>OY757933.1:16578628-16641128 GCA_963585895.1 Sepioteuthis lessoniana
ATGCAAAGTTTTAACTTCTACAAATAAGATAAATTGTTTGACGTGTCGTTAAAAATCAATCAAAACTTATTTTATTGAAATTCATATAATCAATCAACAAAATTTACATTTAGCATCAGATTTTGAACATTCACCAAAATTTATTACACCGTCCTATTTAAGAATCCTCAAGTCCCATAAGAATTTTGCATAAGTTTACGATATTCTTTTTTAATAATTTCATATATTTGTTGAGATTTATAAATCTACATTTACCGACAGTTGTCAGAAATTGTTCCTGATGAATATATATATATATATATATATATATATATATATATATATATATATATATATATATATATATATATATATATATATATATAAGGCTCTTCTAATAAATTGAGCGCTCTAGTAGCCATTAAGCGTATGCGTAAATAAGAATATATATACAAGTAAAATTTGTTCGCTTACGCTGTGTTTGATGATAGTTCCGCGGTAAGATATCCAATTAGAATAAAGTTAGTCGGCTTTCGATCCTCGCTTGAAGAAGCATCTCGCTAGTCTAGTTACACTGATGAGAAATGATAGAACAAAAAAGTCTGTCTGTAGATGACTATATATATATATATATATATATGAATGTGTGTGTGTGTGTGTGGCATGATTGTTAGATTGTGCGCCAATGGAAACGGAGATCAGGGTTCACTCCCTGGTCGAGTCATACCAAGGACACAAAAAATGGTACTTGATTCCTCCTTGCTAAACATTATAAAGTACGGATCAAGAGGTAAAGTGGAGCTATCCAGGGTATGGAAGAGCGCCCTCTCCTACACCTTGGTGTAGTAGCTATCGAAAAGGAAGCCCCCGGGTCACCTCGACTAATGTCGCCAACTTTACTTACTATTTAACAGTTGTAAAATAAGGAAGATTGTTTTAATAAACGTTTGTAAAACGTAGGGGCATTTCGCCCAACACTTTTTCAAAATAAAGGGAAGGAAGTTTTAATAGAAAATTATCTTAAAATTGTGAGAAGAGAAAGAAAAAAATTTTCATACCACAGCGAGTAAATGGCGCTCCGTATATTCTAATTTGTGTTTAATCTCTCTCTGTCTACACATAGACGTTGTGGATTAATCACAGCATCTTTCAAGATGTTGAAGTGGTATTTACACACGCTTTTCCTTCATTTTACTGATAGGTGATTTTAAAAATATCATCATCATCATCATGTCGTGCTGGTAGCACGGATATCCCTGACCCTCTCTCGCCACTCCTCCCTATCGTTCATCGCCCTCGGCAGGTCTTCAGGACAACATCCCGTATCCTCACATAGCTGCTGAATGTATGTTCGTGCTGGTCGTCCTGCTTTTGCACGGCCATGTGTGGGGGTCCATAAGAGTACATCTCTTATGAGTTCGTCCCTGCTTCTCCAGTAGTGTCCTGCATGTCTGGTTCGTCTAACTTGAATAGTTTTCGTGATAGGAGGCAGGTGGCCGTACAGTTGGTGTCTTGTGGGGTGTTGCCCCCAGGACTTGTTCAAGATTGCACGCAGCATTCTTGTGTAATTGCCGTCTAGCTTCTTCTCCAGCCGTTTTGTTAGCGTCCAAGTAGTGCATCCATATAGCAGTATCGATGTGACCGCTGCCTGGAAGAAACTGCGTTTCATTTTATCGGTTAGGTCTGATTTCCATATAATCGATAGCCTATTGATAGCTGTCCATGTTTTCGTTAACCTCGTGTCGATGTCCTTTTCGGTTGATTCGACGCTGCTTTCTCGGTAAGTGAATTTGTCTACTAGTTTAAGAGGGGTTCTGTCTAGAGTGGAAATGTCCCCCGTTTGATTATAGCTCATATATTCCATTTTGTGTGCATTAACATAGAGGCCTATGCCTGTTGCTGCTCGTTCCAAACTATGCAGTAGTGTTTCGGCTTGGTCGGGTGTAATTGCCAGTATCGCTATGTCATCGGCGTAGTCGGCGTCGGTAATTGTTTTTGCGGGGTACCTTCTGCTTCTTTTCTTCGTCTGCACGAAGCCATTCTCTCTGATTTTGTCAATCGATGTTCTAAGTACGTAGTCTAGACAAATGATAAAGAGGTAAGGAGCCAGTGTGTCCCCTTGTAGTACTCATGCTACAATGTCGAAGTATTCTGTGTCTCCATCTGGTGATCGTACTTTTACTTTGGTGTTTCTACGGAGAATCGTTATTGCTGCTACTGTTTCTTTAGGTATGCCGTACGCTAATAGGATTTGTTCCATCTTTTCTCTGTGAATGGAATTAAAGGCCTTGGTAAACTCGACAAACATTAATGTCCCTTGTAGGTTTTATGCCCTAACACCTTCAAGGATTCTACGGATGGTTAATATTTGTGAGGTCGTAGATCTATTTCTTCGGAAGCCATTTTGGTTTTTCCTAAGTATGTTGTCGATTTTGGGTTCTATGCGGTTTCGTAGTAGGGCATTGTAGATTTTGGCTGCTATGGATGTAAGTGTTATGCATCGGTAGTTTTTGGCTAATCCGAGGTCCTCCTTTTTAGGGAAGGGGAGTATACATCCCTTCATCCATATATCTATCGGATTTTGATTATATACTGCGTTGCAGTGTCGGAGCAGTATGTCGTCGAATTTTCTGGTCTTCCATACTTGTGGGGGAATCTTGTCCAGCCCTGCAGTTTTCCTATTTTTAATTTTTCTGAGAACCGAGTCGAGTTCTTCTTGTGTGAACGGTCCTAGTTTAATGTCTAATTGTTTACTAATTATTCTAGTGATTAAAAATATATCGGTTGGTTAATGACTTTAATCGAGTTTAATCGTTATTAAAACTGTATTCCCTATTTTACACCGCATTTTACCATGGTGTAGTACCAGAAATTTTACATATACATATATGTAGTATATTGCCCCGCTGGACAAACAACGAAAGACTTGTAGATATTCAAAAATACGATTTATATTTTTATTCTTCGTCGGCGACGATTGCGTGTTGTAGGAATACAGTCAGAGTGAGTTCGCACATATCTTTCATCTGTGACAGGAACATTTTTTGTGAAGTAGAGCGATGACTGGAGAACACACACGGGTAGCTGACAGGTCTGCTTGCGGGTCTCTGCCTTCAGTCCAAAATTACAGACCTTATATCCTTTTTTTTTTTTTTTTATCTCATTTGGATATATGAATATCCTCTTCGCCCACGTATTTTTCTGTTCATAGCTGGTTATCGAAACTTACATATTTCCATTTTTTCCGGTAATTTGTTGATCTTATCTACGAACGGAAATATCAGTCACTCTATCCATAGGCAATATATTTATTCTCGCCATCATCTTTTATTTTTCTCTTTTTTTGTGAAACCACTTTATCGATGCTATCTTGCGGCCGAATTGAATCTGCTAAGTTTATCCACAGCAATCTGTCTCAACCTTTATTTTTACAGTTAGGAAATTTGAGAGTTTTTCTTTGGGGGGGCGTTCATTAAAAGACTTAGGATATTAAAGTTACGTAAAGGAATTTTTCTATATAGTCAAATTCTGCATTGAAGAATTTAAGGATGCAATTTCCAAGATTTCTATGATAAAACCCCGTGATTATTCCCATAAGGTATAAATGTAAACAAAACGAAAGCTACTTAATAATAGCTTATAATTCCCAAGCCGAACTGGTTCGCTTGTTGGCTGAGCGGTGTGATACTAAGTCTAACGTAATGTTGGGCGGGTTTCGATCCCAGTTTCAAGTGTTCTACGTGTCTAGTCACATTGAACATCAAAACAGTCACATTATACAAAAAAACAGTCTGTCTGTCGCTGACTATATATATATATATATATAAAATAAAATAAAATGACACCATGGGAGGTGAACGTACGTACCTTTCAGTGGAAAGGTAACTGAATAAATGGGCATGAATAAAATTTTGAATTTAATTAAAGATAAGTATTACTGTAATCTTTGCGTAAAGATAATAAGGATTGTTTTAATTCCCTAAATTATTGTTAAATCTGAAGATTTACGTTGGAATGTATTAAAGATTTTAAAATTTAACATTTAATTTACTGTTGAAAGTGAAGTTGAATATACATCTAGTTACTTTCTTGTGATTCCGACCGGTAACAAAAGAAAAACCGGAAGTGGGCGAAATAGGGAGAAAACTCTTCAACCCTCTTCTACCAACATCCACCCCTCCCTCCTATGTCCATTCTGGCTGTATTAATAATATCCATTGGATCTGAAGAAGTCCTGTTATTTTTGGTGTTATTGATTCATAATAATACCCAGAGCAGGATGGAAATAAATTTATAATCTTAATGTGACCGGTTTTTGCTTTTCTGAAAGGAATTATTGCTCGGTGATGTCAGTTACATTGAGCTCTTTACCAGGAAAATTTAAATGTTCATAGTTGAACGATTTTATTACCCTGACGGAATTATTTCCAACTCCGGTTGAACTGGACTGAATATTACATACATATATATATATATCATCATCATCATCATCATCATCATGTCGTACCGCCAGCACAGATATCCTTGACCATCTCTCGCCACTTTTCCCTATCGTTCATCGCCTCCGGCAGGTCTTCTGAGTTACATCCTGTGTCCTCACATAGCTGCTGTATTTAAGTTCGGGCTGGTCGTCCTGCTTTTGCTTGGCCATGTGTGGGGGTCCATAGTAGTACGTCACTTACGAGCTCGTCTTTGCTTCTCCAGCAGTGTCCGGCGTGTCTGTCTCGTCTGACCTGTATAGTTTTCGTGATGGGAGGCAGGCGGCCGTACAGTTGGTGTCTCGTGGGGTGTTGTCGCCAGGACATGTTCAATATTGCTCTCAACATTCTTGTGTAGTTGCCGTCAAGTTTCTTCTCCAGCCGTTTGGTTAGCGTCCATGTAGTGCATCCATATAGCAGTATCGATACAACTGCTGCCTGGAAGAAACTGCGCTTCATTTTATCGGTCAGGTCTGATTTCCATATTATTGAGAGCCTATCTATAGCCGTCCATGCTTTCGTCAACCGTGTGTCGATGTCGTTTTCTGTTGATGAGACGCTACTTCCTAGGTAGGTTAATTTGTCCACTAGCCTCAGAGAGGCTCCGTCTAGAGTGGTAATGTTGCCCGTTCGGTTGTAACACATATATTCACTTTTGTGAGCATTGACATGGAGGCCAATGCCTGCTACAGCTCGTTCCAAACTATGCAGTAGTGTCTCTGCTTGATTAGGCGTATTCGCCAGTAACGTTAAGTCATCAGCGTAGTCGGCGTCTGTGATTGCTTTTGCGGGGTACCTTTTGCTTCTTTTCTTAGTCAGCTCGAAGCCATTTTCTCTGATTTTGTCGATCGAAGTTCTAAGCACATAGTCTAGACAGATGATAAAGAGGTATGGGGCTAGCGTGTCTCCTTGAAGTACTCCTGCAACAATGTCGAAGTATTCCGTGTCTCCATCTGGTGAACGTACCTTTGCTTTTGTGTTTTTGTAGAGGATCATTATTGCTGCTACGGTTTCTTTTGGTAGGCCGTATGCTAGTAGGATTAGGTCCATTTTCCCTCTGTGGATGGAATCGAAGGCCTTGGTAAAGTCGACAAATAGTAATGTAACCTGAAGGTTTTTTGCCCGGACGCCTCCAAGGATTCTACGGATGGTCAATATTTGTAAGGTTGTGGATCTATTTCTCCGGAAGCCATTTTGGTTTTTCCTAAGGATGTTGTCTATTTTGGGTTCTATGCGGTTTCGTAGTAGGGCATTGTAGATTTTGGCTGCTATGGATGTAAGTGTTATCCCTCGGTAGTTCTTGGCTAATCCGAGGTCGCCCTTTTTAGGAAAAGGTAGGATGCATCCCTTCATCCATCTTTCTCTCCTATTTTGACTATAGACAGCGTTGCATTGCCGGAGCAGTATATCGTCGAATTGTCTAATCTTCCACACTTCTGGGGGGATCTCGTCTAGCCCTGCAGCTTTCCTGTTTTTAATTTTTTTAAGAACCGAGTCGAGTTCTTCTTTGGTGAAAGGCCCTAGTTTAATGTCTAATTGCTTACTGATAATTCTGGTGATCGGTTCATCCGTTATTTTCGGTGGGCTTCCTAGTAGATTTTTGAAATGCTGTTCCCACAGTTTTACTCTTTCTTGTTGGTTTTCAGCTTTCAATTTTGCTTTGGCTGTGCTCTTCCTTCTATTTACTTCGTTTATAGTTTGCCAGGCTATCCTGGATTGTCTATTTTCCACCGAGTCTCTAATCTTATCTATCTGATTTTGTATGTATTCTGCCTGTTCTTTTAGATATATTCCTGCTAATTAATATTGTGCTTTTTCTAGTTTTCGGGCATTTGTGTTTGTTGGGTTCTTCCTATAGCTTTTGGAGGTAGTTTTCACGAGTGCACGTTTTTCTCTAACCTCTGACGTTTCCCAAGGGACTCTATATTTAGTTCTAGGTTTTTTTTGGATACACTTTGATGCCGCTTCTAGGTGTGCTTCAACAAAGTTTTCATATTCGTCATTTGGGGTAACTTTTTCTGTCTTCTCTTGTAATGTTTCGAATCTGTTTCTTAATTCTAATGCATATTTGTCTCTAATGTCTTTGTTGTTTAGTAGGGCCCAGTCATAGCGCCTAGTTGTCACTGTTCGTGTGGCGTTTTTTCGTAGGCTTAGACGTATTTTGGCCGTGACTATTCGATGATCGGAGGACACGCCCTCGAAAGTGGAGTATGCCTCGCAATTCATCGCACTATTTTTCCATTTTCTGTTTATAAAGAGGTAGTCTATCTGTGCTTTACTCTTGTTCACGTATGTGTGGGTCCATAATTTTCCCTCCCTTTTTTGAAAGTTTGTATTGAGGCATGTTAATCTATTTTCTATCATGAAATCAATTAGATGTTGTCCATTCCTGTTTGACGTGTTGTGTAGGCTGTATTTGTTGTTTCTGTTTTTCCCGATTTCGCATTCATATCTCCGCCAATGACTAGCAGGTTGTGTTTTGGAATGCTACGTACTAGGGAGGATAGCTCATCGTAGAAGGTGACTAGTTCGGTTTCTTCGCTGACATTGGTAGGGCTGTAGCAGGAGATGATCGTTGCTTTGGGGTTGCCATTAAACGTTGCGGCCATCATCCTAGGTTGTATTCTCTCAATGCTATTAAGTGTTTTTAGCGCTGTTGGTCCTATAAGCATTCCCACCCCTCCTACTGATGCATTGACAGAGTTTTTCCACGCCGATACAGTCACCAGCATCCATCCATTGCTAGTTTCGTGATATTTGATATCTT
This sequence comes from Sepioteuthis lessoniana, assembly GCA_963585895.1. Taxonomy (NCBI): domain Eukaryota; kingdom Metazoa; phylum Mollusca; class Cephalopoda; order Myopsida; family Loliginidae; genus Sepioteuthis; species Sepioteuthis lessoniana. Next base: position 16,585,853 of record OY757933.1, read on the forward strand.
CGGTGTGAGTATATCGATGTTCTTGTATACAGATTATGTCTATCTTATGTTCTACGGCTGATGCAGTTAGCTCTGGTAGTTGACCTAATCTATTTAGGGTTCTAACGTTAAATGTCGCTATCTGTATTGTTTGTTTGCATTTTAGTAGTTTGAGCTCTGTAGCTGATTTTTCGAACACTGAGGCCAGGGCTCCAACCTCAGCAGGACGCGCTCCTTTTTTACCCACGCGAAGAGCGATGCAGTTTGTGAATGCGGTTTGAGTATGAGTCATGGTTATCTTTCGATGGCTGTTTTTATTCTCATCTATAGAAGCCACTCTTATAGATGAGCAGCAGAAGTTCTCCGATCGAACTGACAATCCTGAGCGTTAAGCCGCAAGACTCAAACGTTCAGGAAATATTAGGCATTGCGAATTCAAATACCTTCACGTACACGATGCTGCTTCCCATGAGTACGTGGAAAAAAATAAATAAAAATAAAAAATAAAAATATAAATAAAGAATAAATAAATAAATAAAATAAAATAAAAAAAAATAAAAAAAATAAAAAAAATAAGATAAAAAATAAAAATAGAAATAAATAAATAAAATAAAAATAAAAGTAGAAAATAAAATAGAAATAAAAATAAAAATAAATCCTTTTACCTTAAGTTTTAACTTAGTTAAAGTCCAGGACTGACGTATATTCAAAGAAATTTTGGGGTATATTTCATCTTGTCATCCGATACAGGCCCTACCAGGTTTTTATTTTATTTATTTTTAGTGGAGGTGGGATGCTAAGTTTCTAAGTTTGGCGCGGTAAATTCAAACAATTCTTAAGTTGACTCGTGATAGTTGCACCTGGTAAAACAATTTAGTCGATTAGAAATAAATCAAGATTCTTAGATTAAAATATAACAAACATTCACCAGCAGATTTTACAAGTCATAGAAAATCCAGTGTTATTTTTAAAAAAGGAAATTGTACTAACCTCTACCCAACGAGTCTTCCCTCACAATTGTTTAGGTTTTTTTTTCTATATATCCACATATTTATGAAGTTTTTATGTCTTTCCTTATATTTATAATGCCACCTGATTCTAGAATGTTCCATTCCAAATATTTCTTTAGCGTTTGGTTTGGCCGTTTTTTTTGTTTTATATATATATATATATATATATGTTAGTTGACCAGAATACCACCATATTTTCTTTTGTATCACCCTTAAAAATCTCTTGGGGGTTCTTACCGCTCTGTAAGAGACAGAATCGAAGAAACCAATATTAACCGAGCAATAGTCAACTCGTAAAACTGTCAGGTTTGAGTTGTAACAGTGACCCATGAAAGTATCGATGCATCGTTTGAAGGAGTGCTGAAGTATTATCATTAGCATTTCATAGTTTTCTCCGTTAAGAATAAGAATTGAAATAATTAAGTGTCCTTAAGCTTGACTTGAGACAACCCCACAGATATGTCATCCATTTGCATATTGTACAGGAAATTACTTCATTGGGGGACATCTCCACTCTAGAAGGAACCCCACTTAAACTAGTAGACAAATTCACGTACCTAGGAAGCAGCGTCGAATCAACCGAAAAGGACATCGAAACGAGGCTAACGTAAGCATGGACAGCTATCAATAGGCTATCGATTATATGGAAATCAGACCTAACCGATAAAATGAAACGCAGCTTCTTCCAGGCAGCGGTCACATCGATACTGCTATATGGATGCACTACATGGACGCTAACAAAACGGCTGGAGAAGAAACTGGATGGCAATTACACAAGAATGCTGCGTGCAATCCTGAACAAGTCCTGGCAGCAGCACCCCACAAGACACCAACTGTACGGCCACCTGCCCCCTATCACGAAAACTATTCAAGTTAGACGAACCAGACATGCAGGACACTGCTGGAGAAGCAGAGATGAACTCATAAGAGATGTACTCTTATGGATCCCCACACATGGCCGCGCAAAAGCAGGACGACCAGCTCGAACGTACATTCAGCAGCTATGTGAGGATACAGGCTGTTGTCCTGAAGACCTACCTAGGGCGATGAACGATAGGGAGGAGTGGCGAGAGAGGATCAGGGATATCCGTGCTACCAGCGCGATATGATGATGATGATGATGATGATTAAGTTAGAAGATTTTATGCCTTTTAATTTACCAAAAGGGTCCGCTTGTTGTCATGCCGAAAAAGCTAAACCACGTTCTCGAAATAAAAGAAACCGCACTATCGCGTTCACTTTCGGACCTGTACCCAAGCGAAAATCTTTGAAACCACTGATGACACCAACCAAGACTCAAATAGTATCACTGCTGATCTTTTGCAAGGATATCTTTGGCCTTAGATAACCCAATAAGTTTAACATGCCATTACATAAAGAAACCACACCAATTCAATTTACTAAGATTTGCAACCAGAATTGATTTAATAAATTCCGGTGTATTTGTCTTACAAATAAGAAGAAATTCATTTATTATAAAAAGTATTTGGAATATACTTTGGTTGGCAATACACACACACACATACACACACACACACACACACATATATATATATATATATATATATATATATATATATATATATATAATTCCTTTGCACGAGCATGATATGACACTAGATTATTTTTTCTGCAGAGTTTACGAGTATCGATTTCAAATTTTCCCTTCTCCTGGACCACTTGACATACCATGGTTAAAGAGCCTAGACTGCCCAACTACTTAATCATAGCTGGAGAGAGAACCATTGGATGAGTACCTTCCGTAAGTGTATTAGCACCTGGAAAAACCAAACAGCCTCGTCTGGGATTTGTACCCTTGTCTCCGTGTCCATTTCCCACGATGTTAACCATGACACCTCGAATGTATATATATATATATATATATATATTTATGTGTGTGTGTGTAAGAGAGAGCGTTTGTGATGTCATGGTTATTATATATATATATATATATAGAGAGAGAGAGAGAGAGGGAGGAGTAAGGGAAACATGACAGTTGCATAAATCAAGAAAGTATTATCACGTTTATCATATCATGCATCCGCACGCCTCCTTCTTGTCATTTTTTCACGAAAAGTTCTTGGGATGTGCTCATTGTTCGTTTTCCTATTCAATTTCTAAAATATTTGCACCATTTTCTTGTCCTCGAAACACGAGTTATTCTGACCCTTCCAAATATTTTAAGCAAAAAAAAAAAAAAAAAAAAGAAAGAAAGAAAGTGACAACTTTGAATTGAGTAACTTTTCTATCGCGAAACTTATAACGTGAGAAATCTCTATAAGACACTAAAAAGTATGAATTGAATACAATGAGCTGACAAGAAGAAGGTGTTTTGAAAGCATTTTTATCCGTTCGTTTCAAACGTGACATAGCTTAGAGCAAAATAGACAGGCATATCTGAATTGACTGACAAAAGATTTATTTACTTGCACAGAAATGTTCTTTCATATGAAGAAATTCTATAAGATTTTATAGCTATTCTTGTTTTTGTAAAGAATTAGCCCCAGTGTATCTGCAGATACGAAACAAAGTTGGGCTGCTACAAATGTTTGACATAATTCTACAAGTATTTACTCATATCTCTATTAATAATTTTAGAAGGAGCTGTCTGTTCCCTAACATCGGACAAACGGTAGAATTTTGAACTTTGTTCAATGCATTTCTATAGGAAAACCATTTCCCATGAATTATAATTTGGTTCCGTTTTGTTTTTTTTAATGGTTAATTCTTCCAGAGTTATTTGGTGCCAGAACCATCTTATAGAAAAACAGTAGAGGTTGTACTTAATCACTATTGCCCAATCAGGCGGGGCTGTAAAATACACTGACTGCATCTCTGCAGAAGGATAAGACTCGTTCTAACGAGTGTTCCGCATATGACACTAAACAATCTTGGCCCACTCGGCTGGAGCTGAAGAATACACCAACTGCACCTCTGCAAACGGGCAATACCTCGCAACGAGTGTCCTGTATATGACACTAAACAATCTTGGCCCAATCGGTTGGAGCTATAGAATACACCAACTGCACCTCTGCAAACGGGAAATACCTCGCAACGAGTGTCCTGTATATGACACTAAACCATCTTGGCCCAATCGGTTGGAGCTATAGAATACACCAACTGCACCTCTGCAAACGGGAAATACCTCGCAACGAGTGTCCTGTATATGACACTAAACAATCTTGGCCCAGTCGGCTGGAGCTGTAGAATACACCAACTGCACCTCTGCAAACGGGAAATACCTCGCAACGAGTGTCCTGTATATGACACTAAACAATCTTGGCCCACCCGGCTGGAGCTGTAGAATACACCAACTGCACCTCTGCAAACGGGCAATACCTCGCAACGAGTGTCCTGTATATGACACTAAACAATCTTGGCCCAGTCGGCTGGAGCTGTAGAATTCACCAACTGCACCTCTGCAAGCGGGAAATACCTCGCAACGAGTGTCCTGTATATGACAGTAAACAATCTGAAGCATCGGAAATGTGGAATACCTCTTCATTACCATTGCTCCAAGGTCTACTCTGACCCGGAGTGGCAGCACCTTATAGAGCCCTATCTATAGGTCAATTAGAATTAAACTTTGTGCTCATGCTAAATTGAATTGTTTGATATAAAACTATTTTTGTTATTGAAATAACTAACTAATGCTAAACTGAATTTCTTGAAATAGAACACTATTTAACATTGAAACTGTATTTCCGCTCAACTGAATTGTTCAAAATAGAATTGATTTGACATTTAACTGTGTTTAATCAAAAACTATACTTAAACTAAACTGAATTGTTTGAATTGGAAATATTTGATTAAACTGAATAGTTTGAAATAGAAATGTTTTTGACAATTAAACCGTGTACTCTTGCTAAACTGAATTGTTTGAAATAGAACTGATTTTTGTATAAACATGGATTTGGCATTAAATAAGTTACAAAGATTGATATACCATAAACCCAACCAACCAATTTAACCACTAGCTGGGAGAATAAGTCCGAACCTTTACAAAGAGTTTTAGGTGGGAATTGAATACGAACTTGATTACTACGATGAGGCAGTCATGAATGTTAGCCACTACACAATGGGAACTTCCTCGGAGTAATTTACTAATCACCCCTATTTTAGGTATCTCGTCTTTTTTAACCATTTACGAGTATAATATGAATATTTGTTATCCGGAGGAAGTTTTAAGGTAATTTTTTTTCTTTAATAAGATACCATGTCGTCGGGAATATGCTCACTGTATCCTCTACATTGGATTGATATCTCCTTCCAGTAAAGGACTGTCTTGAGTATGACACTAAACCGCATCTGCTGGTGAGTCTCCAGTCCTGAAGCTCTTGGAAGTATGCAATAAGTCTTCATTGACAATATTTCCTGGTCCACTTTTACACGGATTGGTTCGGCTGTCCCATTTAAGTTCTAAATAGGACCGTTTGCAAATTATATGTATGAAATTGTAATACTTGATATCATATGGCCAAGTGCAAAAAACTTAAGAAAATACATTAAAAATGGAAGAATAAGCAACTTCCAATCTTTCTCATTCGCCAATGGTCCGGAAGATCTGGGTTCAATCCCAAAGACTTTAAAAATGGTCCTTGGTACCTACTTGCTTAACACTCAGCAACATAAGGTACATAGTGCACCATAGCCATATACATGAATGTGCGAAACGTACATGGGACGTTCATTACATATATACACAGAACATATATCTCGAAACGCGAAAAACACTTGACGACTTCTTTGTTCAGGTACGAAATCTTTTATTACCTTTGAGTTTAAGGATTCTTCGACATAAGGAGAGAGAGGCCCAATCTTCTATTCTGGCTTTTTCATCTCCCCGCCATAAAACGTGTGGCACCCGCCACAAAGGTCTCAGCGAGCAAGCGGAAACCAACCGTCTTCCCCCGAGGCATGTCTCATCTCAGCTCTACTAACTGACTTTTTCAAAATCTCCCGAAATCCTCCGCGCGCTTCCGGTGCGTGACGTCATTCGCACTCGCTAGCCTTCGTTTTCCATCTCGGGCTATTGTGACATCTCTGAGTAACACGTCCGCTCTGTGCGCACGCGCACGTGAACACCTGTGTTAATGTTGCACCTAACTAACCCATGTGCTGAGCCGAAAGGTTCTCAGCCAAACTAAACCCAAAGGTATAAACAGAAATCCCTCGGCCATTATATTACAATATCAAGGATAAAGTGGAGCAATCCAGGGAAAGGAGTATTGCCCTCCCTTACATCTCTGTATAGTAGCTATTGAAAAGGGAGCCTTCTGATCACCCTCGACTACCGTCGCGAACTTTACTTTTACTTATAATGCCAAACAGGTTGCTTGGCGTTAAAATTAATCGAACAACCAATCGTAAGTACGGTGTCGATCTTATAAAGAGGTTTCTTTAAAATTACTTAATATGCCCCAATGCAAGACGTAACTAATTCTACGGAATTTATTTGTTGATTAGTTTGTTTATTGGTTGGTTTGATCACCTATAAAACCTTGATGGCTTACTTAATCTCGAAATGACTATTTTATTCCTTCAATTATATTTTATTCCTTTAGTAATTTATCTTTATTATCCTTTATAAACAGATTATAGATTCAAGTAACCATTTAAAATATTATTAATTTATAGACACTTTTATAGCTCCAAGTAACATATTTTTTAATAATAATAAAATTAATTTTTGCACAAAGCATTTTAGTTTTCAGAATTCCTATCTATTTCTGTGTCAAGTTGACGCTGTGTAGTCGCTGCAATGCTGAACATCTAAACGAAGTAAATGAGTTCGAACTCCAGCATGGTCATACTAAATAACTATATGGCTTCTATATAATTTTATTGGTTAGTTTGTTTAACGGTATGTCAATCCTTATGAGGTTATTTAATGCAGAGTCCCTAATTCGAACAATTACTTGATTCTAGGTAAATAATCATATGTAATAGAATGTAATTTCAAATATCAGTTGTTAATACTAATTATCTCTTACAACATTATATGCTTTCAACTAACTGTTTTGATTAAGTTATAATAGTCCTTCCTTGGAACAAAGTTCTTTGGTTTAAGCATTCATATCCAATAGAAATAATTATATCTTGGTTTAATGTTCCAATGCTTAATTCAAATAATTTTGAATCAGTTATATGCACAAAAAACTGAATTTATGTGCTTTAATCAAACAGGCAACATCTCCACACTAGACGGAACCTTTCTGAAACTGGTAGACAAATTCACCTACCTAGGAAGCAGTGTCTCATCAACCAAAAAAGACATCGACACGCGGCTAACGAAGGCAGGGGCAGCTATCGATAAGCCATCGATCATATGAAAATCAGACCTGACCGATAAAATGAAACGCAGTTTTTTCCAAGCAGCGGTCGTGTTGATACTGTTGTATGGATGCACCACTTGGACGCTAACAAAACGGCTCGAGAAGAAGATAGATGGCAATTACACAAGAATGTTGCGAGCAATATTGAATAAGTCCTAGCAGCAACACCCCACAAAGCACCAACTATACGACCACCGGCCTCCCATCACAAAAACTATCCAAGTTAGACGAACCAGACACGCAGGACACTGCTGGAGAAGCAGGGACGAGCTCATAAGTAATGAACTCCTATGGACCCCCACATATGGGCGAGCAAAAGCAGGACGACAAGCTAAAACATACACACAGCAGCTATTTGAGGATACGGGATGTAGCCCTGAAAACCTGTCAGAGGCGATGAACGATAGGGTAAAGTGACGAGAGAGGGTCAGCGACACGACATGATGATGATAATGATGATGATATCGCATATATTGGCCTAGTGGAGAGAGTGTTCGCCAATGGTCCGAGAGACAGGTGTTCAATCTCAGGTTGAGTCATACCAAAGACTTTTTAAAAAATGTTACTTAATACCTCCTTGGTTAACACTGAGCATTATAAGGTATGTATCAAGGGTAAAATGGAACAATCCAGCGAAAGGAATAGCGCCGTCCCCTACACCTCGGTGTAGTAGCTATTGAAAAAAGAGCATTCGGGTCACCCTCGACTACAGTCACCTACTTTATTTTATATTGCATCAAGTTCTTTTATTTAATACCAGTTCCTGAGTTAACTAAATAGATAAATAGATATGACAGATTATTCCAACTCCGTATCATACATTATTCAGTGCTCCAGAACAGGAGACTCAACACCGACTAAAGGTTTTTGAAATAACCAGGAAACTCCCGTTTTGGAGGATCTTTCTAAGAATGCAGTCAGTGTATTTTAGTCACCAACAACAGAGTAGGTAACAAAATTAAATAACACATTACTTGGCTTGCTAATATTATTACGTACATTTAATAATGTATTATTAATTGAGTTTGAGGGCAGTTCTTCAAACTGGGAATGGAAAATAATTACATTGGACTATTGCTTAGTTTACACTTACAATCTCAACTAAATATATAAGAAATTGGGTTTACTGTAAAGGAGGCAGTTATGAATTATGTGTGAGATGTGAAAGTAATCATAAGTAATCACAAGAGACAAAAAAAATTCATACTCTTTTCTAGCTTGAATAAACTGTTTGATAAACTTGAAACGACTGAAAAATTGATATATATATATATATATATATATATATATATATATATATATAGATAGATAGATAGATAGATAGATATTTGGAAATTTGGTTGGTTGGGTTTTATGGTATATCAACCTTTGTAGGTTATTTAATGCCAAATTCATTTTTAGGAAAATAGTTCTTTTTCAAACAATTCAGTTTAGGACAAATACGCAGTTTAAATGTAAGTAAAAGTAAAGTTAGCGACCATAGTCGAGGGTGACCCGAAGGCTCCCTTTTCGATAGGTGTAGGGGAGGGCGCTACTCCATTCCCAGGATTGCTCCACTTTACCCTTGAACCGTACCTTATAATGCTGAGTGTTAAGCAAGGTGGTATCAAGTACCATTTTTAAAGTCTTTGGTATGACTCGACCTGGGATTGAACCCAGTTTAAATGTAAGTACTTTTAATAGTGAAAAACATTTCTATTTCAAGGTATTCAGTTTAATCAAGCAGTTCTAATTCAGCTAATTCAGTTTAGTATAAGTACAGAGTTTGTTTACACACAGTTAAATATCAAAACAATTCTATATTAAACAAATCAGTTCAGTATAAGTACAGTTTCAATGTCAAAAAACAGTCTCATTTCAAATAATTCAGTTTACATAAGAACGTAGTTTAAAAATATGTACGGTTTAGTAGTCAAAAACGTTTAAATTTCAAGCAATTCAGTTTAGTTAAACAATTTAGTTTAGCATAAGTATGCTGTTAGTTCTATTCAACCTATAGATAAGGACCTTAATCCGGGCCAGAGTGGACCTGGGAGTGATGGCAATAAAAGGGTACTCCGCATTCTCCAAAGCTCCAGCATTACTGGAACTTCACCAACAGATTTTTGAATGTCATATCCAGGATACTTTTTGTAGGGGAGGGGGTCTTACCCCTCTGCAGATGTGCAGTTAGAGTATTCTACAGCCCCAGCCGACTGAGCAATACACAGTGTCAAATGTCAAAACAGTTTTATTTCAGATAATTCAGTTTAGCATAAGTACACAGTTTAAACGTCAAAAGTTCTATTTCGAGCATTTCTGTTTAGCATGAGTACGCAGTTTAAATGTCAAAACAGTTCTATTTTAAATAATTCAGTTTCGCATTAATACGCAGTTTAAATGCAAAAATCTGTATAGTGAAGGAAGCACGATTTAGTTCTATTTAACCCATAGATAGGACCCTTACCAGGTGCTACCACTCCGGGCCAGCTTGGACCTGGGAGCGACGACAATAAAGAGGTACTCCTGCATTAGTGGAACCTCACTATCAGATTTTTTTGTGTCATAACCAAGAGTCTCGTTGGGGCGGGGTCTTACCCCTCTGCAGAGAAGTAGTCAGTGTATTCTAGAGCCCCAGCCGACTTGTCAAGATATTTAGAGAGTTCCTTCAAATAAATTATCTTTTCATAAGATTCGATAAAATGTATTTGATAAATACGTTTTTGCTATATTTTCAAAATAATATTTCGGCAATATTTAATGAGTCCTGTTTATCTCTGAGAGTGAAAGAAAAAGAAAAGCTGTATATGTGAAGTCTTGCCCAATCGACTGGGCTTGTAGAATACACAGACTGCTTCTCTACACAAATGTAAGACCTCACCAACGAGTGTCCTGGATATGACACTAAATATTTTGATGGTGAGGCTCAAGTAATGCTGGAGCTTTGGAAAATGCAGAATACTCCTTCATTTCCATCGCTCCCAGGTCCACTCAAGCCCGGAGTGGTAGCACCTGGTAGGGTCCTATCTATGGGTCAAATAGAACTTATCTGTGTACTTATGCTAAACTGAATTGCTGGAAATAAGACTGTTTTCACATTTAAACTGCGTACTAATGCTAAACTAAATTGTTGGGAATGGACCTGCTTTTTATGCTAAACTGAATTGTTTAAAATAGATCTATTTTTTACATTGTAACAGTACTTAACTCTAAACTGAATTGTTGGAAATAGAACTATTTTGACATTTAACAGTGTTTAAAGAAAAACTATACTTATTCACAACTGAATTGTTTTAAATATAACTTTTTTGTATAAAAATGTATTTGGCATTAAATAACCTACAAAGGTTGATATACCATAAAACCCAACCAACCAAATTTCCAAATATCTATCTATCTATCTATATATATATATATATATATATATATATATATATATATATATATATCAATTTTTCAGTCGTTTCAAGTTTATCAAACAGTTTATTCAAGCTAGAAAGCTAGTTGATATGCCATGAAACCCAAAGAAACCTAACCAAACTAAATCATGTGTGAAGTCAAACATTCTTATCTCTTTCTCCGAGATCAGTTTTCTATTCATACAAATAAATGTTTACCTTAATCAGACTTCAGTTAAGACAGTGTAAAAAGGCCTTATTCATCTTTTATTAAACATCAGTTAGATTTTACGTTCAAAGATGCACAGGTTGCAAATTTCCTCACCTAAATATTCAAGGAATTGAAAAAATCCTAGAATCAGAACGGGCTATTTGAATTCTGTTACCATTTCCAGCAATACCGTTCTATCAGTCTTACCTCTACTAATATTTCTGTACGAAAAATAAATATCATAAATTTGTAGGCGTTGCATACTACACAAACTCAATAAGGCAAAATCAAAATCTGAATTTTTTGAGGATACAAGACTCCCATGAGCATCAGCGTAGTCGGTTGGGCCTGTAGAGTACACCCACTGCATCTCTGCATAGATATAACACTCACCACAATGAGTGTCCAGAACATGACACTAAGCAATTTGATGGTGGGGCTCTAGTGAAACTGGAGCTTTTGGAAAAGCGGAGAACCCCTTTATCGCCATCGCTTTCAGGTTCCCTCTGACTTGGAGTGGTAGCACCCGACAGGGTTCTATCAAATATAACTTTTTGACATTTAAACTGGGTGCAAATAATTACTGATGCTCAATTGAATTGTTAGAAATAGAAGTGTTTGATCTTTTAACTTTCTGTTTATATTAATGAACGTTACTCTTAATCAGACCCCGGTTAAGATAGTGTAAAAAGGCATTTGCCTTATTCATCTTTTATTAAACATCAGTTAGATTTTACGTTCAAAGATGCACAGGTTGCAGGTTTCCTTTGCTAAATATTCAAAGAACTGAAAAAATCCAAGAATCAGAATAGGCTATTTGAATTATAATTCAATTTACAGAAATTAATCTTCTATTAATATTTCTGTATAGAAAATATCACAAATTTGTAGATGCCGCAAATGACTGATATCTAATTTAATTGTTAGTGATAGATAGCAATACTTGGAACCATTGAACTGAGAAGAAACGAATGAGTAGAGTTGAATAGAATAATTAGGCTTAAATAGCAATAGTTGTAGCCACTTAATTGCATCTGAATAAATGATTAATATTGAATAGAACTATAAATGCTTGATAGCAATAACTGAAATCATTTAACTGCATAGAAACAATAGCAATATCAGTATGCAGTCAAAATACTTCTAGCTCATTTAAAGATGAAATTACCAATAAAAATAATCTCTTACATATCATGTATACCCATTTAACTGTTAGCAAACAAATGAATTATAGTAAATAGAATTATTTGTATTAGATAGCGATACTTGAAACCATTCACTGTGTCTAAAAATGTGAGCTGGGTAAAACGAAAAAAGGGCCTGTTCATATTTTCAGAATTTTGAAATTTTTACAACTTATTTTTAAAGTGAAATCACAATTTTAAAAATATCATTCTTAATTTTTTTAAATTTTGCTGGAAAGATAATGGCCTATATTATAAATGAAAAAGAAAAGAAAAATGATTTATCATTAATTAACATAAAATTGGTCAGAGAAATGTCGTGTGTTTTAATTTTTCATTTGTTAATTGTGATCTGTAAATCTATGGACATATCAATTTGTATACTTTTGCCTGACTTTCTTAATGTCAATTCTAAAATGATATTAAAAACTAACATATTGAAAAGGGAAAAACTGTGCTTAATTCTGGAGTATATAGAAACAGGTTACAGCCAATCTGATATTATGAAAAAAATTTGTTGAGTTTGACCAGCATGGAAATTGACATCATATAGAGAATAAAATAAAATAAATCAAATACTTGACATGTTATATGTCACAATCTATTACAATCAAGTGATCAACATCGGACTTGGTACCAGGCACAATTTCACTTGTAAGGAATCAGAGAATAAACCTGTGAAAATGTGAAAAAAAGGCCTTAAAATTGACAAATAGAGAATATACTTTAGGTTGTCAGGGTGCCATTTTTTAATAATTTCCCTTCATGGCATCTTTAAGAGCAATAAGGATTACTTAGCATTACATTTAAAAATGTTATCAACAAAAGGTATATATATATATATATATATATATATATATATATATATATATATATATATATATATAGCTGAATGGTTAGAAGCTTATGTTGACGTTTGAGTCAACCGGATTTCGATCCCAGCTTCGGGAAGATACTGTCTAACCCCACTGATGAGTTCTGATAGAACGAAACAGATCTGTCTGTGGATGACTATAGAGATATATATACTCCCCTACCCCCGTGGGGTTGAGTTCTATCAAGTAATCGTGTTGCCATTAGCGATTATTGCAAGCCTCTTCAGTTGAATTGAGGCCTCAACTACCGTTGAACGGATGTATGTAAACAATATTAATTGTGATTCAAAACCGTTTAAAATTTACTTCGCAGCTAATATCTCCTCGTGGCTGAATGGTTAGAAGCTTGTGTTGACGTTTGAGTCAACCGGATTTCGATCCCAGCTACGGGAAGATACTGTCTAGCCACACTGATGAGTTCTGATAGAACGAAACAGATCTGTCTGTGGATGACTTCCAGGCTGTGGTCGTGTCGATATTGCTGTATGGATGCACTACTTGGACGCTGACTAAACGGTTGGAGAAGAAGCTCGACAGCAATTATACAAGAATGTTGCGAGCAATATTGAACAGGTCCTGGTAGCAACACCCCACACGGCGCCAACTGTATGGCCACCTACCACCTATCCCGAAAACTATACAAGCTAGACGAACCAGACATGCCGGACACTGCTGGAGAAGCAAAGATGAGATCGTAAGTGATGTGCTCCTGTGGACCCCCGCATATGGCCAATCAAAAGTAGGACAACCAGCTCGAACATTCATACAGCAGCTATGTGATGATACGGGATGTAACCCCGAAGACCTGCCGAAGGCGATGAATGATAGGGAGACGTGGAAAGAGAGGGTCAGAGATATCCGTGCTAGCCTCACGTCATGATTATTATATATATATATATATATATATATATATATATATATATATATATATATATATATATATATATGTTAACAGGTTTGACTTTAAACAACCTATAATGGTTGATATGCTAAAAGAACCAAAACAAACCAAAGAGCATTATTATCATTTACATTTTCATTTAAACAACAATTAAAAATTTCCTGGAAGCAACACACCACAGAGCAGCAGGGGGTGTCCTCGTGGTGTAATGGTTAAAGCGATGGACTTCGAAATCGTAGTAAGCGAGTTCGTACTCTAGTCGCGCTATTACGTTCACATTCGGGCAAATACCCTTGGGAAAGGTATAAACCCCCTCATCCTCCCAGCTATGGGTTAAACAGTACCACTACTGTTCTTCTAGGAGAACGGCTTTGGTATTAAATGACATACTACCGGAGAAGTAGGTACGAGCTCATAAGTGATGTACTCCTATGGACCTCTTCACTTGGCCGAGCGAAAGCAGGGCGACTAGCTCGAACAAACGTACAGCAGCTCTGTGAGGATACTGGATGTAGTCCTGAGGATCTGCCGGAAGCGATGGATGATTGAGAGAGGTGGCGAGAAAGGGTTAAGGATATCCGTGCCGATGGCGCAACAAGATGATGAGATGATGATGGATTTTTGTGTGGTATCGTTGCTAATGTGATGGACTTCGACCCGAGTAGACGTGCAAGAATGTCCATTTTCAGAATAGTACCCCTTTCGGAATAATACCATTCGGGAGGGTATGAGACCCTTATCTCTTAGTTATAGGTTAAATAGTATCAATACTATTTTTCTTGAAGGACTTGGTTATATTTTAGTTTCTTTGTTTAATGACACATTTACCTTCTAAGGTTATTTATTGTCACAGCTATACTTGTAGTACGACAGCAGTATTACTATGTAACTAGTAGCTGAAGGGATAAGGGATTCTTTAAAGATGGCGTCGGCATTAAGTAACTCACAAAGGTTTATATGCTATTTATTAAAGAAACCGAAGGAAAAAAAACAGAAATCTATTCCAAACAAATATCTGTCCGTCGACAGAGGAAACTGATTAGTTGAAACCTTTTCTACATTATAAGAATTTCTCTATACACGCTATTCTTTTCAAAAAGCAAAACACTTTTTGTATTTATTTTGTCACACTGTGAATTCTACAGAGTAATCTACTGTTGATATATTTAAATAGTAGCATACATGAATCTATAATGAAACATATCCAGAGTATATCTTAAACCTAAATTTTCCTTTTCTTTCCTAAAATGTTACAATGATTGTAAACTGTACAATGGTCTTGTGGCATTTCTATGCGCTGGCTAAAGGAACAAATAAAAAGCAAAGAAGTTAATATTTATTCTTTCATCATAATAAAATTTATAAGAAAACTTATCGACAAAAATTTCCTCATACGCAAAGATTAGGAAAAAGCCCAAATTAAAAATATTGTCCAGTCGGCAGGGGCTGTAGAATGACTGCTTCTCTGCAGAGGGGTTACCCCACTCCATAAAAAAGTGTCCTGGATATGACACTAAACAATCAGCGGTTGAAGCTCAAGTAATGCTGGAGCTTTGGGGAATGCAGATTACCCCTTCATTGCAATAGCTCCCAAGTCCAATCTGGCTAGGAATGGTAGCTCCTGAATGGGTCTTATCTATGGGTCAAATAGAACAAAACTGTGTACTTATGCAAAAATTGAATTGTTTAAAATAGATCGGTTTTTGTTTGTTAAACTGAATTGTTTGAAATGGAACTGTTTTTGTATGCTAAACTGAATTGTTAGAAAAAGAACTATTTTGACATTTATCTGTGCGTTAACAAAAAAAAAAAAAAAAACGATATCAATTCTAAACAAAATTGTTTGCACCTTTTATCAAAATTAGTTAATTTGGCGTTAAATGACCCGGAAAGTGTTGATAAACTGTAAAACAAAGCAACCATTTTAATTAAAAATGAATACAGAACATTTATTTATTAAAATCTACTTTAAGAAATATTTCACTGGGCAGATAATTCATCCAAAGTCTGCAGACATCTGATATAAGTCACTAAACAATCTGATGGCGAGGTTCAGTAATGCTGGAGCTTTGGTGAATGTGGAGCACCCTTCTATTGCCATCACTTCCAGGTCCACTCTACCTTGGAGTGGTAGCTCCTGATGGGGTCCTATCTATAGGACAAATAGAACTAAACTGCCTACTTATGCAAAACTGAGTTCTTTAAAATAGAACTCTATTTTTGATATTGAAACTGTGTACTTATGCTGAACTGAATTGTTTAAAATGGAACTGTTTTTGTATGCTAAACTGAATTGTTTGAAATAGAACTGTTTTGACATTTATCTGTCAGTTAACAAAAAAACATATTAATACTAACCAGAATTGTTTGAACCTTTTATCAAAATTAGTTAATTTGGCGCTAAATGACCCGTAAAACAAAACAACCATTTACATTGAAAATGAATGCAGAACATTTATTTATTAAAATCTATTTTTAGAAATATCTCAATAGACAGACACTTCATCCAAAGTCGGCACACAACTGATAAAAGTCATTACTGGTCGGTCTCCCCTAGCGCGTACACGTGAACGGGTCCATAAGAGGACGTTGTTTATGAATTCATGTTTATTTCTTCAACACTGCCCAGCATGTCTTGTTTGTCCCTACATAGATTCTTTGTAATATTAGAGATAAGTGGCCAAACAGCTGCTGTTTTTTGTGCAGGGGGGGGTCTGCTTCCGTGATTTGTCCAAAAAGGCATGTAGCATTCACGTACAGGTGTTTCATTTTGCAATGACACAACCACAACTTTGAAGAAAGGATATTTTATTTTCTCAGAGAGATTAGATTTTCATATCAGTAATCTATCAATAGCAGTCCATGCCTATTTAGTCGTACGAAGACATCGCTTTCAGTCGATGAGATATTGTTGCTGAGTGTCTTTAATTGGAATCATTTTAAGATGAGGCTTCTTAATCTGAGAATTAATTTTTTATTTATTGCGGACTTTTTGTCCTCATCTTGGTAGTTTTTGTGTTGTTTCTTCGGCCAAATTTCACCTCTGGCCTTCTTCAGGTGATTTTACAGCGACCTCGGATAGGAATGCTGAATCTTGTAACCGTATCCCCAGTAATTACTGCCTTCCATATTTGTTGTCCTATTGCAGGATTTGGCTAGGATTTGAAACCGCTATCTTCTGGCAATACTCACCTGGAACAATAGAGACTCAACGCCTCTATCCGCTGAACCACGGGCCCCGAAAGGCGATCAAGGATGGATTTTTTGGTCTTATAAATCCAATTATTTGTTCTCCTTATCTAGTCTTCCATAGTCGGATCCGTACCGAATTTTTGTAATTTTCTTTAATTGGAATCATTTTGAGATGAGGCTTCTTAATTTGAGAATTAATTTTTATTTATTGCGGACTTTTTGTCCTTGCCAGAGGTTTACTTGGTCAAAAACGTGGTGCAATAAGACAACAACTATGGAAGGCAGTAATTACTAGGGATACGGTTACAAGACTCAGCATTCCTATCCGAGGTCGGAGTAAATCACCTGAAGAAGGCCAGAGGTGAAATTTGGCCGAAACGTAGTGAATGAAGAAACAACACAAAAACTACCAAGATGAGGAAAAAAGTCCGCAAAAAATAAAAATTAATTCTCATTGCTGCTGAGATATTTAAATTGCTATGATAATATTAGAGGCTTGCTACTAAAAACTAAGATGACAACTTCTTGTTTGAAATAAATGAACTAATGATATTTAGGAAAATTGGAAGAATTTTGATTAAGAATATCTCTTTAAATAAGTGAAATTCATGAATGAAAGATTTAGGTCTGCTACAAAATCTTGAAGGGGTGTAAATAAGCGTTTGGTCTAATATTTTTCTCACTTGAATTCAATAGTTTTTTTTTCGTAATATTGGGTCATTCTACAGTATTGAGTTATTCTATTTTATTTGGTTATTCTATAATATTTTCTTCAGTATGGCTAGAGAAAAAATATGTTGTGAATTTAAATGATTTAATTTGGTTTGTTTTAGGAATATTCAGCTATTAAAGAAAAAATGCGTTGCGTCGAATTTTATTTGTTCATTTACTGCTAAATAAAAACCTAAGTGACCCCCTTCGATTTGTGAAAAATCAATAATAGTGTGTTTATTTCAATACGTTCATTTCTTTTGTTTACTTCATCTTTCTATCCTTTTTCCTTTGTTTGTTTCTCAGTCTACACAGTTGTACGATAATAGACGAAGAAAAGTTAACATATTATAATAGACGACGAAAAAAGTTAATATATTATAATAAACGAGGAAAGTTACAACACACACTAAGTTAATCTATACACTATAAAAAGTTAATATATTATAATTCACGAAGAAAATTTAATATATAATAGACTAGGAAAAGCGAATATATTATAATAGACAAGTAAAAGTTAATAAACACAGAGAAATATCAACAGTTTTGTTCTTGACGACGAAAGGCGGAGACACATAGATTAAATTCATTATACGAGGATCATTAAATAAGTTTCCAGACTCTTTTCGTATGGCCACTTTTATTGATAGTACACGCATGAAACTCTAGTCCACTTTTAAGTAATCTCCTTCAGCTGCAATGCACTTGTAGTACCGTTCCAACAACTTCTGGGAGGCCTCATCGAAGTCCTCTTGTGTGAGCGTTTCATGAGCTTCCTCACAGCCTCTTTCATCTCCTCAATTGTCTCATAACGACAGCCTCTGAGCTTAGGGAATAACGGAAAGTCACAGGAAGCAAGGTCTGGACGATAGGGACGGCAAGCAACTGTCTTGATGCCCATCTTGGTCAAATAGTCTGTCACAAGGGTGGAGTTGTGGACTGGTGCATGGTCCTGGGGGAAATGCCACTGACCCGATGTGAACAGTGCTAGTCTCTTCCGACGGGATATCTTCTTGAACTCTCTTAAAACCTCAAAATAATAACCCTAACCCTAACCCTTTTGCAAATCAACTCTAGTGTATTGACTTCCTTACTCCTCCCACACCTCTCATCATCCTTCACAGACTCCCTGCCTTTTTTTGAATCTGTTATGCCACTCAAAAACTGATGCTAAATTTATGCACGATGCTCCAAAAGCAGTCAGAAGTATTCCATACGTTTTTGTGGCATTTTTCCAAGTTTAAAACATAGTTTTATTGCATATTGTTCTTCTAAAGTGTCCTCATATCCAGATTGCATTTTTGAAATTCACCAGCTGAGACAATCCGGCTTTAGTAGGGTGTATTCCAATTGCTGCTGTACCTGTTCATTTCAACATTAAATCATAAAAATTTGTCTGTCATCTGATAAGATGTATAGCAATGACATACTGAATTTTAAAGAGTATACGACCATTTTAAATGTCTGTACGAAAAAAGTCAGGAAACTCATTGAATGCCCCTCGTATATATATGTATATATGTATATATGTATATCTTTTTTTTTTTTTTTTTTGCGAATAGGGGTATAAAGTAAAAGTTAAAGACTGACTGAATAGTTTTGAGCGGGGGATAAATTCATGTTAGTTTAGAAGTATTAGTATAGGACAGATTTGGCGGGAGATTCGTGTAAATCTAGTGAAGTGTAAATCATGGACAAGGACGAGTATTAAAATAACATCTTACCTCGGTACCGATTCCGGAAGTAGCCGGGCAAAACCGGATGAGGTAAAGATGGTATTATATAGCAGAGGAGCGTGGAATGCCCTGTTTTCATTGACTGTTTACTAAAAGACAGATGTCTATAAGAACGGCCGAAGTCAGGCTTTTTATTTATTTTTTCTTTGCATTGGTAGAGGCACGAACGTAGCACGTCGAGATCACAGAGGCGGCTTGGCTCTTTCAGAGTCAAGCCGGGGTTACTGTCGGAGCTGATATGATGCAGAAATAACCCGAAATCGGCAATGAAGACAGCGCATCACTGAAGACATCCCTGATGCATCTAAGATGTATGATTGAAAATATATATATATATATATATATATATATATATATATGGTAGTGTCTATGACCATGAGTTTCATGCCTTTTCTACGACAATTTTAAATGCCTGTACAAAAAAAGTCTGGAAAATTATTGAATTCACTACGTAGATTATAAAAATATTTTCAGTCATTATTTTGAGTAATAATTTTTCATGCTTTCTAATGAATTGATCATTTCTCTAAAACTTTTTATCTCTTTTATTTATTTATTTATTCCTTTTTTATGGCTTTCTTGAATACGGTTAGCTTTCGATTTTTTTGATAAAAAAGGTTGATGAGAAATTCCCCAGGATACTACCTGAACAAATCCTGGAAGCAGTACCCTAAAAACAGCAACTGTACGGCAACTTACCTCGTATCAAACAAACCATCCACATAAAAGGAACAATACATTATGCGTACCCCTGGAGAAGTAAAGTCGATTGTATAAGTGGCGTTCTCTTCAACATGAACACACCAGTACTAGCCGACTAGAAAAAAAAAAACTTATGTTAACCAGCTCTGTGTGGATACTGGATGTCGTCAAGAGAACCAACCAAGAACGATAACCAAGAAAATAAAAGGAATCGTTTCGGATTTGATGATGTGGCGTGGATTGCCCGTAAAATAAATGTACGCCTTCTTGCGAGAATTGGTGTCTTCGGCATGACTTGACCGAAAGGCTGAGTACCACAGTCGTAAAATAGCTAAAAACTGATAAACCGAATTTTGACAATTAAATAAAATGCCCATCAATATAAAAACTGTCAAAGGATTAAAAGCAAACTTATTGAATGAACTCAGTTCACATCGAAACGAAATTTAAGGAGAACAACCGAATAGACTTTTTGTACAACCCATTGAAAATAGGTTATTGTAAAACTGGATCGTTTAATGTGAAAACTCGATACTTAATGTGAAAAACGTTGGAAAGAAAACAGAAATTGTATCGGAAGGCACTGATCGTAACTTTTGACAATTAGATTACACCATATGATAAAAAAATCTATCATCGTGATTAAAAAAATGAACAAAAAGGATTGATAAGTTTAAGCTCTTCTTTAACCTTTACATCTGAAAAGAACTGTTAATGTCAATACATCTTCAAATGACTGATTCAAAGAACTATGGCGATAAGGCAAATTAGAACATAAATTAGGTTTAAAGTCGAACAAATATTTATGGTGAACATAGTGTAACACATTAAATAAAAATCATTCACAGCATACAAAAATAGATGTGTATACTAGTAGATTACAATGTTCATTCACAAAAAAACTCTGGCACTGCACTATCTTGCTATTTCTAAAAGGGTTATTAAAAACTAGTTCCTCAACTGCTACATATATATATATATATATTAGGGTTGAGCTCTCTGCCGTGGGAAGTAAATGGTTGCCACTAGCGTAATGCAAGGCTCTTCATATGAATCGAGCTCTCGGTAGCCGTTAAGCGGATATATATAAACAAAAACAAACGTGATACATAAGCGTTTAAATTTCAACCGGGTTTCGATCTCAGCTTCGGGAATCTAGCCTGTCTTGCTACACTGAAGAATTCTAATAGAAAGAAACAGGTCTGTCTGAGGATGGCAATATATACATATATATCAGAACCTACCCTATCGGCTATCGTTCTTGGCATGTCCTTTTAGATGACATCCAGGGCCCGAACAAAATATATGTTTTTCGCTTGTTCGTCAATATTTGTGTATCCTTACGACAGACCCCATGGTAGAACGTCACTAATACGATCGTCAGTATTTCTCCTGCAGTGTCCAAGCATGCCTTCCTCGTCCTACTTCGATGATTTTTAAGATTAGAGGTAAGTTGCGGACCAGCGACAGTTTTGTGGGCTGTTGCTTACAAGAATTGTACAAAACAGCAAAAAGTATATTTGTATATTTCTCATCTAGCTTTTTCTTAAGGCGTTTCATTAAAGTCCAGGTGGTGCAATTATTCCGTAGTACTGACACGGCAACAACTTAAATGTATTCCTGTTTTATTTTATGTGAGAGGTTGTTGCAAGAACAGCTATCTAATGCAGACAAACGCAATGATCGATAGGGACGGATGGCGAGAAAGAGTAAAAGAAATCCCGGCTGTCGCTACACCATGATGAAGAATCGCATTCGTGAAGCTATAATTGTTTACAACGTAGTGTTGTTTCCTTGTTTAATGGTATATCAACCATCTTGGGTAATCTAATGCTAAATTAATCTTTCTCGAAGAACGGTAGTGGTAATATTCAACACACAGCCGGGGGAGTTAGGGGATTCATTCCTTTTCCAAGATTATTTGTCAGAAAGAAAGTAAACACAATAGTGTGACTGGAGTTCGAACCCACTTACCACGATTCCACAGTTCAGTGCTTTAGCCATTATATCACGAGGACAACCACTACAACGTAGTAGTAGTTGTAGTAGTATAGGAGTAGTATTGTCATCATCATCATCATCATCATATCGCGCTGGTAGCACGGATATCCCTGACCCCCTCTAGCCACTCCTCCCTATCGTTCATCGCCCTAGGTAGGTCTTCAGGACAACATCCCGTATCCTCACATAGCTGCTGAATGTATCTTCGTGCTGGTCGTCCTACTTTTGCACGGCCATGTGTGGGGGTCCATAAGAGTACATCTCTTATGAGTTCGTCCCTGCTTCTCCAGCAGTGTCCTGCATGTCTGGTTCGTCTAACTTGAATAGTTTTCGTGATAGGGGGCAGGTGGCCGTACAGTTGGTGTCTTGTGGGGTGTTGCCGCCATGGCGACCTTAGTCGAGGGTAACCCGAAGGATCCCTTTTCGATAGCTACCATACTGAGGAGTAGGGGAGGGTGCAACTCCATTCCCCTAATTACTCAACTTTACCCTTGATTCTTATCTTATAATGCTGAGTGTTAAGCAAGGAGGCATCAAGTACCACTTTTTTGAGTCTTTGGTATGACTCGACCTGATATTGAATACGGGTTCTCCCGGACCATAGGCGGAAATTCTCGAAAATGTCTCACTGAGTATAAATTATAAGTATAATGAATTCTAGAAACCATATAACAATAAAAATTATGAGCTTTAGACAAGAGTAGTTGAAATCATATGAATTTTTGAAAAGATATGATTATTTGTATTCAATAAGAATTGTTACTTGAAACAAAATGAGCACGTGTAATTTGTTATTATTATTATTATTATTATTATAAGGCTCAGTTAGCGTAATGGTTATCGACGTAGAAAACAGAACCGGTGAGCCGAGTTCAAATTTTGAACGAAGCTTTATATATTACACTTAGCGTTCATGCTTTTCAAAAAAAAACATGGACTTATCTGCTCCTCTTCAAGTAAATAGAAGAACAAATGAGATTATTTAGCCGTAGTAAGGCAACCAGTCCAGGAAAAGGAAAACTTTGATTTTAAACGAACTGTACTCTTCTTAAAACTGACTATATGTTATATCCCGCTCATCGCAAAAGATTTGGGAAAATGTATACTTAAGACTTTAAATGATTCTTAATAGTTGAAACTACATACAAATTTTTAAAGTTTGACTTCGATATAAAATATCCGACAAAGGTTAATATACTATAAAACCAACCAACCACCCACCCAACCAAAATATCCATGAGGTCATGTTTTAATTTGCATTGTTTTATATTCTATCTCTTAAGTTTTTCAGTGTATCGTAAACAATAGGCCATGTTATATATATATATATATATATACGAGGATCATTAAATAAGTTTCCAGACATTTTTTTTTTCGTATGGGCACTTTTATTGATAGTACACACATGAAACTCTAGTCCCCTTCGAAGTAATCTCCTTCGGCTGCAATGCACTTGTACCGTTACAACAATTTCTGGAAGGCCCCATCGAAGTACTTTTGTGTGAGCGTGTCAATGGCCTTCGTCACAGCCTCTTTCATCTATTTCATTGTCTCATAACGACAGTCTCTGATCTAAGAGAATAACAAAAAGTCACAGGGTGCAAGGTCTGGACTATAGGGAGAGTGAGGAACTGTCTTGATGCCCATCTTGGTCAAATAGTCTGTGACTTGGATGGAGTTGTGGACAGGTTCATTGTCCTGGTGGAAATGCCACTGACCTGATTTGAAGAGTGCTTGCCTCTTCCGACGGAATCTCTTGCTGAACTCCCTTAAAACCTCAACATAGTAACCCTAACCCTAACCATAACCCTTTGGCTAATCATCTCTGGTGTATTGACTTCCTTACTCCTCCCACACCTCTCATCATCCCTCACAGACTCCTGCCTTCCTTGAATCTCTTATGCTACTTAAAAACTGATGTTTGATTCATACACGATGCTCCAAATAATGTCTGAATTAT
The DNA here is from genome assembly GCA_963585895.1 of Sepioteuthis lessoniana. Lineage (NCBI taxonomy): Eukaryota > Metazoa > Mollusca > Cephalopoda > Myopsida > Loliginidae > Sepioteuthis > Sepioteuthis lessoniana. The sequence goes on from OY757933.1 coordinate 16,610,027, forward strand.
TCCCTACGTTTCTGTGGCATTTTTTCCAAGTTTAAAACACATTTATATCGCATATTGTTCTTCTAAAGTGTCCTCACGTCCAGATTACATTTTTTAAATATACCAGCTGGGATAATCAGGTTTTAGTAGGATGTATTACAATTCCAGTCGTAGATGTTCATTTGAAGCTGAAATCATAAAAATTGGTCAGTTATCGCATATAATATCATATCATATGTATAGCAATAACGTACAGAATTCTAAAGAGTCTACATCCATTTTAAATGCCCTACGAAAAAAGTCTAGAAACTCACTGAATGTACCACATATATATATATATATATATATATATATATATATATATTACACGGTAGTGTCTATGACCCTGAGTTTCATGCATTTTGCAGTCTTTGGACAGAATGAAAATTTAAAATGGAAAAAAATAATTAATATGGTGAATTTTTCGTTCGAAAAATGGGGGTATTTGCGTGTATGTGTGTCAAAGTTGGCGTGTTATTGATCTTTAGTATGTTTGTGTATGTGTTATTGCTTGCACGTACATATATACCTATGTTTGCGTATGTACTGGGATGCATCTTTGCTTATTTACACATATTTCTGCTGTCTGCTGATGGCAAGGGGTGAAACGAAGGAAGGGAAGGTGAGAAGGTAAGAGCGGGCTAGGGAGTGGGGAAATGGTTTGTTGCAATCAGAATTTCTTTTTCTTTCTAACTTCATAATAGCTAAAGATATATATATATATATATATATATATATATATATATATATATATATATATATATATATTATCATGGTTTTCTTAAGCTGAACATTGCATTGGTTGGGCGACAACATTTACTAATTTTGAAAATTGCTAGAGTCACAGGATATAAGAAATTTTTTAATCTTGAATTTTCGACAAGCACACCTTTTTGTAATTTATTTTTTCTATCTTATTTTGTTTGTGAAAAAGTTAGTGTGATTTGAATTTGAAAATTTTATCCTAAAATTAATGATAAAGTTTGGGTGTGCAAATTTGCCGTCGGAATTGAACAATCCTTAAAATATCTTTCGAGCTCACGTATACGTAACATGTAACACTAAATAAATGTTCTTATTTTTTGGACTGAAAGTGTTGGCAATATATTTTACTACTATTTCAGTAAAAAATTTTATTCTATAAAAAGGTTTTTTAGTTAATACCCTTCAAAATTGGGGGTAAAAACCAGTAAAATAATTTCTGCATATCAGAAAATATCCTGGATACCCAGAGGTTTAACTACTACACATCTAAATATTCCAAATCAAGGAGCCACATGCTTTCATATTAAAGTAATTTCATTCAGTTTTGCCTCGTGTATTCAGAAAAACATCCATAATCTAAACTTTCTTTAAACTGCAAAAATTTTTCTTCACATTTGATTTTCAGTATAATTGTCATGTATAATTTCACTGTTAGAAGCCAAAATCCGACTCAAAAAGTATATTGTCATTCCTCAATGTTTGATACAGCCATGGATTATAATACTCCTCCAAAGTTTGATTTTAGATAAATTTTATCTATATTCCTTTGCCTAATTTTTTTCACTTTTACGTATGTGTCAAAAGTATCACCAAATATCAAATTATTTCCTACATCAGGCTATTCAGCAGTCACAGACAAATTCCTGGTGACGTTTTGGGTCATAAACATGGGACCAATGTATGACTAATGTCGGGCTATCAACACGGATATCCCTGACCCTTTCAAGCCATCTCTCTCTATCGTCCATTGCTTCCGGTAGGTCCACTGGGCTACACCCGTATCTGCACAGAGCTGCTGTGTGTAGGTTGTAGCTGGTTTTCCTGCCTTTGCTTGGCCATGTGAAGGGGTCCACAAGAGTGCATCACTTTTGAGTCCCTCTTTACTTCTCCTGCAGTGTCCTGCATGTCTGGTTAATCCTGGGTTGTAAGTAGCCGTACAGCTGCAGCTTTGTGGGATGCTGCCAAAAGGACTTATTCAATATTGCTCACAGTATTCTTGTGTAGTTGCCGTCAAGCTTTTTCTCCAGACGTTTAGTTAGCGTCCATGCTGTGCATCCGTACACCAGTATCGAAACGACTGCTGCTCGAAGAAACTGAACGATAAAATAAAACGCAGTTTCAATATATGTCGATAGATAGATAGATAGAAAAAGAGAGAGATGGCCAAGTCTCTGACTTTTTCCTTTCCTATGAACTCGTAATCTTCTGTTCGCCTCTGGCAACTTTCATCGAGCACTAGCAATGAAACAGCTAGGCTGAAGTAGTGGTGGGAGTATATTCGGTTTACTTTCATCGAAGGACTTTTCCCTTTTCTATTCACATATATATTTCCTCTATACGTGTGAGAGAAAGCTTTACGAACGTATTTTCTTCCCTTTTGGGCATCTACATATTTGTTATCGTTCTTTAATTATCCATATTTCTATGAATAAATTCTATAAGTTTTTTTAAATGTGTTTCACTTCATTTATTAATGACCTCTCGCGAACAATAATAATTGCAATTGTCAGGAATGAAGGGAACTACCAAAGGGTGGCTGTTTATCATTATTTCTTAAGCTACCTTCCATAGATCTTAAATGCAAAACGTTTAATATTTCCTTCTTGAGAAAAACTTTGCTTAATCTGACACTCATGCTTCGGGTTCATTGAGTTACCCGTTCTTGCTCAGTAGCCACCCATCTACTTTATAAGCAGATTTGTTTAACTTGAAAAGAGAAACTCGTTAACAGTTGAATTTTTTTCAGTTATTCAAATTAACCAACAAAGTTTATTACTATCCATCTGAATTTTTAAGATAAGGCTAGATGTACATTATTTTGGTTGTGATTTTTTTCCATTTGTTACCCTCATGTTTTAGTTTGTAATTTGAAACACTACGCCTTGCCTTGTTTGAGCAACAGTCAACCTTTAAAATTTATTTCCCTGCTTTAATCATTTCTATGCCCAGATTAATAAGGGACATCTGAAAAAGGATGGGGGATACAGCGGCCGAAAGGTTGCTTTATAATTAACAACAATAAAGATGAGAACAACAGTCCGAAAAATCACAACAAAAATAAAGTTTTATACATTTCAAGGAAGAAAATTTATCAAAAGAGAATTTCAAAACATCTAAAATAATTTAGAATTTTATGTGAACAATCAAATAATCATTTCAAACATTTTTTAGCCACCTATTTTTCGAGCACCGAAAAGTATCTGCAATATACTTTATTAAAATAAACAACGGAATACAATAAAAGGAATGTTACTAAATTTCTATGTCGCATCGGTCCAATGGTAGCGTGTTAGCCAATGGACCAGGAAACAGGGGTTCAATCTCAGGTCGAGTCATACCAGAGACTCGGTACTTGACACCATCTTGCTTAACACTCAAAATTATAAGGTAAGTTTGAAGGGTAAAATGGATAAATTCCAGGGGAAAGAGAAGCTCCTTCCCTTACACCTCGGTGTTGAAGCTATTGAAAGGGGAGCTTTCGGGTACACCCCCCACTATAGTCGGTAACTTTATTTTACTTCATGTTACATAATTTAAGTCAAATTTTCAATATCCTCTCAAGAAATATTAAAAATCATTTCACCAATATGACCTTTCTGGTGACCAATCTTCATAATTATTTACCCAACTTCTCCACACGAGCAGGATGTGACAAAAGGTCAATTTTAAATAGCGTTTAATATGTTTGAATTCAGAGCTTTCCTTAGCTTAGATTAGTTGCTACACCAAGGTTATAGAGAATAGTCTACCCTACTATTTACTAATGGATAGAAGGAGAGCAGTTTAATTCATACTTTTCACAAAAGTTTAGAACTGTGTGAAATGGAAACAACCTCATCCTGGATTTAAATCTGGGTTTACAAGTCCATTTCATACGACGATAACCGTTGCCCTATAAGTGCCTTATTTTCATATGATAATAATTATTCTAGGTTCGATCTAGTTTTCAACTAATTAAATTCAGGAAAGCACGCCTTTTTTTTTTCTCCGCTTCAAGCCTGTCTTTTGCATGAAAAAACTTACATGCAACTATCAATACTTAATCTATGGACATTTTCAGCGCTAAAAATCCATATATTCCATCCTATAGGCATAAGTAGAAAATATGAATTTGTACACAGACACTTACATGTTCCTCATTCAATATTTTTTCTTTTTTGTTTATTTTGTTTATTTATTTGATTGATTGATTTTTTTTTTCTTTTGGCCTCCAAATAAATCTTATGGCAAGCATAAATGGTTTATGATGTTCTTACAAGAACCCTATCTCAGAAAGTGTTTTTTATTTTATTTTATTCTATTTGTTTTCCTTATTTCCTTCCCTTTCCTTCTTTCCTCCTCTCTTCCGTCCTCCCTTGCTTCTTCCTTCATCCTTCCTTCCTTCCTTCCTTCCTTTCTCCCTCCCTTCCCGCTTCCTTCTTCTTTCCTTCCTTCCTTCCTTCCTTCCTCCTCCTTTCTTTCCTCCCTTTCCTCTTCCTTCCTTCCTTCTTCTTTTTTCTTATTCTTCCTTCCCCCTTAATTCGTCCTTTTATTTCATTTGTTTTCCCTCCTTCCTTCCTTCCTTCCTTCCTTCCTTCTTCTTTCCTTCCTCCCTTCCCCTTCCTCCTTCTTCATTCCTCCCTCCCCCCTTTCGTCCTTTCTTCCTTTTTTCTTCTTTCCTACTTTCCTCCTTCCTTCTTTTCTTCTTTTTCCTTTTTTCTTTCTTCCTTCCCATCCTCCCACTTCTTTCCTGTCTTCCTCCTACTTTTTTCCTTTTTTCCTTCCTTCCTTCTTCCTGCCTTCCTTCCATAGTTGATTTTAAACATTGTTTTTTACTGACTCTATAATAGTTCCACAAACAATCCTGTTTCAAATTTATTAATGAACAATCCTCAAAATATCATCAATGTATAATTACTGTTAGTTAACTTTTAGCAGATTATTAAAATCATCTAATTTTTCTTTGCAAATCCATACACCATACTATTTTACAAAATGAAAAAAAAAATTCAAATCTAATCTAGCACCTCTTATTTGACTTGGTGTAGAAAAAATCTAACTGCACCAATATTATGACGATAAAATAATTGCCTGCCCAATTTCCAAGCGTTTCCTCGCCATACGAGGATGAGTGAAAAGTTAAGGAATATTTTGGAAACCTGAGGCGAAATTTGACAGTTACGGATGCTTTTGCAAAATGATGAGGTTGATGGGCTATTTAGACTGTGAGATGTCGAACTCAATTGATACTCTCCAAGAGTTACCGGCTGGATTTGTCTCTATGGTTTGGAGCACGGCCTCGGAATCAACGGTTTTAGTCTTTCTTCATTTGATTTGGCCTGATCATCGAGGTGCCTGCGGTGTAATGCGTATCGTCGTAGGAAATGGACACGGTGATACGAGGTTAAACGCTGGACGAGGCTGATAGCATTTCACATAGCACTAATACCCTTGGGAAAGGTATGGATTCAATTATTCTCCATCCAGCTATGGGTGAATAGTAGGACAGACTGGGTTCTTCTGCCTTGTTGAGGCAACTAGTCTAGGAGAAGAAAAACTCTAAATTCAAACCTGTTAAACTCCGCTTAAAAAATTGATCTTGTGTCATATCCTGCCCGAGCGGAGGGGTTGGTAAATAGGATCGAAGTTCTAGTAACCAAAGCAAAAATTCTTCAAGGATCTGTTTACTGAAATGTAATCAGCTGCCACCTGACTTTTAGCTCAACAAGTATTTTTGGTTACTTCCATCATGCTTTGGCCTATTTCAAACACATAAAGTATAATATCCCGATTTAAAATAATTTACGCTTTTTAAAACACTCAAGCAATGAAGCAATTAACAACGTCTTAGTCCACCACCAACAAGGCTACTACGGTATTTGTTGTGTACACGCAAGTAAGATACAAGGCCATTTTAATGTGGATATACGGCGCAGGGCCGTAGACCAGACTCGCCCGGTGTCTTCTAAAACACCTCAGGACCCATCAGCATTCCTTTAAAAGGATGCCTCAGGTAGTAGACGATAAACCTAGCCCCACCGAGGTGAGTTAGAACGTAGGAGGTCATCACCCAGAGGCTCAAGGAATAAGTTTGTCTCGGTCGGGTGACACGAATGCTAGGCCTTAACAGGATCAACATCAGGCAGCCTCAACCGATTACCCTGTTCAGAGACATGACACACCCATCCAGATCTGCACCGTTGCGCCACGGCCTGCCGAAGATGTTCAGAGCAACAGCTTCATCTGATTTGGTCACTTGGTATACGCGTCACAAACTAGCATGCGCCAAAATATTTCAAAATACTTTACTCACCAAAGTATATTTTCCCAGTCGGATATGGCTGTAGAATACACCAACTGCTTTTCTAGTGAGGGGTATCACGCCCACCAACAAGTGTTCTGGATATGACACTAAACACTCTGATGCTAGAGCTTTGAGGAATGGCGAGAGCCCTTCATTGCCAGCGCTTCCAGGTCCACTCTGGTCAGGCGTTGTAGCATCTGATAGGGCCTTATCTATGGGTCAAATAGAATTAAACTGTGATGTTTGAGATAAAAAATATTTTGACGTTTAAACTGCGTACTTATGCTAAACTAAATTGCTTGAAATAAAACTGTTTTAACGTTAAACAATTTACTTATGCTAAACTGAATTGCTTGAAATAAAACTGTACAATAACGCTGTACATTGCCCAGTCGGCTGGGGCTACAGAATACACCAAATGCTACCCTGCATTGGGGTAAGACCACCCCTAACGTGTGCCCTGGTTATGATACTAAACAATCTTATGTTGAGGTTCCCGTAATGCTGGAGATTTGGGGAATCTCAAGTACTCCTTCATTGCCATCGTCCCGGAGTGGTAGCACCTGATAGGGTTCGATCTATGGGTCAAATAGTATTAAATCGTGTACTTACGCTAAAATGAATTAATTGAAATAGGACTGTTTTGACATTTAAACAGCGTACTTACGCTGAAATAGAATTGTTTAAGTAAACAAAATAGCTTGAAATAGAATTTTTTTACTGTTAACTATGCACTTAAGGTAAGCTAAATTGTTTGAAATAGTACTTTTTATTTTTAAAAAATGGATTTGGCATTAAATAGCCTATAAAAGTTGATATGCCATAAAGCCATACAAACAAAATCAGCTTGTATGATACATTTTCCTATGTCCCGCTAAACAAATGTTAAAAATAAACGAAGATACTATATATTGGTTGTAGGTTGGAACCAATAATTCCCAACCTTTGGCGCATGCCCCACCGGTGGTGCATGGTAATAATTTGGTGATGCATGCAAAATTTGGTTGGGGGGGGATTGTTTAGAGACCAAGAAATGATCTTTTAAGCTTTCTTCACATTAAGTGCAATAACATTATGAATATGCTTAAATTTACTATTACAGGAGGGCATCAGAATTCTTGATATACCAAAGTGGGGCACGGCCCAAAATGGTTAGGGTTAGGGTGAGGGAATCCAAACCACTGAGTTGGACATAAATAAAATCACTGCCTAACGATGGAAATTGTATTTTTTCATACAACATATATTTTAATGTATTTCATTATATGATGAAAATTAGATTTAAAAAATTATCCAGAAAAAGACAGAAGAATGTATTTGACTGATATAAACAAGTGTGTCCGCATTTTCCTGAAGGTTTGGTTTGATTTAATGGTATATCAACTATTATAGTTTACTCAATGCCAAATCATTTTTATACGAATATACTAAGTATATGATTTGAAAACACGTTTTGTATTTGACATTTTTGAACGAGTCACCGCTCATTATTTCCCTCAGTTCAATGGTTTCACTTATTTTCATCTAAACGCCAGATGACTCAAGCCGCGAAAGCAGAGAAGCAGCTGCATCAGTTGAAGCATTTGATTTAATGGCATATCAACTATTATAGTTTACTCAATGCCAAATCATTTTTATACGTATATACTAAGTATATGATTTGAAACCACGTTTTGTATTTGACATTTTTGAACGAGTCACCGCTCATTATTTCCCTCAGTTAAATGGTTTCACTTATTTTCATCTAAACGCCAGATGACTCCACCTGCGAAAGCAGAGAAGCAGCTGCATCAGTTGAAGCATTTTAATAAATTTCAGCTACAAGTTGGAAGTTGCTTTTCTATAGATTCAGCATACTTTGGTTTCGGTTCTTTCCCGGCTTACTCCGATGGTAGATTCTGGTTTTAAATTTAGAGTCACTGTTTTTGCCCACTGATAGGTATAGAGCCAAGTCAACCCTATTTGACCCATAATTATAAAGATAAGACATGGTTTCACGCCTTCCTCACGGGCATATTCATTTATTGAAATAGATCTTGTGCCTCACTTGAACAGTAAGCATTATGAAGAGTCAATATGCTTCAAATAACTGATGCCGTAAGCTCTGAGACTCTGATAATCCAATGATAGAATTATGATGCATTAATTTGATTTCCAACGTCATATCTTATCCTCGGGGGTGGGAAATAATTTTGCTTGCAGTTCACATGAGAACATTTGGAAATTTTCCTCGGCCTCACGGAACTTATAAAACGAAAATTTTATAAAATATTGTTTGGTATTTTTAAAATCAATTTAAACTTTACATATGCACGTAAATCTTAATTACGTAAACTTTAGATAACAGTTACAAAAACCTTCGAGCTAACATAAGTAAAGTTTCAACGATATACAGGTTCAAAAATCAAAATTGCAGCTGTAGATGTAAAAATATTTGTAATTGTTTTTATAGAATTTAATTCCAACATTCTAGTATGCTACATAGATGTATTCAAATGAAAGTATCAATATTTTAAATTTAAAATCATTTGATTTACAATTAAATCGAAGCTACAAATTTCAAAATAATTTACTTTAATTAGCTCAACTGCGATTTATGTATTATGTATGAACTGGAAAGATAGAAATAATAGTACTGTTTATATTTTGAACGGGAATCTTTTGAGGGTCGAGTTCTGAACTTAAAAGAAAATATGTAGGTCGCACAGACTGCATGTAACTTGAAGAGCGCAGCTTTCCCATCTTAGTCCAATAAAAATCTCAAAACTAAAGATAACAGGGGAACAAAAAAAAAATGAAGTTGAAGGGATAGATCAACAAACACAATTTTATCCTTTCTCCCGCAGAAATAGAGCTACCTGTAGACGACAGCGAAATACGTTTGTTTGTTTGGGTTTTATGGTATATCAATCTTTATTTTGGAGGTGCCCGTGGTGTAATGATTATCGTCGCAGGATATGGACACGGCGACACGAGTTCAAATCCTGGACCTGACTGATTGCATTTCACATAGCACTAATACCCTTGGGAAAGGTATGAATCCAATTATTCTCCCTCCAGCTATGGGTAAATAGTAGGACAGACTAGGTTCTTCAGCCTTGGTGAGGCAACTAGTCTAGGAGAAGGAAAACTCTGAATTCAAACCTGTTAAACTCCGCTTAAAAAATTGACCTTGCGTCATATCCTGCCCGAGCGGAGGGGTTGGGTAAATAGGGCAAATAGGATCAATCTTTATACAAATAAACAATTCTATTTAAAACTCTTCAGTTTGGCACGAATGCACAGTTTAATTATCAAAAACATTTCTATTTCAAGCTATTCAGTTTAATCAAAGAGTTCTAATTAAAACAATTCAGTTTAGAATAAGTATAGATTTTGTTTACTCAAAGTTAAATATCAAAACAATTCTATTTCAAACAATTCAGTTTAGTGTAAATACAGTTTGAATGTCAAAAAGTGTTCTATTTTAACAATTCAGTTTAGCATATAAAAACAGTTCCATTTCAAATAACTCTATTTAGTATAAGTACGCAGTTTAAATGCCAAAACAGTCCTATTTCAAGCAATTCAGTTTAGCATAAGTTCACAGTTTAGTAATATTTGACTCATAGAAGGGGCCCTGTCAGGTGCTACGAGTCCGGGCCTGAGTGGATCAGGAAACTATGGCAATGAAGGGGTACTCCATATTCCCCAAAACTCCCGATTTACTGAGACTTCACCATCAGATAGTTTAGTGTCATATCTTGAACACTCGTTGGCGGTGGGGGGTCTTACTCCTCTTCAGAGATGCAGTCTGTGTATTCTACAGCCCCAGCCGACTGGGTCACAGGAAACTCTTTGGAGGAGTCTTACCCTTCTTCAGAGATGCAGTCGGTGTATTCTACAGCCCCAGCCGACTGGATCACAGGAAACTCTTTGGGGGAGTCTTACCCCTCTTCAGAGATGCAGTCGGTGTATTCTACAGCCCCAGCCGACTGGATCACAGGAAACTCTTTGGGGGAGTCTTACTCCTCTTCAGAGATGCAGTCGGTGTATTCTACAGCCCTAGCCGACGGGGCAAAGCGAAATATTCTTGAAAATTATTTGTTCCTGATCGGAATACATGAAATCATAAAACTGTGTGCGAATTATTTTAGTAAATAGAATGGGATATTTTATACCATGTTAATGCACGGAAACAACTGATGATTATTATCAATAATCTACGAATAGTGACTTGAAAACACAATTTTATATGGATTTCTTGTATTAGATAGAATTACTTGTTACCGTATGTCATAAAGCCAAGATTACTTTTTAGACAGATTGCTCGAGACTACGACGAGGAACAACAGCGTATGCGCGAGCAATAAATACGCATCTAACAAATAAATGCATGATTCATTTTGAACAACGATCCCGCCAAAGAATCCATCAAATATGTACTTAATTATAAATAAGTAAAGTAAAGATGGCGACCAGAGTCGAGGGTGATGGGGAGGGTGCTACACCTTTCCCTGGATTGTTCCACTTTACCTTTAATCCGTACCATATAATACTGAGTATTAAGCAAGGAGGCATCAAGTACCATTTTTGAGTCTTTGGTATGACTCGACCTGAGATTGAAACCCAGTCTCCCGGGTCATCGGCAAACACTATTTAAAGGGAAAAAATTTTCTTATTTGCGAGTGTTTTATTCTTTTGAAATATTTTACTATATGGGAATGGGATTATGGAAATGCCATTTACAATTCACTCTGAAATAGACCATATATATATATATATATATGTGTGTGTGTGTGTGTGTATGTGTGTGTGCTAGTGCGTGTTATATTTATGTATATTCATGTGCATACACTTATATATATATATATATATATATATATATATATATATATATATATATATATATATATAAAACCTCACTATGAATCGTTTTGAATTAATTTTACGATCCTTTTCATTATTTCATTTGAGAGTTCTTTTATTTCAATAACTAATGCTGAAGGTTTTCGCGTCTTATCTGTTATAAGTCTATTTACTGCTAAATAAATTAAAAAAGCAAACTGAACATGCTCAAATTTTGCTAAACCCATTCTTTTGCCAGGAGTATTATACTGGAGTGTGATTGTGAAATGATATTTTTAATTAATTCTGAAATGTAATTTATGCATAAAGTGAAAGTGAAACAAGAAGGGATTGAATATAAAACATGTTATGGTGACGAGGTAACGTCTGTTAATTGGAAAATAAGGAAAATAAAGCAAATGATTTCTTTTTTCAATTTGAAATACAGATGATGTTTTCCTGATTTTATAAACTCAATAACATATTCAGTGAGGAAATGAAGAAAACACGAAAATTAGATTTATCAGTATTAAAATATCAGATAAAGTCACTTGTATCATTCAAGTATCGCTATAAAGCCAGCAAAATGGTTGGGTGGTTGGGTTTTATGGCATATCAACCTTTCTACTTTATGTAAGGCCAAATCTATTTTTATACAAATAACCAGGTTTATTTCTAACAATTCAGTTTTGCATGAGTACACACTTTAATTTGCAAAAACATTTCTATTTTAAGTTATTCACTTTGGTCAAGAAGTTCTAATTCAAAAAATCAATTCTGTATCAGTATGGCTTATGTTCACACACTGTTAGTTCTATTTGACCCATAGATAGGACACTATCAGGTGCTACCACTCCAGGACAGAGTGAACCTGGAAGCGATGGAAATGAAGGAGAACTCGACATTCCCCAAAGCTCCATCCAACATTACGGGAGCCTCACCATCAGATTGTTTAATGTCATAATCAGGACACTTGTTGAGGTTGGGGGAAACGTATCCCTCTGCAGAGGTGCAGTCGGTGTATTCAACAGCCACATTCCCAGCTGACCGAGCAATCAGCTAAATGAATTTCATTTTTAAATATATCCGAAGAATAATTTTTGTGCATTCGTCATTTCCGTGAATAATGAAATAGGTTGGTTGGTTGGTTTTCATGACATATTAACCTTTGTAGGTTATTTAATGCTAAATATATTTTTATACAGATAAGCAGTTCTATTTCAATTAATTCTGTTTAACATGAGTACACAGTTTTATTGTCAAAACATTTCTATTCAAAGCAATACAGTTTATTCCAACAGAGCTGATTCAGTTTAGTATAAGTATAGATTTTCTTTACACAGTTAAATGTTAAAACATTTCTATATAAACAATTCAGTTTAGCATAAGTACAGTTTCAATGTCAAAAACAGTTCCATTTCGAACAATTTAGTTTAGCATAAGTACTTTATATATAAATATATATATATAGTTTGCTTTGCTTTCTTTTATACTATATCAAGCTTGATGAATTCGTTGATGTCAATTTCATCCTTGTATAAGAATACCTGTAATATCATTTACTCCAAACCCGGGGAAATCGAGTTTTATACTTTTTTGCAAGTTTGACTGGAATTCAAACACGTTTTATTCAACAGTCCAACACTGTAGCTATGATGCCAAGGAGACTCTCCCTTATTCTCTCTCTCTCTCTCTCTCTCTCTCTCACACACACACACACACACACACACAGATACACGTGGTGCCTTCAATAAGTTTCAAGACTTTTTTTGTACAGGCATTTAAAATTGTAGTAGACTCTTGTAAATTCTATATGCTATTGTTATACATGTTATGAGATGACTGACCAATTTTTATGATTTCAGGTTAAATTCAACAGCTACAGCAGCAATTGGAATACACCCTATTCAGCTTGATTGTCACAGCTGGTGAATTTCAAAAATGCAATGAGGACACTTTAGAAGAACGATATACTATAAAATTCTGTTTTAAACGTGAAAAAATGCCACAGAAATATATGGAATGCTTCAGACTGCTTTTGAAGCCTCTTGTATGAATCGAGCATCAGTTTTGGAGAGGAATAAGAGATTCAAGGAAGGCAGGGAGTCTATGAGGGATGATGAGAGGTATGGGAGGAGTAAGGAAGTCAATACACCAGAGTTGATTAGCCAAAGGCTAAGGGTTTGGGTTACTATGTTGAGGTTTTAAGGGAGTTCAGGAAGAGATTCCGTCGGAAGAGGCCAGCACTCTTCAAATCAGGTCAGTGGCATTTCCAGGAGGACAATGCACCAGTCTATAACTCCATCCTTGTCACAGACTATTTGACATAGATAGGTAGCAAGACAGTTCTTCACCTCTTTATTGTCCAGACCTTGCTCCCTGTGACTTTTGGTTATTTCCTAAACTCAGAGGCTGTCATTATGAGACAATTGAAGAGATGAAAGAGGCTATGACGAAGATCATTGACACGCTCATATAAGAGGACTTCCATGGTGCCTGGCAGAAGTTGTTGTAACGGTACAACAAGTGCATTGCCACTGGAGGAGATTACTTCGAGAGGGACTAGAGTTTCATATGTGTATTATCAATAACAGTGCTCATACGAAAAAAGTCTGGAAACTTTTTTAACGATCCTCGAGTATATATATATATATATATATATATATATGGGGGTGCGTGTGCATGTGTGTGTGTGCCTCCTTGGAGTTAACTTCGTGTTTCGGTTATCTTATGACTACAAGGTTCAAGACCTCATAGTTGGCGATTTCAAACGTAAGTCACAATTTTACGTTCACTTTTGCTTTAATATCTTTGAGATAAAGGTTCAAGCCCTTTTTCCAAAGCACTTAAGTATTACCACTACTGTTTCTAAACAAGGAGACCTTCTGTATCTATAATTAAAAAGAGTTGGAGGTGCCCGTGGTGTAATGGTTATCGTCGTAGGAAATGAACACGACGACACGAGTTCACATCCTGGACGAAACTCATTGCATTTCACATAGTACTAATACCCTTGGAAAAGGTATGAATCCAATTATTCTCCCTCCAGCTATGGGTAAATAGTAGGACAGACTAGGTTCTTCAGCCTTTGTTAGGCAACTAGTCTAGGAGAAGGAAAACTCTGAATTCAAACCTGTTAAACTCCGCTTAAAAATTGACCTTGTGTCATATCCTGCCCGAACGGAGGGGTTGGGTAAATATGATGATTAAAAAGAGTTAGGCAGGACGACGAGCTAGAAGCTATATACAACAGCTCTGTGGTGATACACAATATAGCCTTGAAGACCTCCAGGGAGTGATGGACGATAGAGACGGGTGGGGAGAGAGGTTCAGCGAAATCGCTGCTGGCAGGGCAAAACGATGATGATGAGGATGATTAAGATGATGATGAATATAGGTGACAGAATCTATATTTATAATTTTGAAAGTGTAGACAAAGAAACAACAGCGATTGGTGGTAGCCAGTTTCAAGCCAATTTAATCATTAAATTTTGACTTGGTCCCTACATTCATCCAAATTGTTTGCTTTGAATTCTATCTTGAATGACATATCAACCCGCATGGTTTATTTAATGCCAAAGCCAGCCTTTTAGAAGAATAGGAGAGGTACTATTGAACTCATACATGGAGGTATGATAGATATTAATACATGGAGGTATGATAGATATTAATACATGGAGGTATGAAAGATATTAATACATGGAGGTATGATAGATATTAATCTGCGAGTTCTCTATATAACACAAGTGGAGTTCGACATATATTACTACTGTCTCACAGTCCAGCACTTTACCCATTACGCCACGGAGATTCCCCTACTTTCCTTTTGGAAGAAGAGCAATCAAAATCCAGCATGAGGACTCCATGATGTTCACATCCAACATGTCTGCCTGAATATCACACCCCGTGTGCAACTATTGTTCAAACCAACAACTTTTTATTGATGTCATATTTTTCTGCTTTTTAGCTCATTACGTCTTATATACATTTTACTTTATTATGAAACCTCATTACCATATATATATATATATATATATATATATATTCTGGTGTTTGAAAAACAAAGGGTTAACCCCTGAGATTGAATGGTCTATTTTGAAAAAATCAAATACTCCAAATAGTTTTGACGGTATATGCAATTTGTGCTTAGAAGAGAAAATACATATAATGACATATGGTGTAGTAGCTATCGAAAAGGGAGCCTTCGGGTCACCTTCGACTAAGGTTGACAGCTTACTTATATATATTTATATATGTGTGTGTGTGTGTGTGGTAACACTTATCAATAACTACCTCAAACTATTATTTTTTAGATAAAAGGCTAATCATCATTAATCTTTCAAGTTGAATATTACCAAATAAGAAAGGATATTATTAGGTATTATTAATGCTTAAACTCGATGGCTATGCAAATATGTTAGAAAAATACTCGATTATTCACTCACAAATATGTTCAACACTCATATGTATTCATGTACTTTCATTTTGGTGAGAAAGTTCAATGCTAAATATTTCGGTAAATGATAATATCTAATAATATTCGTTGTAGTTCATCTGTAAAAATCTTCAAACCATTGTCTATTTGCTTTCCGTCTCCACTTGTAAATATAAAAGTAATTTTGAAATAATACTTTAAATTGATTATTGTATGTCCAATATCCGTAAATTTAATCATAAACAAAGGGACTGATTGAAAATTCTAAAAAGGATTTGGTGTGAAAATGAAGTTTCATCTTTGGAATAAGGAAAGTTTAGAAAACAAATGCAATCTTTACGGAATTTACAACTCAAGCGACATATTCCTGATTTATCTTAACTCAATTAGATACTCAATGAGAAAAGATTTCTATTATTCCAGGAAACACTGAACTTCCATTCAACAATTTAAAAATATTCGTAACATTTTCTTTGATCATTCAGATATCACTGAGGCGCCAGTAACATCATTAGCATTGGCCTGTATCTTCAAATCATTGCCGTTTGTCGTTTCCATAATGCTTAATTCCTAACTTAATCATATAAATTTTTGTACTCCTAAGATTACGGGGGTGTCCTCGTGGTGTAATGGTTAAAGCGATGGACTGCGGAATCGTAGTGTCCTCGTGGTGTAATGGTTAAAGCGATGGACTGCGGAATCGTAGTACGCGTTTTCGAACTCCAGTCGCACTATTACGTTCACTTTCGGGCAAATACCCTTAAGAAGGGTATGAACCCCCTTATCCTCCCAGCTATGGGTTAAATATTACCACTACTGTTCTTCTAGGAGAATAGATTTGGTATTAAATAACCTACAAAGGTTGATATGCCATTAAACAAAGAAAGAAAGAAACCTCCTAAGATTACATTCGATTATAATTTGACTAAAAGTATTATCTTAATTCTTATGTATTTATTTCCTTTTTTATATGATTCCTCAAACGTTATTATATTTTTTTGCTAATATTTTTCTTTATTGTAACCTTGGCTGCTTTTTAATCGTAACTCGCTCGGTTCGTTATCTCTGAGACAAAGAGGCTCCTTGCGCTTGGAAAATAGCAATAAAGAATAAATCTTGTTTGTTTTATTATTATATCATTGCGAGTTCGTTTTTTTCCCCTCCAGTGCTAGGGAGTGGTTTTCCTCTGGAGTCTGGGTGACAACAAGTCTCCTTAAATCTCCAGGAACCTTCTCGGTATTCTCACCGATTTAACAATGCTGTAGTCTAGTGGGTCTTGATTCTTCCTCTGGTTTCCAATTCCTCCAGTCTTTTATTCAAGATTTTGAGGGCCGTTTCAAGTGCATCAATCACAATTGGTACAGTGTATTTAGTTCTCCAGCAAGGTTTAAGTATTTTACTATCTTTCCATTTTCTTATCTTTTCACTTTTTCGTCCGGGAGAATACACCAGATGGCAATTTTTCTTTCTTGTTGATTCACACTAGGTTTGCTCTTTGGGCCGGGACTAGGTGATCTGTGTGTACCCCAAAATCCTAGGGGACTTTATGCATCTCATCATTTTGGGAGGGTTGCGATTTTTTTTATATACCATTAGTTAGTTTTTATTATAATGATTATTTTTATCCCTTTTCAAGTTTTTCTCGCCGGTGTTAGCCGACGGTTTCTCACTGGAGTTTGAGTGACAGCAAGTCTTCTCTCGTCTCCAGGACTCTTCTCAGTATTCTGGTTGATCTCAACAATGCAGTAATTTGGATGGACTCCACTCGTCCTTTTAATTCCAAGTCTCTCAGTCCCGGTACTAATCCTCTGGTGACTGTAACAAGAGTAACAATAGCAATTGGTATAATCGTCATTTTCATGTTCCACAGTTTTTTCAATTCCCTAGCAAAGTCTAGGTTATTACTATTATTATTATTATTATTATTTTCTTCCTTTCGATTTATTCACACTTGCTTTTTTTCATGTCGTATTTAAGTGCTAGTATTAAGGTATCGACGCTTTCTTTTCTTGACGCATATTGTCTATCAGTGTCATCTCTCTGATGTAAGGCGTTATGTATCGTCATTAATTTTCTTATACGCTGGTCCATTTTTGTGACTTCTTCCTGCGTCCACTTCAAGAATGATTCAAGTATCTTACAAGGGGTTGAACAGGTGTTTATCCTTCTGATGAGATTCCTGCTATGGAGCTTAGTTTCGTGATGTTTTCTCGGTAACCTCCGATACTTTTATTTATTTATTAATTTCTTCTTCTTCTTCTTCTTCTTCTTCTTCTTCTTCTTCTTCTTCTTCTTCTTCTAATCATTATCATTATTATCATTATCATTACTATTATTTTAACCAGCTCATTGGCCATTATTAATTTTTTTTCAGTTATATTTCCAGTTTTTTACAAGAGAGAAGTAATGATAGTTGGTATTCTATGTATTTATGGTGAGCTGGTCTAGTGGGTAGAGTGTTCGCCAATGGTCCGGGAGACTGGGGTTCTATCCCAGGTCGCGTCATACTTTAAAAATGGTCCTTGATAGCTCCTTGCTTAACTCTCAGCAATATAAGGTGCATATCAAGGGTAAAGTGGAGCAACCCTGTGAAAGGAGTAGGGCCTCTCCCTACACCTCGATGTAGTAGCTATTGAAAAGGGAGCCTTCAGGTCACCTTCGACTCCAGTCGCCAGTTTTACTTATTTTACTATGATTACTATCATTTACTTTACGATTTTTTTTTTTCTGATATTAACGGTTGGTATTTCTCTAAAGTCGGAGAGACAGCAAGTCTTCTAGGATTTCAAGAAGTCTATTATTCTGATTTTAGCAGTTCTGCGATTTAGATGGTTTTGTTTCTTTCTCTGGTCTCCAATTTCCACATATTCTTTTTCCCGGGTTCTTTTGGACTGTTCCCTGCAGCCCAAACAATGATTCGTATCACTGTCACCTTCATGTTCTTCAATTTTTTTCAACTGTCTGGTAAGTTATTTGTCCAGTTTTTCTCTTTCCATTCCTTTTATTTTTAGAACTTTTCGAATAACGAACTCTATTTCATGAGAACTGTTTTATTTATTTAATTCAAACTAAATATGGTCTTCTGGTCCACTGAGTATAATTCATTTGTACTTCAAAGTCCCAGAGAATTATGTTTCTTATTTGCCTCTTCAGATTCTTCGTTTTGCATATATCATTCGTCTGTTTCGTCTCTTGCAAAATTCCCTGTGGATCAACTTCCACATACAATCATGTCTCCTTTTGATTTTCTTTTTGTATCTATTTGCTGTATTTACCTTTTTTTACCGTTACATATGGCCTACACTTTCAATTCTCTTAAAATTTATTTTAGCTCTTGCATAATTAGTTCTCGTGACGTTCTTTTACGCTGCTAGTAATAATGATTCCTTTTTCTTTCTTCAGCTTTTCTCTGCGTAGCCACATTTAGGCCCTCTAATGCACAAGGCACCCAGTTTGTCTACTGAAGCGTTCGTAAACGTGTTTTATTCCATATATTGTTTGCTTGTTTCCTGTTGTCATGTTTCTTCTTATGTTGTTGTTGTGTGCAGAAATTAGTATTTCTTTTCCCTTTTTTTTTTCTATATTTTTGACTTGCTGAATTACTGCAACGGTACAATCACCATAATTATCAAGTTCATGTTCTCCTTTTTTTCTTGCAATATATATTCTATTACATAATCTTTTTTTAATACAGCCATAATACGGATACGTAAAATGTTCATATGTATAGGAATCCCCAAACATTGACGACTTTCTTTTGTTCAGGTACGAAATGTTTATTAACTTTTTTTGACTTTTAGTTTTTCGACACGAGGAGAGAGAGACACAATTTTTACTGTGCTGACCGTTCCATCTGACCCAACAAATGCGCGGCGCATACCGTTGGCCCCAATTAGACTGGCCTCGCCCAAGCTCAAATATCAACTAGTCTCGCCCAGAGACAAATCTCAACTAACTGCTTTTTTCGAAAATCTCCCAAATTCCCACCCCCTCGCTTCCGGGCATGACGTCTTTCACACCCCAGTCCCATTTCCTATCTGGGCTTTTTATCATGACATTTGTGATTATCATATATTCCGCGCACGAGCGTGAACTGAAATCAATGTGTTAACTTGCACGTGCACTAAGCGAAAGAGTTCTAAGCCTAACCAAACCGAATGATAAGATATAACTAACAAAAGATCATAATATAAAAAAAATCCTTCCGAATCTCGAGTGTATTCATTTCTTTTGATAAGATTCTGGCTTGACAGTTTTGTCTCGTGTAGTTTTCTAGTTCTCATGAGATATTCTTTTGGAATTTTGTTTTTCACCTCCATTTGTTTGATGGTGTCAGCCTCCAAGATTATCATTATTATTAATTACTCCTTTAGAGTTTTTCACATCAGTTTTAGCTGATGGTTTTTCACTGGATTTTAAGAGACAGCAAGTCTCCTCAAGTCTCCAGGACTCTTCTTAGGATTCTAGCCGTTCTCAGTAATACTGTTATTTGGATAGTCTCTACCCGTCCGCCAACTTCCAAGTCCTCCAGGCCTTTTAATAATCCTTTAGTTATTGTTCCAAAAGCACCAATCACAATTGGTACAATCGTCACTTTCATGATCCACAGCTCTTTCAATTCTCTAGCAAGGTCAAAGTATTTATCCTTTTTTTCACTTTCCTTCAGATTTATTCTGTGTTCCACCGGGACAGCAAAGTCGACAATTGTGCAAATTCTTTATTTTTTTCTTGTTGTTGATTATTATAAGGTCTGGTCTTCTGGCTTGGATAGGTGATCCGTTTATATGTTAAAGTCTCATAGGAGTTTATGTGTGTCATTTTTTAGGGCAGGTGCTGGGTTATGCATATACCATTTGTTAGTATGGTCAAATTTAAATTTCTTGCATATTTCCCAGTGGATCCCCTTGCCAACACAGTCATATTTTTTTTCAGTTATATTTCTAGTTTTTTTTTTTAAACGAGAGAAGTAATAATAGTAGGTATTCTATGCATTTATGGTTGGCTGGCCTGGTGGGTAGAGTGTTCGCCTATGGTCCGGGAGACCTGGGTTCAATCCCAAGTCGAGTTATACCAAAGACTTTAAAAATGGTACTTGATACCTCCTTGATTAACACAGCTACATAAGGTACGTATCAAAGGTAAAATGAAGCCATCCAGGGAAGGAGTAGCGCCCTCCCCTACACCTCGATGTAGTAACTATTGAAAAGTGGTCCTTCTGCTCGCCCTCAACTATGGTCGCCAACTTTACTTACCTATTTTGGGTAATATCTTTAATCACACTGTTTGTATTTTGCTGGAATGAGTTGTTTGGCAAAGTTCAATCTTGTGTGTTTGATATTGTTGAGGAGGACTGTCTGGAATGTTGTTTATCTATTTCTTTTTTATCCTACTGAGCGCTCTCACTATTAGTGAGATGGGGGTAGTTTTAAGGAGCCTCATTTTTCAATTTCAATTTCCAGGTCTTTTTATTTATTAATTTTCTTATATACTTTGACTGATGTGTTCTTACACATAATGCGGCCTGGGTGGTCTCGATTTTTCCTCTGATTTCAAATTCATCCTGTCTTTCTTCTAAATCTTTGGAGACAGTTTCAAGCGCAACGATTACAATTGGGTCAGCGTCCCCTTCGTGTTCCATAGCTTGCTTAGTTCTCTACAAAGGTCCAGGAATAGTATATCTATTTTTTCATTTTTTTTTCTTTTGTTTTCTTTTTTTTTTAATTCTGACTTTTGTTTGCCTAACTACAAAATCAACTAGATGGCAAATTCTTTTTTTTTTCTTATAAATAAAAAGTGCCTGATCTTCTGGCGGGGATTAGTTGATAGTTTTTATCTCAAAATCCCGGCCTCAGTGCTTTTCTCGAGCCTCAATGGGAGCCGTTCCCTCTCCGGAGGGGCTAGGTTTATCGTCTGGCGCCTAAGGTGCTCTTTTATAAGGGAATATCGATGGGGCCCAAGTAATTTTCGCGAATTCCAGGCATATCTATGCAACGGCCCAGCACCTGGACCTACTTTTAAAAAAGCCAAGTGCCACACTCGCATATTTGGTGGGATGCTCGAGAAATACCATTACAGAGATTTTTATACGTCTAATTCTCTTGGACAGATTCGTGTTTTGTATTATTATTATTATTATTATTATTAACTTCTTGTGAGTTTTTCCTCCGGGTCAAACGGATGGTTTTTCACTAAGTTTTTCAGCAAGTGTTCAAAGGTTTCAATGATCCTTTTAAATCTTGAAATCAATTTTAACTGTGCAGTAGTTGGGACGGTCCTGCTTCTTTCATATATTCTATTTCCTATAGAGTTGATATTAGTCTACCTTCATTTTCCATAACCTTTTCTGTTCTTCAGCAAGATCCAAGTACTTAGTTTTTATCTCTCCTTTCCTTTCATTGTGAGATCTCCTGGAACAAAATGATCTACGCATTATCTAGTAACTTTTAAAATTTACTAAAACTACATCTGGTTATCAGACTTGGACTGATTGAAACTATAACATATGATTCAAACCTTCTACCAGTATGGACATGTAACTTTCCCCAGTGGTGCGGGGAAACCAGGGTCGGACGTCCATAAGTCAATTTCATATGCTGAGGAGAAATAGAACCAGCAACCTAGTTCAAATTTTCACTTAAGGTGTTTACACTGAGTTAGTTAAATAGAAAGACTGACAGGTATCTGTAAACTTATAGAAGGTTTGGGGAGGTGCCCGTGGTGTAATGGTTATCATCGTAGGAAATGGACACGGTGACACGATTTCAAATCCTGGACGAGACTGATTGCATTTCACATAGCACTAATACCCTTAGGAAAGGTATGAATCTAATTATTATTCCCCCAGCCATGGGTAAATAGTAGGATAGACTGGTTTCTTCAGCCTTGGTGAGGCAACTAGTCTAGGAGAAGGAAAACTCTGAATTCAAACCTGTTAAACTCCGCTTAAAAATTGACCTTGTGTCATATCCTGCCCGAGCGGAGGGGTTGGATAAATATGATAAGTCAATTCTATATTGTGTTCTACTTTCTGCCAATTCTTGCGACTGCACGAATACCAAGGCAAATGGCAGTTTACTCTTAGCTCGAACAATATCGATCTTGTAAAGAGGATAGGCCAGCAGTATTGGAAACTGTCTGTCATTCACACCACTTTTAACGAGTATGTTCAGAGATCAAGGTGCAGAGCCTTCGTCTCGTATGACTATCAGTTGCCATATATAAATCTGCTTAAATCCTTTAGCTAAAAACTGCTTTTAGAATAGAATTCCCCTTCTGTTTAGTTGCCCTGTCAGAATACACCGACTTCACCTCCTAAACTGAATAGCTTGAAATAGAAATGTTTTTGACAATTAAATTGTATACTCATGCTAAACTGAATTGTCTGAAATAGAACTGATCATTTACATGAAAATGTATTAGGCTTTAAATAACCAACAAAAGTTGATATGCCATAAAAACAAACCAACCTACCAATCTTCTGCTTAGACGCATATAACGTCGTGCGTTCGTCTGTTGGTTTAACATTTGGAAATTACAAGTTCTAATTTCTATTTTTTATCTACTTATTTATTCATATATCAGTTTCTAGGCGAAACGAATAATTTCCACCACTTTGAAAGAATACTTCGGAAAGTATCACAATTCATTTTGGCTTGAGATACCAGGAACTTAGGCCATAATATTAGCTAAGACTTCGACAAGATCTAATCTTAATTTGGCAGTTACTGTGAGAACATTATGGATGCTGCTCAGTTGATACAAGATGATGCCAGTATCACGGTCGGGGTCGTCAGAAAAAAGGTTGACGAAAACAAAATTTTTGTTTCGTAATTTAATTTTCCATCTCGTAAACTGGTTACTGTAATCAAGTTTGCGACTCCCTCTAGCAGTGAACCAACTGACCGACTGTATGACCGACAGAAAGAGTTCAAGTACGGTTACAAAAGAGTTGGTGAGTTTTGAAAAGAGTCAGAAATTAATTGAAAGAGGACAAGGAACGATTTGTATTGCGATATCCACTATTAGAGATGCTTATGGTCTAGTAACTTCTTCATAGACTCAAAAATACTACTTTGCCCCTCCCTGTTTATGTGACTTGCCTAGATGAAAGTTAAAATGCAATTTTGTAATCTGTAGCACTTTTCTTTGACTAAGTGCCATCCCTTCATCTGATCTCTTCAAACAATCTTCTGAGACCACAAAATTCTACAAGATTACAGATACCTGTCAGTCTTTCTATTTAACTAACTGAGTGTAAACAGTTTAAGAGAAAATTTGAAGTAGGTTACTGGTTTTGTTTCTCCTCAGCAACAAAGTTTAACACCACCCACAGCTGTGGGAAATAATTAAAATTTATAGTGAAATTTGATCAGCCACTGAATGTTCTCGGACCCACTAAAATGGAGATGAGCTGAAGCTACGAAACATACATGCTATAGCAAATACTGATTTCGTATTTGAACGTAGCAAGCAGGTTGATACTAAATTTTCTTTAATTCTAAAAAAACATCAATCGAAAATCGTAACTGTCTTTGTTTGGTCGATAACTTTTCAGGACGACTTCCTAATTGGGAAGGCACATTACTAATGCGGAAATAGTTAATGAAATCAATGAAACGATTGACTATTAAGGATGCCAAATCGTTAATCAATTGATTAAAAAATGTTTTAAAAGCTGTTTAATTAATGCAGACTGGAGTTAGATTTTATGTAATTACAGTTTTTTTGTTTTTCTTTTTTTTTCCTGTTTTTTTTTTCTGTTTTTCGTCGAGTTTATTGTAATGTCTCCAAATTTAATCTTGTCATTATTTGCAGTCGGCCACCTGCCATAGATTCAAGAGAAACAAATATGGCATCAAATAATGCTGAATCGTTTTGGAGAATAATTACTCAGATAATGAACATCAATTCAACAATGTGTTTCGGCCGACATTACTTGATTGTGATGGATATTGATCATTCGAAAAAATACCCACAGATGTGAACATGCTAAGAAACAGCAGAATTCATTATGAAACAGGTGTAAACCTCATTAACGGCTGTCAATGATTAAAGTTTAATTTAAAAAATAACAAAAACATTTTAAAAAATTCAAATAAACGTGCTAAAATAAACAAAAAAGAACGCAACCTGATGGCGTGCTTGGGATGTAATATGAAAAAAAGAGTAGTTAAGGCGACTATGGATGCATGCCTTTTTTATCACCTTTAGGACATCGAATGATTTAAAGATCAAAACGACAGAGAACTTTATCTGCAAAGAGGAAAGGGAAGTTTTCTCAGGGAGTAACAACAAGTATTTATTAAAAAGAATACTTTCCGATCGATATTAGTTGCAAGTGGCTGCTAAATGACAAAGAAGCAACAAAGAGAAATTTTAAATAGAATTTATGCCCAGTCTTACAAAAGTGCCTCTCAAACCATGAGTTAACACATATTGTGTAACCTGTATACAGGATGAGTGATCTGTCGAAGACAATGTACAAGGATCATTAAATAATTTTCCAGACTTTTTTCGTATGGGCACTTTTATTGATAGTACACACATCAAATTCTAGTCCCCTTCGAAGTAATCTCCTCCAGCTGCAATGCACTTGTTGTACCGTTCCAACAACTACTGCAATGCCCCATGGAAGTCCTCTAGTGTGAGCGTGTCAACGACCTTCGTCACAGCCTCTTTCATCTCCTCAATTGTCTCATAACGACAGCCTCTGAGCTTACTGAATAAACAAAAGTCACTGGGAGTAAAGTCTGGACTATGGGGAGGGTGAGGACCTGTGTTGATGCTCATCTTGCTCAAATAGTCTGTAACAAGAATGGAGTTGTGGACTGGTGCATGGTCCTGGTGGAAATGCCACTGACCCGATTTGAAGAGTGCAGGCCACTTCCGACGGAATCTCTTGCTGAACTCCCTTAAAACCTTAACATGGTAATCTTAACCCTAACCCTTTGGCCAATCAACTCTGGTGTATTGACTTCCTTACTCCTCCCACACCTCTCATCATCCCTCACAGACTCCCTGCCTTCCTTGAATCTCTTATGCCACTCAAATACTGATGATCGATTCACGCAAGGTGGTCAAAAAGCAGTCTGAAGCATTCCATACTTTTCTGTGGCATTTTACCCAAGTTTAAAACAGAATGTTATTGCATATCGTTCTTCTAAAGTGTCCTCACGTCCAGATTGCATTTTTGAAATTCACCAACTGTGACAATCAGGCTTTAGTAGGGTGTATTCCAATTGTTTCTGTAGCTGTTGATTTGAACCTGAAATCATAAAAATTTGTCAGTCATCTCATAAGATGAATAGCAATAAGATACTAAATTTTCAAGAGTGTATGACAATTTAAAATGCCTGTACAAAAAAGTCTGGAAACTTATTGAAGGCACCACATATGTGGTGTAACTTATAATTTCAAATATACGGGTATTATCCGGTTGGTTTTATTGTGAGAAGTAAGTGTGGGAGGACGAGATTAATAAGATCACTGAAGTCGACATGGGAATATGTACAATAAGATTGAAGGCCGTGCTGAGAGACAGACGAATCAACTTCTTATATAAACTTATCTATATATTTGCATCCACAAGGGATCTTTAAATAGTATCGAAGCTGAAACTATATATACCAAGACTGAAATACACTATTAATGAATTATAAATTTTCTTGCATTCAAGACACTTTTTCCAACAAGTGTTTTTCATTTGTTGAAGCGCCTCTGAGACTTCAATTCAAGTAATGTGTTAAGCTAGTCTCTATAATTTCTTTTAAAGTCCTTCAGATCTTACCATAAAGTAAATCTTTCCGTTTAGAAAAAATTTTTCACGTGGAGTAAGGTTTAGTGAATATGAAGAGTGTTGAACTTGTACAATACCGTATTTTGCAAAAATTATTTTTTTCTGATTAACACTGACATGTCTAAACAGCAATGTTCATTTGTTTGTTTGTGTTTTATGGCAAATCAACCCTTGTGGGTTATTTAACCCCAAATCCATTTTATACAAATAAACAGTTCTATTTCAAACAACTAAGTTTAACATAAGTACACAGTTTATTAGTAAAAAAACATATCTATTTCATGCTATACAGTTTAGTCAAACGGTTCTAATTCAAACAATTCAGTTTAGTATAAGTATAGTTTTTGTCTACACTGTGTCAAAACAGTTCTATTTCAAACAATTTAGTTTAGCATAAGTTCGCAATTTACGGGTTAAAACTGTTCTATTTCAAGCAGTTCAGTTTACCATAAAAACGCAGTTTAATTCTATTTGACCCATAGATATGATCCTACCAGGTTATACCACTTCGGGTCAGAGTGGACCTGGAAGCAATAACAATGAAGGGGTGCTCCGCATTCCCTAAAACTCTAGTATTACTGGAACCTCACCATCAGATTGTTTAGTATCATATCTAGGACACTCGTTGGAAGGGCGCTCTTACCCCTCTGCATAGATACAGTCGGTGTATTCGACGGCCCCAGCCAACTGGGCAACTCTTTGTGCCCTGGTCCCAATATAAATTCAAGAATTTTAAATTAAACAATGTCAATGAGACTATTTGTTGGCTGGAGAGGTAAACAAAAACCGCAAGTCAACGTTTAGTGTTTGGACCTTTCCTTTTTTAGTATCTCTCCGTTCTGTTTCTGAGGCCTTGGAAGTAAGAATCAAAGAAGAATGGACATTTGAGGGATAATTTCGTCTTGTATTTGTGCTTCCTTGTTCTGCGTCACATCAAAACCAGCAAGAAAGGAAACATATACCGAATCACGAAATCCACAATATATATTTAAGGATTCACAGAAAACATTATCTAAACTTCCGCTTCGAATGAATGACAATTTTAAATCGTGACCAGTGATAGATCGGTCAGGCTACTCTAGATTAAGCGTATCATGTTACAGAAGAATGTTGATCTCTATCAAATTGTTTCTCTTTTGGCTGCAGATTTCTTGTAATTTTCCTTCACCGTAGATTTTGCTACAAAGACCACTTCCAATATTCGACTGGGGCTGTAGAATACACCGACTGCTTCTCTGCAGAGTGGTAAGACCCCACCAACGAGTGTCCTGATATGACACTAAAAAATCTGATGGTGAGGTTCCAGCAGTGCTGGAGCTTTGGGGAATGCGGAGTACCCCTTCATCGTTCCCAGGTCCACTCTGACCCAGAGTGGTAGCACCTGATAAGGAGCCTGTTTTTTTGACATTAAAACTGTATTTACACTTAACTGAATTGTTACATATAACTGCTTGAATAGTTTGAAATAGAAATGTGTTTGAAAATTAAAGAGTGTACTTATGCTAAACTGAATTGTTTGAAATAGAACAGATGATTTGCATAAAAATGGATTTGGCGTTAGATAACCTACAAAAGTTGATATGCCATAAAACCCAACAATTGCCCAGTCGGCTGGGGCTATAGAATACACCGACTGCTTCTCTGCAGAGGGGTAAGACCCCACCAATGAGTGTCCTGAATATGACACTAAACAATCTGATGGTGAGGTTCCAGCAGTGCTGGAGCTTTAGGGAATGCGGAGTGTTGCGTAGTCATATACACGAATATGGCCATATGCGAAATGGGTGAAATGGACATCGAATGTTGATTACGATAGAAATTCGAAAACACGTAACAACTTCTTGTTCAGATACGAAACCTTTTTTATCAACTTTGAGTTAAAGGTCTCGACGTAAAGAGGAGAGACACAATCTTCTATGCTATCTTATTCATTTGGCCCCCAACTCGAGCGGCCCCCATAGGGCGCACGTTCACCTCGCGTCTGCGAGCTCCAAAAGTCGATCCTTCTCGTTTGGCGTCTAGTACCCGACCCTTTCTCTTTTCAAATTCTCACACAAACCTCCGAACGCTTCCGGTGCGTGACGTCACCCGCACCCAGTCACCTCGGTTCGTTTCGGACTATTATGACATCTGAGTGACACCTTCCTCCGCCCGCGCGCGCCCGCGTTAACACCTGCCTCAATCTTGCACCTAACTAACCCATGTGCTGAGCCGAAAGGTTCTCAGCCTAACTAAACTCAAAGGCATAAACCGAAATCCCTCGGCTATTTTATTACAGGAGTACCCCTTCATTGCTATCGTTCCCAGGTCCACTCTGACCCGGAGTGGTAGCACCTGATAAGGGTCCTGTTTTTTTACATTAAAAATGGGTTTACACTTAACTGAATTGTCACCTATAACTGCTTGAATAGTTTGAAATAGAAATTTTTCTGACAATTAAACTGTGTACTTATGCTAAACTGAATTGTTTGAAATAGAACAGATTATTTACATAAAAATGGATTCGGCGTTAGATAACCTAAAAAGATTGATATGCCATAAAACCTAACAAACTAACCCTTTCAATATTCGACAGATATTTCAATACAACTCTTGTCGGTTGGACATAGCATCGATTTATTTCAAAGGGACAAGTTTTTAGAGTACACTGTCTGATGTTATTTTGAATTTATATCTAATTATCTAATATTTTATTTAACACAAAATGAATATTTACGTTTCTTTCTTCTTTTTCTATAAAAAAACCTTCGGCTTCGAATGTTTTATTTTTAATTCTTTTAATTAAAAACAATTATTCAATATGCTTTAACAATTATTTCCTTTGACTTGTTAAGAGAAATTTTATGAAGCGTGGTGAACATTCAATTCTACAATAAACCATTCAATAATGGTATAGAACAAAAGTTACTGAATTATTTTAGTTGATTTAACGGCATGCCAACTTGCTTAGTGTTATTTTATGCCTAAAAGTTAGGGAATAATGGTTATCATATGTACTATTTACAAGTTTTGTGTTGATGAGTTTTAAAGATTTGAACCCTCAAGGGTCGCCCCAAAAGTACAAATAGTCTGAGTCAGAATGGACGTGATGAAAATAGCAATGAAAGGGTGCTCCACATTCCCCGCATCACTATCAGATGCAGTTTACCTGAATATCCTCCCACCCCTATTGGAAATGGTGTAATCCATCTGCAAATCATACTATCAGCGTTTTCTAAGTTCTGCTTACAGGATTTATATTTTGAGTAAAAAAAAAACTGTATTTGTTAATTGTTAATCTGTCTACCTCGGACTTCCGTCATAGGGTAAAGTTAGTGTTAAGACCTTCCGTTGTTTATTCTCTCTTTGTTTACTCTCTTAGTCCGTAGAAGCAGGAAGAAATGGACAATGAATATTAAATATCCAGTAATATTTTTTATTCTTCGAGAACAGGTCTCATCTCATATCTCTGCTTCCATTTACAGCTAGCATTTTTCTCCAAGCAACCAAGTCATCAACAGAGAAAATCCGTGCGTGTAGTGGAAGAGACATTTAACGTTGGGAGTTTGACTGGAGTTTTGGAGAACTTGTGTTCCCGGTACCACTCATCTACAATGATATAGGGTTAGTTACTTTGTTTTATGACATGTCAACCTTCCTGGGTTATTTAATGGCAAAGTTATCCTTTTAAAAAACATCAGTGGTACTATTTATTTCATTGCTTGAAAGATAATGGGATTCAATACTTTTGCCAGGTTTATTAGTCTAAAAGTGAAAGTAACATCGTGAACAGGGTTCGAACTCTCTTTCATCGATACCACTATCCACCACTTCACCCATTTTACAACGGAGACTTCCTTATAATATTTACTACTAATTCTGTTTTCAAGGGAATTAACTTACATTACATATCATGCGTCGGTTAAATCAGACAGTGTATTGTAAAAATGTTGTTTTTAAGGAATCAATTTTAGGTCCAGTGAACAGTTTTTATCATTATCTGAGGGAATACAAGATGGTTGCCAGTTTGATATATATTCCATTTTTTTTTTCTTGAGAAAAACAAAGCCTGGTTTGTTTGTATAATGTCTTGTTATCAAGGATGAGCATTTATTTCTTCCCCGGGCGAATTAATCATCAAAATGACTTGTGCACACAAGTGCTATTTTTCAGTCGTTCCATTTCTTCATATCTATAACTGAAAAGCAGAGAAGACGATATGAATGGCTTCCGCTTTTGGGTGAGCATACAAAAAAGTTAGTAAACTAAAAAAAAGGAAAGGTTTACTTATCAAGATTTTCGATATGAGCGTCTGGCCGTAAAAATGCAATAAAACTGACGTAATTATTAGGATGAAAAATAGCTTTCAACTTAATTTTTTTTATCATTAAGGGTTTTCGGACTATTGTCTTCATCTTTATTGTTATTTTCACAACGTTTCGCCCGATATGTCCACCGGCCTTCGTCAGATACCTGTCAAAATTGGGAACCTGAAGAAGGCCGGAAGACATAACGGCCGAAACGTCGTAGAAATAACGAATTTTAACATTATGCCATAAGATTCGTGAATAAAAAAATCAATTAATAATTATATGGAATACAACGTAAATGTTGACGCACTGTTTATATATCAATGTATATTTATACAGCATCTTCCTTTTAAACAAACTTTATTAAATAGGACAGGTACTTAGTGTCAGCGTATTCTATCCTCGATCTGTTCAAATCACCAAATGGATCATTTCAGGTTGGGATGGAATGAGCTCAGGAAGGCACCTTA
>OY757933.1:16643628-16682585 GCA_963585895.1 Sepioteuthis lessoniana
TTTTAATTTCTTTGAGATACTGACAATAATATTTGAAATGCTTCACAAATTTTGAAGGACAAAGAATCAACATAGCGTAAGAAATCTTTTTCCTCCAAGATTGTTAAAAATACATTTTTAACCAATTAGAATTATAAATAAATCAATATATTTTTATCAAATTTCGAGCCTACATCAATCTTACAAATAAAGCGATGAAATTAATTAATCATCAGTATATTATTGATTTATTTCTAATTCTACTCATCTTTCGTCATTATTTCTTTTAAGATCTAACATTCCGTTCCTTCAAGTTTTATTAAATTTCAACATAACTTAATTATTACTGATTGAAAATCACTTTTTACTTCCATGTGCTTGTGCAGTCCAGTCTGCTTATTCTACGATTACATCTAAGCGCATGAATATTATTTCCCCTTATATAGGCACATACTTGCCCAAAGATCTTTTACATGCCCAAATATATCATCTAGATTTAAAATTATGCAAACTTCTTCATTGAATGTACGGACCTTTCTGTCTTGTAATGTAATACTTTTTCTTACAAGAAAAGATACAATATATTGTCTATCAACAAACTTTTCATTTACATATGTATAATTCCGCAACACACACACACACACACACACACACACACACACACACACACACACACACATACATATATATATATAGATATATATATATATATATATATATATATATATATGCAAATTTCATTAAACATAATAGACATTTTATGTCTACATATTTTCTTCTGGATCCGTTCGAATTCCCGTATTACTTTTATCGTATTCGGGGGGAATGGATTTATGTATTGTCCATCGTTGTATGTATCCCTAGTACTTTCTGCCCGACTTTGGCCCATCATCAGGGGAGGATCTATTACAAGAGTGATGTAACTTTGGTTTTAGATTATTACAACTGTGTAATTATAGAAACCCATTTAAATGCAAACGCCATAACCTTCAACGGCAAAGACGCCTTTACACAGTAGTAATATGCTAAAAAAAAAAATATATTATCAGACCAGTCATTGGTCTAGTGGGTAGAGTGATCGCCAATGGTCCAGGAGACCCGAGGTCAATCCCAGGTAACGTCATAACAAAGACTTTAAAAATGGTACTTGATACCTAATTGTTTAAACTCAACAATATAAGGTAAGACTCAAGGGTAAAGAGGAGCAATCCAGGGAAAGGAGTAGCGTCCTCCCCTACACTTCAGTATAATAGCTATTGAAAATTGAGTTTTAGGGTCCCCCTCGACTACAGTAACCAACTTTACTTTTTATTTTTTGAATAAGATCCCCCAACTTGAATTGAAACGAAAAAAAAAGAGCCTCCTCTCCAAATTGAAATACAAAATACTGAAAACCGTAACACTACACACTCCACTACCACGAAACAAATGTTAACACCAAAAAAATAAAATAAATAAATAAATGTAAAGTAAATGAAGCAAATAACGACAACATTACAATCCCTTGGAAAGCAAGATTGAAAAAAAAATGACAATGTAGAACTCGAAAAGTTAAACAAATTAGTACCATATATCTCAACGGGCAACTTCACTGAAGTAAACGAGCTAATCTATGCCGGAGCGGGACTAGTCTGTGATGAGATCGGTGTTCCCATAACGAACCCGAAAAGAAATACAAAAACAGGATGGGAAATTAGGCTAGAAGAACAAGAAAGGAAATTGCAACATCAAACAAAAATGCTACGGAAGAAAAAATACGCAAGGATATGTTTGGATAAAAAAAAAAAAAAACAGTAAACAAGTGTGACAAGGCAGCTTGTAGATATAAATCAAAAGATATTGGCGAAAGAAGGGAGACTTTAAAAAATGTCAACACAAAGTAAAGAAATACAAACAAAAGAGAACTTTCCAAAATAACAAAAGAAAATTCTACCCAGAAGTATGTAAAGTAAACACATCGAAGAAGCACATATAGCCGAATGGATGAAAAAGAGGGAAACTATTGTGCTCTAAAAAGACCCCCCTGCAGAAAGAGGCCATTGCCAGCAATTACAGACGGATAACGTGTCAACCTATGATGTCGAAAATCCGAACATTACTGAATACTAAGACGATCTATTACTCAAAGGTTAGTCACGTACAGTTTTCTGAAGAACAAAAAGGATGCTCTGTGGAAAAAGAGGAACAGGTGATCTACTTGTAACATGTATCGAACCCGGCGGATGTTGTTGACAGATATATCAGGCCGCGGGTAAAATACTAAATGATTCCGGAAATAAGCAATGTGTGGATGTGAGGCGTGGCCAGTGAAGGGCAAGCATCACGTGCATGTGGACCGTGGCCAATAAAAAGCAAGCGTTGTGTTAGTGTGGGCTGTGATCAAGCATTGCGTATGGTCACGAAAGTGTTTTAAACTATATAGAGTCAAGAATTTTGGGCTGAAGCACATTTTACAGTTAGTTCCGACTCCCAACGGCCCCTCTGAATGCGCGAACTCTCTTTCCGATCACTCTAATGCTCCGCACATGTGTCACCATCGACAAATAAAGATATAATACTGTCTTTTTTATAAATACGTGTTCCTTCTTGTTACTACGACCGAGCAGTAGTAGACTACATACTAAATATATCTTCAGGAAAAGCAAAGTGTGGTCGGAAAATGTAGTCATGTCATAAATTGGTACAAAAAGTCCTATGATATGGTAATGCAATCCTGAATAGTAAATAATCAAAAATTAAAAATATATCTGACAAAGACATAAACTTCATCCTGGAAGTCATGAAAAGCTGGAAAGTGGAATTTATAGCAAAACATTAGCAGAGGTGAAAATCCAGAGAGGTATCTTCTAGAGATATGCGCTTTCGCCATTATTATTATAATACTACTACTCCATTACTACAATAATATTATTCAATTACATATTTACGAAGTACTTTCATCATCATCATTGTGTTGCTCTGCCAGCATGGATCTACCTGACCCTCTCTCAACACCCGTTTCTATCGTCCATTGTTTTAAGGCTATATCCAGTATCAGCACAGAACTGTTGTATATCGGTTCTAGCTAGTCGTCCTGTCTTTGCTCGTCCAGGTGAAGGGTACCAGTGGAGTATGTTGCTTATGAGCTCGTCTTTACTTCTCCAGCAGTGTCCCGCATGTGTGGTTCGTCTAACTTGAATAGTTTTCGTGAAGGGTGGTAGGTGGTCATATAGCTTCTGTTTCGTGGGGTGTTGCTTCCAGGACTTGTTCAATATTGCTCGAGGCATTCTTGCGTAATTGCCGTCAAATTTTTTCTCCAACCGTTTAGTTAGCGTCCATGTAGTGCATCCATATAGCAGTATCGACACGACCGCTGTTGGGAAAAAAATGCGTTTCATTTTATCGGTCATGTCTGACTTCCATATGACCGATACCCAATGGATAGTGGTATTTGTCCTCCATCCCATCAACAGGACTAGTGTGGCACAAGGCTTTTTTAAAGTGGGGCCGGGTGCAGGGCCATAGCCCAGACTCCTCTGTTGGCTCCAAAAATGCCTCGGGCCTTGTCAGTATTCCCCTAAAAAGGGATGCCTCAGGCGATAAACCTAACTCCTTTCAGGAGGATGAAAGCCTGGGTGGACGGTCCCCTGAGGCTCGAGGAATCTCCAGAGACGTGGCACACCCGACCAGATCCGTGCCGCTGACACCACGGCCGACCGAAGTGTCTCCCATCAATTTGATTAAGCTGATAGCCCATCGATAGCTGTCAATGCCTTTGCCAGTCGCAGGTTTTTGTCTTTCTTGGTTGATGAGACACTGCTTCCTAGGTAGGTGAACTTGTCCACTAGTTTCAGAGAACTACCATTTATTGTGGAGATGTCACCTCTTTGATTAAAGCACATGTATATCCGTCTTGTCTGCGTTGACATGAAGGCCAATCCCAGCGGCTGCTTTTTCCAGACAATGTAGCAGGGGTTCGGTTTGGGCGGGTGTATTTGCCAGAAGCGCTATGTCATCGACGTAGTCTGTAATTGTTTATAAGGGCTAACTTCTACTTCTTTCAACTGCCAGCTTGAAACCGTTATCTTTCATTATACCAATAGACGTTAAGCACGGAGTCTAGGCAGATGATAAGCAGGTATGGGGCTAATGTGTCTCCTTACAGCCCACCTGCTAAAATGTCGAAGTAGTCTGTGTCTCCATCCGGGAGGCAGACTTTTACATTCGTGTTTTTATAAAGCCTCGTAATGCCTGCGACAGTTTCTTGGGGAGGCTGTAGGCGAATAGTATTTAACATTTTAAAATGCCTGAAAGGTTTTCTTTGTTGTAAAATATGTATGTTACCTGCATTTTAAAGGCAACATAATAAATACTGTAATTACAAGTATCAGTTGAACCTTGTAAGAAGTGGTAAAAGATGCAACTTTTGGAACTTATTTGAATTTGAAATCCAAAGTTAGAGTAAGGTTAGAATAATTTGGGAATTTCATGTTAGATGATGAAATATTTAGAGAGAAAAAGAAAGAGCGAGAAAAAGGAAATGGAATAAAAGAATAACTCTTCCCACCCCAGGCGAAATTTGAATGCATGGACTGTGCTAAAGATGAAAACTGGAACTAAGTGCCAGGCAAATCAACTCTATGTTTGGCAGGTTAGATATTTTTTCTTTTACTATATATTCATTTTAAAATACATGATTGTGGTAAAATCTCTGCAGTATACATAATACTTTAAGGGCTACAAATTTATTACATAATAAGGAAAGTTTAATATAAATGGACAACAAAGCTGTTTGCAAAAAATGAAAAAGTATAAAAGTGTCTGATACAAACAATAAGAATATAGACTCAGGATATAGGAATATAATTTAGCATAGAAAAATGTGCTATACTCATAATGAAAACTGAGCAAAAAAGAAAAAAGAAATAAATAAAACTGCAAAGTCGAGAGAAAATCAGAGCTCTTGGAGAGAAGGAAAATTACAAGTACTTGGGAAAATTGGAAGTGGACACCATCAAACAATAGTAAATGAAAGAAAATGACGAAAGAATACCTCAAACGAATGAAAAAGTTTCTCAAAACTAAACTCTGCAGCAGTCAGATTTAAAAAGAGTGCAGAGAATCGGTAGTCGAGCCAGGGACACGCAGCCGATCAGAGGCGTTAGGTCATCTCTGACGATACGGCTTACAAGGGGGTGCAAGAGTTGGCACCTCCTGGCTCCCGGAAGAAGATATAAGACAAGAAGAAGTCCCCTCTCTGAGTATATGTCTCTCCATCTATCACTCAAACTAACAACAAACTGTGGGCCCCTTTCGAGACTAAATGAGAGATATATTTTAATATATACGTGTTTCGTTCGTTCATTGAATTTCGTAAATCATGTATGAGAGTATACAACATCAGTACGAGGACTGAAAGACTACATAAAAAGAACAAAGACTTATTTCAGTGACCATATACATCACTGACCGTATAAGAACCAAGAGAACAGCGAAAGTAAAGAAAAAATGGGAGAATAAAACAACTGTAGCAATCTAGTTTAAAAGAAGCATTAGACTAAATAAGTTTTAGTGGGGAAGGTGAACCACTGAAAATTGTGCAAGAAATTGAAATTTTACTATACTGCCAAATGGTACATTCACAAACCAGATTTTGTCCTGGAGAATGAGACGTACAAGATGAATCATTAACGAGACAATTCTGATTTTTTTTATCCGAATATATTTTTCCGGGTAATTTCTCGGATTTTGAGATACATACTGATCATCTACTGCCGACCAGAAAATCAGACTTACTCATGATAAATAGGAAAAATATGAACCAGCCGTGAATTGAACTTTGCTGTCATGACGGACTCCATAGTAAAAATCAAAGAACAAGAAAAAAACAAACAACTAGTTTAACCTTGCCGGAGAAGTTAACCTGCCGTGGAACGTGAGATTAATTATGTTAACAGTTGTAATTGTTGCACTAGGAACAATTCCAAAAGGCTTGCTTATTAAAAGAACTGGAAGAGTTTGAAATCAGAGGACGAATCGAAACGATACAAACTACAGCATTATAATGGTCGGCCAGAATACCAAGAAGAGTCCTGCAGATCTGAAGAAACTTGCTGTCACTCAGACTCCAGTGAAAGTCCATCACCTAACACTAGTGTTAATAACCATTTTACTCATACATAAAATCCTATCACATGAGACTCTAAATCTGAGGAAAAGTGAAACTTGGAGCATTGTCAGTAATGATGTTATAGCTGGAATGATCAGTTGACTCCAACCTCGTATTTTCGACTAAACATTCTTCCCTTTTCATTTCTTTTATATTTTGCCCCTTGTGCTCCCATTAATGTATTATGTCTGATTATACATTTCGCTATGTTCAGAAGATTTTAAATAAACGAAGTATGTGATTTAGTAGAAATAATAGTAATTGTTACTCAGAGTTAAACAAATCTGATTGATAATTATATGTATAAGATTGGGATACTTGGAACTATTATAATTAACCCATGCGAGATTTTCACTCCAGCGTTTGCTGATGGTCTTTCCCTGGAGTCTGATTGATAGCAAGTCTCTTCAAGTCTCCAGGACTCTACTCGGTATTCTGGCCGACCTCATCATTGCTGTAGTTTGCATGGTCTCAGTGAGTACTCCAATTTCTGACTCCTCTAGCCCCTTACCAAGCCTTTGGATATCATTCCAAGTGTACCGATTACAATTGGTATCACTGTTCTATAGCATTTTAGTTCCTTGGCAAGTTCTAAGTATTTGTCTTTCTTCTTCTTATTATTATTATTATTATTATCATTATTATTATTATTATTTCTCACCTTGTTTTTCCTACCAATGTTACCTGTCAGTCTTTTATCGGAGTTCGAGCAATACTATGTCTCTTTATGTCTTCTGAACTTTCCTCAGTATTCTAGCAAATTTTAAAGATAATGTGCTCAGTATGGTCTCGATTTTTCCTCTGATTTGGTTTGGTTTGTTTGGTTGGGTTTTATGGCATATCCACCTTTGTAGGTTATCTAACGCCAAATCCATTTTTATACAAATAATCAGTTCTATTTCAAACAATTCATTTTAGCATGAGTACACAGTTTAATTGGCAAAAACATTTCTATTTCAAGCCATTAAGTTTATTCAAACAGTTCTAATTAAGTTAATTCAGTTTAGTATGAGTACAGATTTTGTTTACACGCAGTTAAATGTCAAAATAGTTCTATATTAAACAACTCAGTTTAGTGAAAGTACAGTTGCAATGTCAAAAAACAATTCCCTTTCAAATAATTTAGTTTACGATAAGCACGCAGTTTAAATCTAAGTACAGTGTTTATTTTTTAGTCAAGCAGTTCTAATTCAGATAATTCACTTTTGTATAATTACAGGATTTGTTTGCACACAGTTAAATGTAAAATTAGTTCTATATTAAACAATTCAGTTGAGTGAAAGTACTGTTTCAATGTCAAAAACAGTTCCATTTCAAACGATTCAGTGTAGCATAAGCACACAGTTTAATGTAATTACACAGTTTAATTGTAAAAAAAAAAAATCTATATTAAGCTATTCAGTTTAGTCAAACAGTTCTAATTCAAACAATTCAGTTACCAAAAGTATATAGTTAGTTCTATTCAACCTATAGATTATCTATCAGATGTTACCATTCCGGGCCAGAGTGGATCTAGGACCAATGGGAATTAAGGGGTGTTTCGCATTTCCTAAAGCTCCAGCATTACTGTAACCTTACCATCAGATTGTTTAGTGTCATATCAGGACACTCATTGGGAGTCTTAACCCCCTGCAGAAGTGCAATCAGTGTATTTTACAGTCCCAGCCGACTGGGCAATCCCATG
The DNA here is from genome assembly GCA_963585895.1 of Sepioteuthis lessoniana. Taxonomy (NCBI): domain Eukaryota; kingdom Metazoa; phylum Mollusca; class Cephalopoda; order Myopsida; family Loliginidae; genus Sepioteuthis; species Sepioteuthis lessoniana. Next base: position 16,651,440 of record OY757933.1, read on the forward strand.
ATTTCTAATGCCTCCGGTCATTTTTCCAAAATCACCGTCATTTTTGTGTTCCACAATTTTTTTTAAATTCCATGGCAAGATCCAAGTAGTTGTTATCTTTTCACGTCCTTTCATTTTTACTGTGGTTCGTCGTAACGGTAACATTTTCTTGGGTGGATTCTGGCTTCTGCATATACTAATTGTTAGAATGAACAAATTTAAATCTCTTGCACAATTCCCAGTAGATCCCCTTTCCTACCCAGTCATGTCTAGTCTTGTATAGATTTTTGGCCAGTTTGATGGATTGGTTTAAGTGATTAACTGTTTCATCTCTATCAGCCTATGGTCTACACTTGCTGTTGATTTTTTCATTCTAGAAATAATTACTTAAAATCATATAATCGTCTCAAAATTATTTATATGTTGAACTATATGTAAATCTATGATTTCTTATAAATGATTCTTATTAACTACTTTCAACTATATAATTCTTTCAAAAAGACTGAAAAAAACCATCAAGCAGGGATATATCGTAAAACCAAACAACCAACTAAATTACAAACCAAACTGGTAAATCGATAACACAATACCTGAATGAATGATTATGAAATTAAAAATGGGAGAAATAAACGACTGCGGCTTATCATTGCTCATATATTCTTTCAAAATGTTTGTTTTATATGTTTGAAATGAAAAGCACGTATAATATTTGGTTGGGGAGAGTCCACGTGTTGTATACTCATATACAGATTCATGCAGAACATAATAATGCAATAATAAAGAGAAGCGAAGACTTCTTTAAAAAAAAATATACCTCTCACTTTATTTGAAAGGTTTGACAGGGTTACTCAAGGTTTTACTGTGAGAGGGAGTTGGAGACCGAACAAAACTGCAATATATTGACCCCCACTCTTATGGCCATCAGCGTTGTATCTTTCTCGTTCTCCAAGGTTGCTCAACCGGAGGCCCGGGGCCCAGCTTTCTGCTGAGTGCTGGCCTTCTCTACCACAACTTGTCACCAACGGGTCTGGTCTCGAAACTAACTTTCTGTCTTCACCGAGTTATATAATAGTTCAATCGCCCACTCAATCTTTGGATGATTGATCGTCATCAAGCGGAAATAACTGTCATGTAGTTCACAGGTCACTCTCTTCCGGTGAATCAGTCTATGACTGTACCGCTGGATTTTCCCTTGTCCCATTTTGTCAGCCAAGCTCGCCCACGCAAATGGAATATGCACTTCCACCGTCTTTGGAATGGCATGTTTGGCCTGGTCGAAGATCAGTATACAACACACGTGATGTAGTGTGTAACTAGCGGATCGGGTCTGCGACTTCCTAGAAAGCAAGTTCAAACCCAGTCGTCAAATTTCCCTTTCGTACATGTACTCTGAGTAAATGTATAAACCCTCTTATACTACAAGCTATGGATTAAATAGTATTGCTATTTCAACAAGGATAGCTTTGGGATTTGTTGTTTTTTAATATCTGACGTTGTGAATCCAGCCCTGACTGATGCGTCTAGTTCCGCCTTAGGAATTTTCGCCGATATTCAATTCCTCGGCTCTACTTACCCATCCTAGATAACTCCTACCATTCCCCACGTTGTGTCTTTTGATTCGAATGGCAGTGTTCTAGCTTACTCAGATTGTTTCCAATTTTGGCTGGAATCCACGCCGAAATAAAATCGTTGTTGGGAGAGAGATTATACCTGTTGCGGTTCACAAAATGCACAAGAAGGAAAACAACGTTTTCAAATTTCTCCAAGCTATTGTTTTTATCTATGATGTATGTATTTACAAAATGTGTAGAATACAATAAGGAAAAAAGAAAAAGGTCTAACGAAACTTATTCGTTTGTTCGGAAATGTGACAGATCAAACAGGTGTAAGAGAGGCAATTATTGCTCTTGGTTTTCTTAGCAGAAAAATAATCAGTTGTCTCGGCTTTTACTTCGAACTCTCGGTTCTAGACTAATCTTGGCTTTGAGTCGAAGTTCTAAGATGGGTACTTCACTGGACCCTTCTCTGTCTCTCTGGATCTCTCGTCTTCCTCGACTTGATCTGTACTGATCTATGGGCGTCGTGCCTTGTTTATATAAATTGGGAGTGGAGTTTCGATGATCCCTGGGCACGCCTATGCATAACTTTTTCCACATATGACCGACGCTGTGTTTAAAGAGATACTTAAAACTTAGCTTCAGTACCCCCTGCTGATCCCAAGCAGACGGTCAGTACTTGAAAAAGGACAAATCCACTTACATGGTCTCAATCTTTAGCTTAATCCTATTCTTGCTTTGACCACACATACTTTTATTACTATCTCCACCGCAAGATACACTTAAGTTGGTAACATCTTTAGCTTGAATCTTTTTTTTTTTTCACTTTTAAAAACCATATGGAATCTATTACCATCTCCACCATAAGATCCATTTAAGTTGATTTTATTTCCAGTCTGAACTTTCATTCACCCCTTAGCCTGTACAAACTTCATTACTGTTTTCTTTTATATTATCACAAGATTCACTTTCAAGAATCTCAGGACATCGGTCGAAAGTTTAAGAAATAAATAAATAAAATAGGATAGAAAATAGAATGATAAGAAAAGAGAGAAAGAAAAAAAATGATTTTCATTAATCATTTTCTTAGAATCGTTAATTAATCAATCAGTCTGGGGGTGGAGTGGATTTCTCTCAGTCACAAATAGTATATCCACTTTCTAGGGTTATTTAATACCTAAATCTATCCTTTTAGAAGGACAGTAGAGATACTATTTAACGCATAGCTGGGAGAATTAGGGGGTTCATACCTTTCCGAAGAGTATTTGCCCGCAAGTGAACGAAATAGCACGACAAGATTTCCCACTCGCTTACTACGATTCCACAGTCCAGCGGTTTAACCATTACACCACAGGGACATTCCCAGCTTTGGGATTAAATGATCGACAGAGGATAAGCTATTAAACAAAGACAGAAAACCAATACTTAGCTGTCGAGAAATGTGGTTTTGAAGAAAAAAAATTACCACCTTGAAAAAATTATGCAAATATATAGAATTTATTTTTCCTGACATATCGTATTTTACCATCAGAAAAATATTACATTTACATCTGTTTTTCGAAGATTGTTCTTTTCAATTTCAACTTGATTAATTAGAAAATGCCAACAAAAAATAACAACTTGTTGACATCTGAATGATAAATGAATCTTTCAGTATTCAATATGTATGAAGTTTCTCCGTTGCTCTTTTACTCTAAAAATCGCTATTAATTTCTTTAATAAATTACCCGGAAAAATATATTTCAGATCAAAAAATCAAAACCTTCTCATTAATTATTCCTATCTAATATTAAATTCTTGACGTGTCTCCTTTCCAGATTTTCTCCATTGTTTTAATCTATATATTGGTTAAATTTGTTCAAATATAGTTTATCAGTGAAAGAATGAGTAAACTACAAGATTGGTCTACTTAATAATGAAATTGTGTAAAAAATATTATCAACTTCCTGAGAAATCAATATTATATCCTCAGAATACAACGGTGAATCAAAGGTTTTGCAATATTTGCGTTCGTGCTAGTTTGCAACGGGTATATTCCATGACCGAAGCAGTTTATGGGGGAATAAAAGGGTTAATTTTTCTTTGTCTTAATCCATTCACTTGTCTTCTTTTGCCTGTGGAAGCTTTAAGAGGATTAAAGACGGAAGGAAAAAAACAAGAACACCTTTAAACTCAAACTTTATTTTGGGGTTTAACGACTATTCGATGGTGTAAATTGTTTACCTGAACCACTTGAAAGAGTCGCGTCTCCCAGACAAGCCATGGAAATATATTATAAAGTCATTTTCGGTGAGGTAAAAGTTTGAAGTTCCTCGTGTGTCCAGTAGGTGTGTTCAGCATAGGTTGCTGCTAGCGGGAGTCAACCAGCCGGTAAGCCGTGGCTCAGCAGACACGTGCTCTTCCGCCAGCAGCAGAAAGAAAAGTATGTTCAGTAGCCGAGGTGAATGTTTTCTGATGAAAAATCTCCCGTTGGTACTAGCAAGCTCGTCTTCCGGTCAGGGGCCTCCTGGTTTAACTGCTACTTTCAAATCTTATTTATATTTTCATTTCTTTTTAATGCCCACAATTTCAAGCTGTGGAAGCTACTCGCTGTGGTTGGTATTGTAGTGTTAGTTAATGCGCTGACACGTTAAGCATTAATTCATTTGTTGTATAAGCAAGAAAGACAAAAGGCTGATGTATAGAAATATTACCCACTTCTTTTCTTTTCCGTTTATTACCCAAAATGTACATATAGGTAGAGCAAGAGTGAGAGTCGAATGGAACTGTTCTTTAGTGAAACCTCTCTGCCTTTCTTCGTCATTTTCTCTAAAGTTGAAAATGTTCCTAGTCATATAATATTCTCGTGGCCACAACCTGCAGCTTACACTTTGTACGAAGGCACGCCTCCTTTCCGCCTAAATACCGGCGTCTTCATTAGGAACCGGTTGCATATCCTGTTATTCTTGGTTTACAGTGTCCGACTTCCTTCTAACATGTGATCCATAATCCATAAAGCATGTCAAATGGGGGCCTTCTAATTAATATCCAACACATTTCGAGTGTTATTTAAAAGCGTCATAGATGAACATGAAATGTAGGTAATTTGCTGATTTACGTTTTACTGGTTCTAAATGGGCCATTACGTTGTGGGCCATTGGCCAAATGAATAGAGTGTTCTCCAATGGGCCGAGAGACTGAGGTTCAATCCCAGTTCGAGTCGTACCAAAGGCTCAAAAAATGGTACTTAATGCCGCCTTGCTTAACACTCATGATTATAAGGTAAGGATCAGATGTAAAGTGGAGCAATCCAGTGGATGGAGTAGCGCCCTCCCCTAAACTTCGGTATTGTAGCTATTGAAAAGGAGCCGTCGGCTCAATCTCGACTAAGGTCATTAACCTTACGCTGCGTATGGAAGGTGACGATATAGTTGTATGGAAGTTGACGGCATATGTTGTATGGAAGGTGATGGCATAGATGTATGGAAGGTGACGGCATATGTTGTATGAAAGGTGACGATATAGTTGTATGGAAGGTGACGGCATATGTTGTATGGAAGGTGACGATATAGTTGTATGGAAGGTGACGGCAAATGTTGTATGGAAGGTGACGATATAGTTGTATGGAAGGTGACGGCATATGTTGTATGGAAGGTGACGATATAGTTGTATGGAAGATGACAGCATATGTTGTATGGAAGGTGACGATATAGTTGTATGGAAGGTGACGGCATATGTTGTATGGAAGGTGACGATATAGTTGTATGGAAGGTGACGGCATATGGTGTATGGAAGGTGACGGTATAGTTGATTACAGTACAGTATGCTGATTGATTCAAAAAATTTCGCTCGGTTTGCAAGAAGTACGACGATCAGGCAAAATCAGGTGTGAGAAACCCGAACAGAGTAATAACAATAGTTCCAACTATTCCAACAACGTACTTATAATTTTCAATCAGATTTATTTAACTAAGAGTATCAATTACTACTATTTCTACTAAATTACCTACTTTATTTATTTAAAATCTTCTGAACATATCGAAACGTATAATCAGACATAATACTTCAATGGAAGTACAAGGCAAACTGTGTATCTCGACACCGTGCTCCAAGTCAATGAGGTAAATCCTGAACGTATTACTCGCGGTGTATCCGGCGAGCTCGGTACTTCCAAGTACAGTGTGGATCGTAACCTTCAGGATCTCAGTAAATGTATCTGTGGCTGTTGAATTGAGCTTTATGTTAGCAAAATATTGCAAAACTTTTGAGTCACTCTTGTATTATTAACGTTAATACAGATCAATATTATTTCTTTCAAAATATTTTCTCAATTAACCCACAAACCAAGATACCGTCTCCAGTTCTAGAAAACGTACAAGAAGTCTTCAGTTGACATCTAACCATTTCGACTGGAGCTTAGAATACGCAGAAAGTTAAAATCCCTGCAAACGAGGTAGCCGGGTTATGACACTAAAATGCAACTGATAGTGAGGTTCCTGCTTTGGAAATCTTGGGAGCACACATTATTGCTTTCTATTCCCAGATGTACTCTGAACAGGAGAGGTAGCACCTGTTGGAGATTAATCAATGACTGAAATAGATTTTTTTTTTAATTATTTGTATTTGACGGGACAGCATGCAAAACAAAAACTCTGAAGAAACGAGACAAAATATGTTAAAATCAAACAATCGACATTAGTCCGTAACGCGCTATTCCACGTCCTAAACAGTTTCAAGATGGCGATCAGGGACTTGCATTTCTGATTCATAAAATAGGAAAGTCGACCGTAACCTTTAGGTTTAAAATTCATTGAAAGAATTTTTGTAGAATATAATGTAACTAATTCTTGTGTTTGGAAAATAATTAGATTTTTTTTAGGTTAGAATGTATGATTGAAATCAACTGATCAAAGTTAATTAAACAGCAATACTTTATCAAACGTCGATGGGATATGATGGGAGTTTTAAATTTCTTACATCAGTGTAGTGACCAGTCGATTGGTTGGTTGGTAGGTTTGTTGGGTTTTATGGCATATCAACCTTTGTAGGTTATTTAACGCCAAATCCATTTTTATGTAAATAATCTGTTCTATTTAAAACAATTCAGTTTAGCATAAGTACACAGTTTAATTGTCAAAAACATTTCCATTTCAAACTATTCAAGCAGTTTTATGTAACAATTCAGTTAAGTGTAAATACAGTTTTTATGTCGAAAAACAGTTCTATTTCAGTTAAGCATAAGCACGCAGTTTAAATGTAAGTACGGTTTAATTGTCAAAAACATTTCTATTTCAAGATATTCAGTTTACTCAAATAATTCAGTTTAGCATAAGTATGCTGTTAGTTCTATTTAACACATAGATAGGACCCTATCAGGTGCTACCACTCAAGGCCAGAGTGGACCTGGGAGCGATGGCAATGAAGGGGTACTCCGCATTCCCCAAAGCTCCAGCATTGCTGGAACCTCATCATCAGATTGTTTAGTGTCATATCCAGGACACTCGTTTTTTTTGGGGGGGGGTCTTACCCCTCTGAAGAGGTGCAGTCAGTATATTCTACAACCCCAGCTGACTGGGCAAGTGACCAGTCGAAGAAAATTGAGTGCATCTGCATTATCCTCAATCAGTGGAACTGCGATGGGAAGAAAAATAGTACCAACTTAGGCCAATATATTAATGCTGAAAATAGAAAATAACTCTACATCTACGATCTAAAACAGATACATTGCAGTAGTTATATAAGTAAGTTGGCGACCCAAAGGCTCCTTTTTCAATAGCTATTACACCGAAGTGCAGCAGAGGGCGCAACTCCTTCCCCTGGATTGCTCAACTTTATCCTTGATAAGTACCTTATGATGCAGAGTGTTAAGCAAGGAGGTATCAAGTACCATAGTGTAATGGTTAAAACGCTTGACAGTGGAATCATAGTATGCGAGTTCGAACTCAAGTCGTTCTATTAACGTTCACTTTCAGACAAATAACGTTGGGAAAGGTGTGAACCCCCTTATCCTCGCATCTATGAGTTAAATAATACCACTACTGTTGTTCTAAAAGGCTGGATTTTGTATTAAATAATGCAAGAAGTTTGATATACCATTTAATAACAATCAAACATATTAAACGTACTTTCTCTGACTCCTTGCATATCAATTCATGTTGATTAGTTTTCTGATTCATCCACAGCCATTATCCCATAAAATACTTATATTCAATAAGCCTTAATCCTGAAAAGATATAAGCTTTTAGATTATAAATCCCAAAATATGCGAACAGCTGTGGTCTTTGATTTGGGGCAGAAAACACATAAATTTAAGATTTTCAACATGTTAAAAAAGAACCCAAAAATTAACTCTAATTTCTAAATGACAATAACACAATCAATATTCACTTCTAAATTCATCAGGAAAGAATTTTCTTAACACCCAACAATAAGAATTTTCTTAACACCCAACAATAAGAATTTTCTTAACACCCAACAATCCGTTGCCTAATTTGCAAGCAGCTGGATTTTGGTTTGACTCTTATTAAACCTAACACCAATTAAAAATTCAATTCCTTAACATTTCTTGTGATAGCCCCGATGTAATATACTACATTTTCTGAACAAAATACGATGTCTGAGTTTACATAAAAGAAACACGCATCTGACTTCGTCGAAGATTCATCAACCACAATCAAGCCATTCATGAAAAATCACCATATTCCTTTGTGGCCAAAAATTTGCCTGGACACAGATTGGATAACATCAAATACGTGCTAATAGACCGTACATTCTGTTCCGTACACAGACGTAGAAAACAAAGAATTAAATGGATTTTAAAATTACACGTGCCAAAAAAAAAAAAATGGACTTGATTTAGATAGAGGCTTTTTAAAGAGATACTAAGACTTTTAAAATAAATAATTCAATACATCTTACGTAGTAAATTCACTGCCATCCAACTAGATAAACAAAGCAGATGAAAAATTTACACTTATACGAAAATAAACTTAATATTGATATAGAATGACTATCTTTCCTTTAAATAACAAAAACACTTCAGCACAAAACATCGTCGGGAAGCCTGAACGTCAAAATGAAATGCCACATTCTTTAAAATATAAATTAGACAGAAATGGGTCCATATTGGCAATTTAGATTCTACTCTTTTCAACCACAGACGAGACAAAAACACATATCAATGATTCATCTTGGACTTACTTCCTGTTGATGACATCACATGAATTTCTTAGACATTTTTGTATCTTCGGATGAAGAGGAAAGGTTTCTTAGTAATATCAGGAGAAAAAACACTTCATTTTCAAATGCTATCGCTCTAACAGACTTTGATGTCAATACATTATATTACTTTCAAAAGTTTTCTTTAAGTTATTAGCGATTATTTCATTTCATAGGCCATATAATCTTAGACACATTCTTATGAAAAGCATACGTGCGACCTACACCTATATATATATATATATATATATATATATATATGCACCCCTTCGGCACAAACAGGAGGTGACACAAGGTCATTTTAAGCAGAATGTTTAACATGTTTGAATTAAGGGTTTTCTTTCTCTTAAAGCAGTTTTGTGCCAAGATTAAAGAGCATAGTCTGCCCTACTATTGACCCTTAGCTGGAGGGAGAAGTGCAAACAGTCTTGTTTAGGGTTTGAAATTATGTTGCTCTGTCCATTTCCTAACGATGGTAACCATAACATCAGGAACCTTTCTCTCTCTCTCTCTATATATATATATATATATATATATATAAGTGGCAAGTCTCTGAAACTTTAAGACCAGTTTACATACTTCGACAGCCATATCTCATCTACTACAGCGATATCAAGGCACTCATAGAGAAGGTGTTGTTTCCTATTGACGGCTTTTTGATCCTATGAAAATCACTCTGATAAAAAAAACGGGATTTATTTCTAACTGTGGTGATGTTTGTACTACTGTATTGAAGCACCACCAGGACTCTAACTAAACGTATGAAGAAAAAGCTAAATAGGACCTAAAAATGAATGCCATGTACTATTTTGAATCAATCCTAGAAGCAGCATCCCACAAAATAACAGCACCACTGCCTACTATTCCTATCTCACTAACCATCCAAAAAAGACAAACAAGAGATGCAGGGGCACTGCTGGGGACATAGGGGCGAACCCATAAGCGACGTTCTCTCATGGATTTCTATACATGGAGACATCAGAGTAAGGCAACTTGCAGAGACTTACATACATTACACAGGGATATAGAGCGCCCAATAATAATCGAACTCCTATAAACAGTTTTCTTGCCTAGCTTGATAAACTATACCTCATGTGAACGAAATTTAAATTAATGTACATGAAAATGAAAGCTAAAAAACATTAACACGTGTAGATAACGACTGTCGCAATACGAAATCGTATTGGCGTCTCGAGTCCAAATCCTAAATGGCCAATCGGTTAGAGCTGTAGAATACACTGATTTAATCTCTGCAGAGGAGTAAGACACTTCCAACGTCTATCCTGGATGTGAGATTAAACAATCTGAGAGTTAGATTCCCGTAATACTTGAGCTTTTGGGAATGCAGAGTACCCTTTCATTGCCATCATTCCCAGTTTAACTCTGGCTCGGATTGGTAGCACCAAATAGGGTCCTATCTATGGGTCAAATAGAATTGAACTGTGTTCTTATCATAAACTGAATTGTTTGAAATAGAACAGTTTTTGACATTGAAACTTTACTGACGCTAAACAGAATTGTTTGCAATAGAACTGTATTGACATTTTACTATGTGTGGACAAAAACTTATACTAAACTAAATTGTTTGAATTAAAACTTTTTAACTAAACCGAATAGCTTTTAATAGAAATGTTTTTGACAATTAAACTGTGTACTCATGCTAAACTGAATTGTTTGAAATAGAACTGATTATTAGTATAAAAATGTATTCGGCGTTAAATAACCTTGAAAGATTGAAATGCCATAAAACCCAAACAACCAATCATTAATGCCATCGCACCCAGGTCAACTCTGGCCCAGAGATGTGGCACCTAATAGGGTCCTATCTATGTGTTAAACAGAATTGTTTAAGATTTAAACTGTGTTCTCATGTTAAACTGAATTTTTTGGGATAGAACTGTTTTTAAATTTAACTTAGTGTAAACAAAACGGTACTTATGCTAAACTGTATAATTTGAAATAGAAGTGTCTATCATTTAACAATTGGTAAACAAATAGCTGATGTTTAGTTGAATAGTTAGTGATACATAGCAATACTTTGAACCATTTAACTTTGTTGACTTATGCTAAACTGAATTGTTAGACATAAAACTGTTTGATCATTGTACAATATGTAAAAAAACCGAAATCATGCTAAACGGAATTGGTTGAAAGAGAACTGTTTATACATTTAACTATAAGAAAACAAAAAACAGTATTTAAACAAATGACTGTGTGTATACAAGAAACCGAGAACTAATGCAAAAATAAATTGTTTGGAGTAGAACTGTTAGTTCTCTTAACTGTGTATTCGTTTTAAATAGAAATAAGTAAAACCATTTAATTGAGTGAAAAAAATATTAATCAATGTATATGTATATGTCTACAAAGGATCTGGCATTAAATAACTTACAATGGTTGATATGCCATAAAACCCAACCAAACCAAACCATATATTTAATATATATGTATAAAAAGGATTTGGCATTAAATAACCAACAATGGTTGATATGCCATAAAACCAAACCAAACCAAAATCAAATCGTAAACGAAACTGAATTCAAACCAGCTTCACTCAACTCAACCTAGTTTCACATCCAGCCAGTTGCAGACGAGTTAAATTCATACATGAAGGATATGCAATAAACAACTGCAGTTTGATCAAAAATCATCGTGACAATATCTTTATATATATATATTTTAAATTGAAATATTTCAATTTTAAAAGGAATACGTATGCATAGCTCAACAGCTAATAAAATGAAAAAGTGACCTTGTGTCACGTCCTCTTTCGGCCAGAGGGGTTGGGTAAATGTACCATAGCCATAAACATGAATATGCGAAATGTACATGGGATGATCATATATATATATATATATATATAGAACATAGGAATCTCGAAACACGAAAAACACTTACGACTTCTCAGTTCAGGTACGAAACTTTTTATTACCTTTGAGTTTAAAGGTTTTTCGACATAAGGAGAGAGAGGCACAATCTTTCTATTCTGGCTTTTCCATCTGCCCTCCGTCTCGTGCGACACCTGCCCAAGGCCTCCGCAAGCAAGCGAAAGTCAACCCTTTTCGTCCTGTGTCTAGTCTCGACTCTACTAACTTTCTTCAAATTCCCCAAATCCTCCGCGCGCTTCCGGTGCTTGACGTCATTCACACATGCTAGCCCTGTTTCCCATCTCGGGCTATTGTGACATCTCTGAGTGATACTCCGCTCCGCCCGCGCGCACGCGCGAGAACACCAGCGTTAATGTTGCACCGAAGTAACCCATGTGCTGGGACGAAAGTTTCTCAGCCTAACTAAACCCAAAGCCATGAAACGAAATCCCTCAGACATTATATTACATAAATAAAAACAAATATCAAACTTGTTTCCATCAGCGTGACATTTTCGGAGAATAGACGAAGTGACAGTGATTTTAATATGTGCTTTCTTTTTACATATTCAATAAAGCATTAAGCTTTTTTTTGTTTTTTTTGGTAAGATAAACGCATCAATTATTAACTAGATGCATTCAATTAGAATTAGGTGCCCGTAGTGTAACGGTTATCATCGTAGGAAATGGACACGGTGACACGAGTTCAAATCCTGGACGAGACTGATTGCATTTCACATAGCACTAATACCCTTGGGAAAGATATGAATCCAATTATTCTCCCTCCAGCAATGGGTAAATAGTAGGACAGACCAGGTTCTTCCGCCTTGGTGAGGCAACTAGTCTAGGAGAAGGAAAACTCTGAACTGAAACCTGTTAAACTCCGCTTAAAAATTGACCTTGTGTCATATCCTGCCCAAGCGGAGGGGTTGTTAAATAGAATTAGAGCATGCACTTGTATGTGGATATAAGTGTGTGTGCATGCGTAAAAGTGTGTGTGCATGTGTATTATAATGATTGCATGTGTTTCAGATGCATCAAATGCAAACGGTCATATGAATATACTGAACAACAGAAGAACGCTTCCTTCCTGAATGAACGATCTTAATGAAAGCAAGATCAACAGCTAATATCCGGGACGACATCCCCGGCACACCGTCATCCCCAAATGCCCAATTTGTGCTAAAGCCAACATTTTTATTCATACATTAATTTCCCGGTATTGAACAGTTTCAAAGTCACGTGCAAAGATTCTTGAAAGCGATGCAATCTTCAAGGAACACATTGGACCGATTTAATTAGATGCAATCAGAGGAATTTTACCTCTGTGATGAAATAAACCAAAAGATTCTGAATTGATAAAAATCGAGACTTCAAGACATCGTTGTCAATTAATAAAAGAAGAATGAATAAACCTGTCAAAAAAGCCTAACAATGTCTTTTGAAGAGTAATTATGCCGATAAAATAAACTTCATGTTTTCAATTTCCTTGCTCTGCTGCGCAGTAGAATTTCATGTAGAAACAGATCTTTGAAAATGATAAAAGTAACCAACAAGCCATTTACACCCCTCGTCAGAGTTTCATTGTGTAGGAAACATTCTAACACAATCTTCAACAGCTTACAGATATATTCTCAAATAGTGTTATATAATTAAGGTAATTATTTTTTAAATTAATCATTTTTCGTTAATTACATTTTATTATTTAGTTTGGTAGCGCTTTGAATTAATTGGTGTCTCTTAGTTCAGGAGCCATAGTCAGACGGTGCAGTTTTACACCCACGCAGAAAGAATATGACAATCATAATCTGTCATAATAAACCTCAAGACAGTAAATGGGGCTGGACGGCTGTAGGAGTGAATTGAGTGGGTGGATGAGGTCATGACGGAAGAGATGGTCCTTAGAATTTGTGGATTTTGAAAAGACAGGTAGATGAGGTTCAACCATTGAAGCGCGTGGCCAGGTTTTTCGGATCTAATCAAAGCAGATGATTTTGATTCTCGAACGGCAGAGATGAGTCGAGATCTTAAACACCAAACGATGGGCCGTGGGTATAGGGTGTCAGCATAGAATGGTTAACATAGGCTTTTATGATTTGTGTCTCTCTTTTCGCGTCGTCAAGTGCTAAAAGCAGAAAGAAAAGAGCCTATTCTTATCCGAAAGGTCATAGTCGGCCTGTATTATCATACAAGAAAATAGACAACATGAGTATTCCTGACTAGTTGAAAATTCAACAAGAATATATTAAAACATGAAATACATACTAAAATGTCCTTTCTTGTAGATTTTTTGATATTACTAAAGTCCTCATAATATATGTAGATGCAATATCGCCCATAAATAAAACAGTCCAAAAATAAAAAAACAATTTTGCGCCGTATCTGCCAGGTTAAGAATTGACCGACCGCAAAATATGACACAAAACAGCATCTGGTAGTAAGACTCCAAGTTCTAAGATGTGGAGAGAGTAGAAAAACCGTTCATTACTATTAATTCGTTGTCCACTCTGACCCGGAGGGGTTTACTTATTAGGTTCCTATCCATGGGTCAAATGGATCTATTTGAAAATTATTTGTATTTGATAGAAATACTTGATATCATATATAACTTTGTGCAAAAAAATTAAAAAGTACAAAAATAATTAAATATAAGTATTCAATTTAAGCAATACTGTAATATCTGGCCTTAAAATAACCCGAGATGAGTTGATACGACGTTAAAAGTATCAATTTCGTCTAAACTAAAGATACAGGTATATTTATCATTTTTAGTGATTGCTTCATACTATCAACGTTTTTAGTATTGCTTCATACTATCAACAATGATATTATTATGGGTTATTTATTAACAAATCCAAAAGAATTGAAACATTTTACCAAAAATATAACTACTAATGATGTTTAGGGTATATATAAACTTTAGAGAATAATTTCTATTATAAAAACTCACAACACCGAAGCTAAGTTTTGATGCTTTGTTACATACTCATAATATATGAATGTGTGAAATAGACATAGGGAATCTAAAAGACGCGAAACACACGGAATTGTTTCAGGTACGAAACTTTTATTCCCTTTGAGTAAAAGGTTTTTCGACATGAGGAGAAAGACACACAATTCTTCTATGCTGACTGCTTTTACATCTTCAGCTCTCAACCCAACCAACGCGCGGCGCACAAATTCGTAGCGCACAAATTCGTCTGGCCTCGCCCAGCTCTGAAATCAACCTTCTCGTTCGGCGGCAGGAACTCAACTAACTGCTTTTTCTCAAATCACAGACTACGCTTTCGGTGATTGACGTCACCCACATCCCCTGATATCAATTCCTATCTGGGGTTTTTATTTTGACATCTCTGAAAGACACATCCTCTCCCCGAGCGCGTGAACACCTACGTTAATGTTGTACCTAACTTACCCATGCACCAAGCAAAAGGTTCTCATCCTAATTAAACTGAAAGGCAAGATATATAAAACGAAATCCCTCCGCCATTATATTACAGTTTTACAGGTTTAAATATTATGTAAAATTATGGGTATAGATCTAACTATTCTTTTAATTGTTGTGATAAAAGTTAATAATATCAGGGTATAATATTCTCGTTCGAAAAGTAGAGTATATAAAAAGGAAAGGAGGTGCCCGTGGTGTAGTGGTTATCGTCGCAGGAAATGGACACGACGACACGAGTTTAAATCCTGGACGAGACTGATTGCATTTCACATAGCTCTAATACCCTTGGGAAAGGTGTGAATCCAATTATTCTCCCTCCAGCTATGGGTAAATAGTTGGGCAGACTAGATTGTTCAGCCTTGGTGAGGCAACTAGTCTAGGAGAAGGAAAACTCTGAACTGAAACCTGTTAAACTCCGCTTAAAAAAAGAGACCTTGTATCATATCCTGCCCGAGCGGAGGGGTTGGGTAAATAGGATATCAAAAGGAAAGTATTAAACTTTAATTTAAAATTTTTCTCTTAAAATGCTATTATATAATCTACACTTATCACTGAGGAATTTTAAAATTAAAATCTGAATCCTAAAATTTTCATATTGTTGTGAGACCGAAATTTACCTGCACCATGGACTCTTTCAGCTGTATATTACTAGCGTAGTAATATCCTAATACGTGTAGCAGTAGTAAAAGAGTACTGGAAGTATGACTACCGATATTGGACACTATCCTTTGTAACTTTTCTTTATATATCTTTCTTCCCTCTAAACCGTGTTCTGTGTTTTCCTTCTGTGTACCGATTTTGGGTCCACATCACATATCAAGCCAGGCAACACTGGATATGAGTTTAGACCAGTGCTGGACTTGCCAACAACCTTAGAACACAAACCGTCAGGGCCTCATTTATATATATATATATATATATATATATATATACTCATCCACAGACAAATTTGTTTCGTTCTATCAGAACTCATCAGTGTGGCTAGACATACTAGCTTCCCGTAGCTGGAATCGAAACCTGGTTGACTCAAACGCCAATCCAAGCCTCTAATCCTCAGCCACGAGGAACCAGTAGGAGCGAAGTAAATTCTAAACGGTTATGAATCACAATTACTATTGTTTACATACATCCGTTTAACGGCTACCGAGACCTCAATTCATATATGAAGAGACTTGCAATAAACGCTAATGGCAATACGATTACTTCACTCGCTTGAGAACTCAACCCTACGGGGGTAGGGGAGTATATATATATCTATATAGTCATATATATATATATATATATATATATAGTTTTTATTTTGTCGTTAGTTTTTATTCTTTAACTCTTAGTAGATAACTTTAAGCTGATATAATTTCATCATAATTGGTAAATAACAATACAGGAATTTTTTTACCGAATTTCTCTCATAGAATGGCCACACATTTCATATTGCTAAAGATATCTGCGAGTGAAAGTCCAAGCCTGATTCAGACACGCCAAAGTTTAAATAGTTTTCATTTAATACGATCATGAGCTATTGAATCTTTCTCTTGACTATTCTTGAAGAGGAACAATCCAATTTACATCTTTTCTCTCTGTTTTGATTTTTATATTGCGCGGGAAGGTGTTGAGAATAGATCTTTGAATTTTAAAATCTTTTCGTGTGCATGATAGATCCAACTTAAAGTTCCCATGTGACTAGAGGACAGCAGTTTCTAACTCATATTCCCGCACTCCTCCCAGGCCTAGACCAATTATCTTACAAGTTTGTTAATCCTGAAACTTTAAACAGAACAATAAATACTGAACAATAAAGAGGATTATATAAACTGATCAATAATGTTCGGACTGAATATCGATGGATATTCGAAAAGGGAGGGTTTTAGCTGAAACGTCAATCCTTAAATAAAGTAGATATCAGTCACTGACCCCAAGAGTGGTTCCATTAATGATTTCTGGGAATTCTTGACAAAGTCTTTGGAAAAGATTCTTCTCATGTGGAGAGTATGCGATCAATGGTCAGCAGGATGTGACAAACGGAAGTTCCCACGAGTCACTACTCAAAGTTTTACCAAATAAGTGGATGCAACAACGCAAGTCTTATACGCACTGACGTTGCACATGTGAAATTAGATTGAGTTTGGTCTGCAGTTTATCATTTACACAGTGGTTGGTATGTGGACAAGAGTAATGGATTTTAAGCGAAGCTAAAAGGGATATGAGAATTCCAGTATTTGCTTCTCTAACAAAGCAAGTGAAAAAAAAAAATAGAGAAGTGATAAATCATCAGACATCTCATTATTTACTCCTACCTGTCCAACAATCTATCTGTGGATTTATCTCTCTCTTAAAAATCTGTCTATATATATATATATATGAAAAAATTGAAAAACAAATTAATCCAAAAGGGATGAATTTATTATGATGAAAAGTCAACATTAAAACATTTTTGTTTTAATAAACCTTCATCAGGACTTTGAGATGGGGAAAAATGTTGTTTGAATAGAGATGAATGTTTTATTAAATAATGGGAGAAGGGGAAGTATATACACCAACAGTTTATAACCATTCAATTAGCGTTCTTTTTTTGGGGGGGGGACTGTCACGTGATTGGCACATTCAGAGATGTTGAAAATGTGTCAGATTTCTAGGAGATACAATGAATCGAAAGATGATAAAATAATAAATTGTCAAATTTTTTTAGAAAAGAAAAGGCAAGAAAAGAAAGGAAAAAGAAAAGAAAAAGAGCTCTTTATTTGTATATATATATATATATATATATATAAACTCTTCTCCCGTTATTTAATAAAACATTCATCGCAGTTTAAGCAACATGTTTCACCATCTAAAAGTCCTGATTAACGTTTATTAAAATGAAAACGTTTTAACGTTGAATTTCCATCATAATAAATTTAATACGTTTGGATTCATTTCTTTTTCTATTTTCTTTGTCCTGTCGGATTTATTTCAATAATTTGCTTCCATATATGTCTATCTATCTCATCATCATCAAGTCAGGCCGATTGCTAAAAGTTCCCTTACATTTCTCTCTCTCTCTCTCTCTCTCTCTCTCTCTCTCTCTTTATTTATATATTTTTATATGACCCTCCATCAATCTTGGAAGGTTCCCTTGGCTGTATTCAGTATCCCCACAGAGCTAAAGTATGTGAGTCTTTGCGAGTTAGCTAGCAGGGACAGATTAATATGTAGTGGGTTAATATTGAACGTCGTTTTTGGATTCGTCCAGCCTTATCCAGCAATGGACAGCATGTTATATTCGTTTTAGCTGGATATTTTGTGAGATTGGGGTAGATGGCCGTACAGTTGCTGTTTTGCTGGTTGGTTGGTAGGAGAATGTTTTTTATGGCATCAATCTTTGCAGATTATTTAACGCCAAATCCATTTTTATGAAAATATTTTTATTTCAAACAATTCAGTTAAGCATAATTATACAGTTTAAATGTAAGAACAGTTTAACTGTGAAAAACATTTCTATTTCAAGCTATTCAGTTGAATCAGGCAGTTCCAATTCGGATAATTTAGTTTAACATAAGTACAGGTTTTATTTGCACACACTTAACTATCAAAAACAGTTCCATTTCAGACAATTCACTTTAACATAAGCACGCAGTTCCAAATATAAGTATGGTTTAATTGTCAAAAACATTTCTATTTCAAGCTATTCAGTTTAGTCAAACAGTTCTAATTCAAGCAATTCAGTTTAGCATAAGCATGCAGTTAGTTCTATTTGACCCATAGATAGGGTCTTATCAGGTGCTACCATTCCGGCCCAGAGTGGACCAGGAAGCAATAGCAATAAAGGGGTACTCCTCATTCTCCAAAGCTCCAGTACTCGAACCCCACCATCAGATTGTTTAGTGTCATATCCAGGACACTCGTTGGAGGGGTCTTTGCAGAGAAGCAGTCGGTGTATTCTACTGCTCCAACCGACTGGACAAGCTGTTTTGTTGGATTTATTCAAAACAGCGGGTAACACGCTGGCGTATTTTCCATCAAACTTTCCCTCTGAGTGTTCTCAACATTATTATTGTTGTAGGTTACTACTTTTTATCCAATTTTGAATAATATGGCTGCACTACATGGACGCTAACAAAACGGCTGGAGAAGAAGCTAGACGACAATTACACAAGAATGCTACGTGCAATCTTAAACAAGTCCTGGTGGCAACACCCCACAAGACACCAACTGTACGGCCACCTGCCCCCTATCACGAAAACTATTCAAATTAGACGAACCAGACATGCAGGACACTGCTGGAGAAGCAGGGACGAACTCATAAGAGATGTACTCTTATGGACCCCCACACATGGCCGTGAAAAAGCAGGACGACCAGCACGAACATGCATTCAGCAGCTATGTGAGGATACGGGATGTTGTCCCGAAGACCTACCTAGTGCGATGAATGATTGGAAGGAGTGGCGAGAGAGGGTCAGGGATATCCGTGCTACCAGCGCGATATGATGATGATGATGATCTGTCTGTTTGTCTTCTCGTCTCTTTATAGACTGGTGTTAAAATCAATCTTCGGACTTATGTAGGTTATACATAAATCTATCTTCCATCCCTTTATCATTGTTCATTTAGTTCTCTCTCTGTCTCTCTGTCTCTCTCTCTGTTCTTTTCTCCCTCCCTCTCTCCCTCTCCCTCTATCTCTATATATGTTTGTGTGTGTGCGTGTGTGTGTGTGTGTATGTGTGTGTGGGTCTCTCTATTATTTACTCGATTTTTTTCAAATATCTACACATAAACTATATCTATTCGTATTTATATATGCTTTTCAGATTTTCGTTCTCTCTCTCTCTCTCTCTCTCTCACACACACACACTCACACATATCTATCTCTCTTTCTGTCTCTGTCTCTTTGTCTGTCTTTCTATCTCTCTATCTCTCTCTCTCTATCTGACAGATGCTATATACAGACATGCACACACACACATATATATATATATATATATATATTAGTGTGTGTACATGTGGGTGTATGTACATGTATTTTTGTGTAAGTGTTTGTATTTATATGGACAGAGGTGTGTACATGTGCAGAAAGGTACATACACAGATGTATTGTTTTATGTATAGTTTGTGTATATAAGCAAGACGCTGATATCTTAGAACTCATATATATATATATATATATATATGTGTGTGTGTGTGTGTGTGAGTGTGTGTGTGTGTGTTCAGTTGTTTTTTCACGTCCATGTGATTATGTGCAGCTATGCGCAAGTGCGATTTGTGTTAATGTACACTATTTAGTAAGAAATGTTTTATCAATTCTGCATTCACAAAGGTGTTATTCGTTAAAGCAATGCCGTTAGCTTTGGTCGATGTTTACTCAGGTCCCCTGGTTATCATGCGAATAAAGGAGAGAATGGCTTTAATTAAAGAGAAATGTTTACCATTCGACGTGACTCATTTACTTTCACCTCCATCTGCCTATACAGGGAACTTAGCAAGAAAGACGAAAAGAAACAGGAGAGCATTGTCAAAGAATGTGCTATCCACTCCTTTGGCATGTCAATTTGAAGAACAGCTTTCTTTAACAGATGCCCCTATTACAGATACACAATACGAATATACGTGAGCACAGGAAAATAATTAACCGGCATATAAATTATATACAAGGCTATATATATATATATATATATATGTGTGTGTGTTTGTGTGTGTGTGTGTGTGTGTGTGTGTGTGTGTGTGTGTGTGTGTGTGTGCTTGGAATATGTATATCTAGACAGGATTTTCACTTTAAAGAAAGTGTGACACAGATACTTTGCTTCGGATAATTCTTAAAGGGATCCGATCAAGTTATTTTATGAATCGTTTCACACCTTGATCGAATAAATTTTCCAATTTATTCGATCAAGGTTGTTTTAGCAAAACAATTGCATATATATATGTCATTTATTTTATTCTGCTTATTTTGAAGGCTATTGCAATGCAAAATATTCAGCCAGGGTCAAATTATATTCGAAGTGGAAAATTTCATCTTCATAGATAATATGAATTCGGTGTTGCATATTCAAATTTTGGGACGTTATGAAAATAGTGCAACTTGGAGTGTTAGAACGCTGTGTTGGGCGTTGTAACCATAGTTCAAAGTATGGGGTTTAAACGCCATGCAGAGGAGACGTGAATTCAGTTATCTTGATCAACTTGATGTTTTATACTTATAATCCATTTAATGTTAAATTCTAATTTGCTGTTAAATTAAGTAAGAATTTGGTTAAAATCAAATTTCTCTAATATTACATTATAGATTGGAATATTATATTATAGAATATTATAATTTTATAAAAGTCTCTGATGATGAAGTTTTCTATTTCAAAATCAATTAGATACTGAATAATTATTTTGCATTGCAATATCCTTCAAAATATTTACAATAAAAGGAATAAAATAATTGGTGCAATTATAAAATACTTATGTGTTTATATACGTTTTATGTCTGTATACATCTATTCCTGCATATATATATATATATATATATATATATATATATATACGTTATCTAGTTATGTGTGGGAGCTCAAGGATAACAAAGGGATAGATCCGATAAGGAAATGGGAAGTAATAAAGAAATGCCGTAAATATAGGGCTGGAGATAGGTGTTGTTTGCTTTGCATGGAGGAAAAATTGGCAATAGCATCTTTAAAAGTAGGGATATGTTTAAGCAAAGATCAGAGGTGTTAAATAGTTTTAGACACAAAAGGGCGTGGTTGCTCTATAATTAGGGATAGGTTTCGGAGTATTTATAACGAGGGTTTTTGGGATTTTTAAAAATTTGTTTCTTTTGTTATGTAAATTTTAAGCTAGGTGGGTTTTTTGGTGAATATAAAACAGCGTTTTCTCCTTTAGCATCAGTCGGGGTTAGACGTCCTGATGATCCGATAAGGTGAAACTTTAGTAGAAGATTTCCGACTCACGATTTAAGTTAATTTTATAATTGGCTCCAATCGTGTTGAGCACTCTTGTAATTGTAGCATTGCAGTGTTCGCGGAAGGTTTTAGTTTTCTTTTGACCAACTGACTGCATATCCCTTGATTTTTTTCAAGGGGTCTGACGAGGTTGGCCTTTTCTTTCTTTTTGACCTATAACATTTTTTCTTTTTCCCCCGGGCGGTGATTCGAGATATTCTTATCTCTTGTGCCAGGCGGGGCTTCTTTCTTTTTTTTTTTTTCTGGTACCGTGAATGCTGGTAGATATTAGATTAGTAAATATATATATATATATATATATATATATATATTGCAGTAAGTTCCCCTGTTATATACTCATTTGCCGTATCATAACGACTCAATAATAGTAAAGACAGACGCACACAGAAAGATGCATGAAGAAAGGAAGCAGGAAGACTTCTTTAACAATATTTTACCTCTCACTTTATTGCAAGGGTTCGAAAGGGTTGTTCAAGGTTTGCATGTGAGAGGGAGTTGGAGACCGAACATAAACTTCATATTTTGACCCCACTCTTATGACAGTCACGTTGTGTCTTTCTTGTTCTCCTGATGTTAGGGTCTACTCCATCCGGGCTTTCCGAGGGCCCCCTCGGTCAGGTATGGCCGTCCTTACCACATCTCGTCTCTAACTCTCTGGGAGTCTGCTGGCAACTGCTTGGCACCCCGAACTCAACTGAGTTAAATAATAACTCAACGCCCACACGATCGCCTACTGGATCTTTGAAATCGACTGTTTAATCGTCATCAAGCGGAAATAACTCTCATGCAGTTCAGAGGTTACTCTCTTCCGGTGCATCACTGTAGTGGCACAATGGGACCTTCACCTTTTCCCATATCATAAGCCTTTATCCGTCCACGCCATCTCTTTCGATTACTGGCCATTGGAATGTGTCACTTCCTTCCGGTGTATCACCTTGGAATAGCATTTTTGGGCCGGGTCGAAGGTCAAAATATAACATTCATCCGTTAAATTTTTTCAAAATTCCACATGTGGAATTTTCTTCACGTTCGTCTCCATCATCCTCACACATGTTTTACAGAATAATTTACAAAGGACAATAATGGCTGAAAACATAAAAAAGAATCACTTGAACTACAGCAATAAAATCTTACTTAGAAGGCGACCTTCTCTCTATGTAACACTTGCCCGGCTAATTATAATCGAAATTTGTCTTACTATATTTGCGTGGTTGGGCATCTTGACATGCGTGCATCAAGGTACCATACGGATGCATTTTTTATCTTCTCAACACAGCGGGCCCTCCATAATTCTTTGAAGAAATTTCAAAACCCTAAAAAGGACCATACTCTGGTCCCATATCCTGGTCACAAACTTAGTGACCCTGGTCATTCCAGCAATACATTTCGCCTGGATTCCTCATGACCACACTCCAGTTCTTTGCTCAATAGGTTCCTACCTGGAGTAACCGGAGAATTTCATAAACTAAAACACAATATCTTCAAGGCTCAAAGCATTCCACAAAAACCCACAAAAATCATGGCCCAAAACAAAGTATCACAATACATCCGAATGTGTCACAATCTGGCACGCATGCTGTAAACCACCTAAAATTGTCCACGCAAAATACTAAGGAGCAATGTGTTACCCATTTTTTTCATTAAGTTTCTGTTTCCATGCCCATTGGTTTGCAAGCCCTTGAGGAAACATGCTTTACCTGATCAAACCCGCGCCGGGTTTCTTTTCAATTTAATCAGGAACCCTCGTGGCTACTAATATATAGGCACCTCGCCTTTCCCAGATCCGTTTCACTTTGCCAAATCACACACGAATCCAAAACACCATCGGGACTGAAAGACTCAGACATTATCCACAAAATTTTGGAGTAGGCCACGCCTTTTTTCTTTTATTCCATCCTCGGAAACCCAAACTAAAAAAATAGAAGCCAAATAGGCCCTCAACAGCTTCATGGGTCGGCGAATTCTTCGATAGAATTGCTTTCAACAACAATCTGTAAATCCCCTTGAATGAATGTCTGTCCTACTCTCACGTCAGCCCACGATTTCCTCAAAAACAGACCCCCCCCAAAAAAAATATTTCATATTCCACGAAAACCCCAAATTCTAAAAAAAAATTTTTAGAATCAATATAATTGCAAATATTTGTAAACCTAGAATAACATCTTCCGTGAATGGTTTTCGTCAAATTTCACAATATGAACAGGAAAAAAAATTTTTCCTAATGTCGCCTTTAAACTCAAACTCAAAAAGTTTCGTTTTACAAAAAGTCAAAACAATGTTACAATCACAGTTCACAAATGTTCAGTTTTCTTTTCTTTTCAATCTATGTACTGATGTGTCACTTCCTTCCGGTGTATCACCTTGAAATAGCATTTTTGGGCCGGGTCGAAGGTCAAAATATAACACCCCGACCGTGGTCGAGTGTAACCCGAAAGCTCCCTCTTCAATAGCTACAACAGCGAGATGTTGGGAAAGGTGCTACTCTCTTTTCTAGATTGTTCCACTAGCCATTGATCCATATTTTAGAATGCTGAGTGTTAAAAAGGAGGCATTAAGTACACTTTTTTGAGTCTTTGGTATTGAATCGACCTGGCATTAATACCAGGTCACCTGGGCCCTTGGCGGATACGCTAACCATTATACCAATGTGCCGAAAACTAGTCGTGTGAACCGCCTTATCTCGCTAGCTTTTTGTTGAATAGCAACACTTCCCTTCTTTGACTAAAATGGCATATATATATATATATATATATATATATATATATATGTGTGTGTGTGTGTGTGTGTGTGTGTGTGTGTGCATTAAGGAAAACAACAAACCGGTCACATTAGGATAATAAATTTATTTCCATCCTGTTACTCGTTTTTGAAAAATTCAAAAACACAAAAAATATTTAACAGGACTTCTTTAGATCCTATGGATAAAAAAATCAGAATAGACACAGTAAAAAGGTAGAAGGGGATAGAAGAGGGGTGAAGAGTTATCTCCTCATTTAGCCCACTTCCATTTTTTATTTTATTGTCGGTTAGAATTGTATTAAATTTTTTTTTAAATTTTAATTATTTTAATTTTTAAATTCTAATTACATTTTGACTTAAACTACAGATTTAATATTAAAATAGATTTTTTAACTTTATTCAATAACTTTACGTAATGATGGAGTAATAATTATATTAAATTAAACTCAAGATTTACTTAAATTTAAAATCTTTTAAAAATCAAAACTATTTAGAATCTATTAATCAGTTACACTTTTAATGATTAGTACGCATATATGATATATTTTTTCACATTTTCTATCTAACATTTTATTTTATTTATTCATTTACATTAATTCTCAGTTTAATTCTCTGCTTCTTGTTTGTTCACTTTTGAATAGTTTTCTTGTCCTGATGGAATTACTCCCAACTCCGGTTTAACTGGACCAAATAATACCTATATATATATATATATATATGTGTGTGTGTGTGTGTGTGTGCGTGTGTGTGTGTGTGAATATATATTTATATATATATATATATATGATGAAAATTGAAAAACAAAGAAATCCAAAAGTGATGTATTAATTATAATGGGAAGTCAACGTTAAAACGTTTCGATTTTAGTAAACCTTCATCAAGACTTTAATATGATGAAAAAAGTGATGCAAGAATAACTATGGATATTTTAATAAACAACGACGGATGTTTTAATTTTTAAAAATCCATTGTTATTCAAGCAGCATTTCAATTACTTATATATATATAAGAGAAACTTTTTAAAATTACTCATATTTTTTGTAATAATATTTATTTCAGCAGACCTTGCATTTTTTAAATGTTAGATCTGCATCTTCAGACAAAGAACTAATCTTCATTATTTCTTTGTCTGAAGATGTAGATCTAACATTTTGAAAAATTTAAGGTCTGCTGAAATAAATATTTTTACAAAAAATATTATTTTTTTTACAAAAAATATGAGTAATTATTACAAAAAATATGAGTAATTAGGAAATTTTTTTAATATGGAATTATTTGGTCAGTACTTTAATTTATATTTTTATATTGAGCTCTCTTTTGGATTTTAAATTATGTGGATATTATAGAAAAAAAATCCGAAAATAGAATCGATCCTACCATTGGCTGACTTGACGTTGGATAATATATATATATATATATATATATATATAGTCATCTACAGATGGGCCGTTTTGTCGCATCACAACTCATCAGTGTGGTTAGACCCGTGAGCTGCTTCAAGATCGAAACCCTGCAGAATTTACTTCAGTCGGATATCTTAACCCAGAGCAAAGGTCATTCTCGGTGTAAGTGAAGGAATCTTTAGCATATCTATTTACATATATGTTATCGGCTACATGGAAAACTCAATTCAGGAGAACAGCTATAGCATTTCAGCGTTTTTGGCAGCCAACAAATTTCCGTGAAAAAGTAGTTTCGGGAAGAGAAGTAAACCATTAAGATTTTGTTAAGTTATGGATCTTAAGACATCAACAAAAATAACTGAAACCAATCAATCGATATAAATAAATACTTATATGAATTTTATGAGTATACAATTATTTATTGGAAATGTTTGAGTTTTTTTGTCACTTTTATTTTTTGGAGGAGTATCGCATATTACACTGCTGGACAAACAACGAAAAAGTCTTAGAGATATAAAAATGTAATTTATATTTTTATTCTTCGACGGCGACGATTGTGTGTAGTAGGAATATGGCCAGAGAGAGTTTGCACATATGTTTCTTCTGTGACGGGGACCCTTTTTGTGAAGTACTGCGACGGCCGGAGAACACACGGGGAAGACAACAGGTTTGCTTGAGCGACCAGTGGACCTCCCCCTTCGCTTGAGGGGCCAATGGGTCTCTTCCCTTCGCTTGATCGACCCACGGATCTCTGCCTTCAGTCCAAAATTACAGACCTTATCTTGTCTTTCAACTCCCACGTATTTTCTGTTTATGGCTGGTTATCGGAACTTACATAGTTCCGTTTTTTCCGGTAATTTGTTGATCTTATCTGCGAACGGAAATGTCTGTCATTCTATCAAGAGGCAATAAATTACATTTTTCTCTTTCCTGTGAAACCATTTTGTTAATGTTATCTTGCGACTGCATTTAATCTTCTAAAATCATCGTCGCCATTTAAGCTTGTATATTACAATAGAACTTAACCAAGACATTTAATAAATGATGGTCGTAAAACATTCCCCTGCCTCGTTTTGATTTTGATTTGTTGCTCACCTATAACCATTGAATCGCCTTTCCAGTAAAGATATTAAATTTAGACAAAATTTGAATTTGTTTTGTTGTAGTTTTTGATGAAATGGTAGTGTTCTCGACCATCCAAAATGTTCAGCTTGGGCTCATCTTTCTGGGTGAGGCTTTGAAAATGTTGAAAGACTGCAGTATATATATATATATATATAATAATTTGCTTATCTTATAATTTGCTTTATCTTATGGTATTGAATTAATTTAGAGGGCTATTGCAATGCGAAATAATAATTATTTCAGTCTTATTAATTTAAAAGTAAAACTTCATCGTCAGAGACATTTATAAAAAAAAAAGTTACTGTCAATGAAGTTTTACTTTGAAATTAATCAGACTCAAATAATTATTAGTCCGCATTGCAATAGCCCTCTAAATTAATTCAATACTATAATATATTTAAATGTATATATATATATATATATATATATATATATATATAATGTGCGCACGTGTGTGAGTGTGTGTGTGTGTGTGTGTGTGACTTCATATCCACAGAATAATTTTTTTAGCTTTGTTCAATAGTATATCAACCTACATAGGTATTTTAATGCTAAAGCCATTCTAGTGAAAGTCGGGAAGTTTTGCTATTTAGCAAATAGCTAGCGAAATAAGGCGGTCCATACTTTCTCCAAAGGAACAAGTACGAAATGAAAGTCGGACTGGTTTTCCAACTTGGTTAATACGATATCGCAGGGCAGCACGGGGGTGATCGTCGTGGTGTAATGATTAAAGTGATGGACAGCGGAATTGTAGCAAGCGAGTTCGTACTCCATTCACGCTATTACGTTCAGTTTCGGGCAAATACGATTGGGAAGGGTATAAAGCCCCTTATCCTTCCACCTATGGGTTAAATAGTACCATTAATGTTCTTCTAGGAGAATAACTTCGGCCTTCATCATCATCATCATCATGTCGTGCTGGTAGCACGGATATCCCTGACCCTCTCTCGCCACTTTTCCCTATCGTTCATCGCCTCAGGCAGGTCTTCTGGACAACATCCCGTATCCTCACATAGTTGCTGAATGTATGTTCGTGCTGGTCGTCCTGCTTTTGCACAGCCATGTGTGGGGATCCACAAGAGTACATCCCTTATGAGTTCGTCCCTGCTTCTCCAGCAGTGTCCTGCATGTCTGGTTCGTCTAACTTGAATAGCTTTCATGATAAGAGGCAGGTGGCTGTCCAGTTGGTGTCTTGTGGGGTGTTGCCGCCAGGATTTGTTCAAGATTGCTCGCAGCATTCTTGTGTAATTGCCGTCTAGGTTCTTCTCCAGCCGTTTTGTTAGCGTCCATGTAGTGCATCCATATAGCAGTATCGATGCGACCGCTGCCTGGAAGAAACTGCGTTTCATTTTATCAGTTAGGTCTGATTTCCATATAATCGATAGCCTATTGATAGCTGTCCATGATTTCGTTAACCTCGTGTCGATGTCCTTTTCGGTTGATTCGACGCTGCTTCCTAGGTAAGTGAATTTGTCTACTAGTTTAAGAGGGGTTCCGTCTAGAGTGGAGATGTCACCCGTTTGGTTATAGCACATATATTCCGTTTTGAGTGCATTGATATAGAGGCCTATGTCTGCGGCTGCTCGTTGCCTTAAATAACCTAAAAAGGTTGATTTGTGATTAAACAAAGAAACCAAACCAAGCAGTCCAGCACGTTTGCCACAATTCCTCAGAGACTGCCCAAAATTTATTTTCAAAAGAAGCCATCGTTATATCGACACATTTCTATGCAGTTTTTGTATTGTCTTCTTTTTTTTTTTTCTCGCGGTCTGTCACATGTTGAGGAAATCCTTTGCTTTATGATTCATCCCAGAAAGATTTAAATCCTTAAATCTAATTCGGAAAGATAGAGCGTACACTTCAATAGAAAGAAATGTGTTAGATTGCATTCTAGCTGAGAACAACTGTGTGTGCGTATTCTTGTTAGTGTGTACGTTTCTCTCTCTCTCTCTCTCTCTCTCTCTCTCTCTCTCTCTCTCTCTCTCTCTCTGTTCTGTGTGTGTGCGTGTGTGTGTATGTAATTATGAGAGTGTATTTGTGTTTGTGTGTATATAAGTTTGTGTTTGTGTGTGTCTGTGTGTTTCTTTATGTACTCGGTGTATTGTGCATATACAAGTAGTTCTAAAATAATTTTTTTCATGAAAATTATTTTCTTCCTTCACAAAAGATACAATAATGTTGTTCTTTCTAATGAAATATTCTATCATAAATACGGGTATTTTTATTACCCTTTCTTTCATGTTACTCTCAGTTCCACTATGACTAGGAGTGGTAGTACCTCTCAGACTCTTGCTTATGGGTCAAATAAAATTATTCAGTCATTTACCAAGTATTTTGATTATTATTATTTCTCACCTTGAAATATTTGAGTCTGAGTGACAGCAAGTCACCTCAGGTCTCCAGGATGTTTCTCAGTATTCTTGCAGATCTCATCAAAGCTGTAGCCCGGATAGTTTTGATTCTCGCACTTGTATACCCAAAAGAAAGAAAGAGACGACATTTATATGAATATAATTACTATTTTTATTACTACGAAAGGTAAGAAATCGTTGCGTGTGTGTGTAGGGAGAGAGAGAGAGAGAGAGAGAATCAGGAGTTGCTAAGGTATACATAGACAGAGTGACGGTATCTTCAGAGAGCGTTACATCTTCGCTCTGCTTCCACGAGGCTGGTACAGGGCTGACTTAAAACATTTAATCATATTCGTTTCTTCTTCATTCTGCCTCCATGAGGACTGATTTAAAACATCTTCTCATTTTCGTTTCTTCTTCGTTCTGGGATCATACTCGCTATCGATATTAGTGAGTCTTGTACATTTTGACTTTTCTCTAACTTCTCAACCCGGAAACATTTGGCCCCTCCAGATCAACGCACAGGGCGGTGTGACGTATAACGTCTCCTCTGTGCTACTCTCTGCTCTCTGTCACTCTCTGTGTTTTTCGGGGTTGAACATTTTTTCGTTATATCTTTTTCGGTCGTTACGCACTCTTCCTTCCAGCATCCTACCAAAGCAATTCATATGGCATTTCAACTCTCTTTTGTTTACTTTAAGACCCAGGTGAATTTCCTGTTTTGAAATCCCCGAACTTACACGGCCTCTCAAATGCCAATATATAACATATCAGAGAGAAAGTCTTGATAAATGGAATTGATTATTATAACATACACATATGCATGCAGAAATATAGTCAACACAATAATGACGAACGAAACACAGTTCTTTAGAAAAATATACCTCTCACACTTTATTCAAAATGGTACGAAAGGGTTATGAAAGGGTTATTGTGTGAGAGGTGAGTTGGAGACTGAACAAAGACTGCAACATATTGGTCCCCAGCTCTTCTGGCTATAGCAGCACTTCTTTCTCATCCTGCGGGGCTGCTCAACCGGGGGCCCTGAGAGCCCATCTCTCTGCTGGGTCTGGTTCTCACTGCTTCGAACTGCAACCACTGACTCCAAACTCTGATCTCCAACTAACTCGAACTTCCTGTAGAACTGGGTTATATAATTGTTTGACATCCAATTGTTTGACATGTGCACTCAATTCAACCCGTCCACAGTCAAGGTTATCCCTTGATATCTTCGACCGGATGCACCTGCTATTTACACAGGCGCATTTTTTGTTTGACCGCTCGGCCGGGTCGGGGGTCAATATGTTACATTATGTTCAGTCTCAAAACGTAAAACCATTTAAATTGAGTGCAAAAGCCTAATATTGCATATAATTAGTCAGAAATAAATTAAACAATTTAACTGTGCACAAACAAATGATTTCTAACTTGTATAAATATAGTTTTGCTTTCTTTGTTTCATGGTATATCAACTTTCCTGGGTTATTTAATGCCAAAATTAGCCTTGCAGAAGAAAAGCAGTGGAACTGTTTAACTCGTAACTCGGG
>OY757933.1:16682785-17167785 GCA_963585895.1 Sepioteuthis lessoniana
GGCCTATGTCTGCGGCTGCTCGTTGCCTTAAATAACCTAAAAAGGTTGATTTGTGATTAAACAAAGAAACCAAACCAAGCAGTCCAGCACGTTTGCCACAATTCCTCAGAGACTGCCCAAAATTTATTTTCAAAAGAAGCCATCGTTATATCGACACATTTCTATGCAGTTTTTGTATTGTCTTTTTTTTTTTCTCGCGGTCTGTCACATGTTGAGGGAATCCTTTGCTTTATGATTCATCCCAGAAAGATTTAAATCCTTAAATCTAATTCGGAAAGATAGAATGCGTGCTATATCAAAATTTAATTTCTTAAATCTCCTTCGAAAGATAGAGCGTACACTTCAATAGAAAGAAATGTGGTAGATTGCATTCTAGCAGAGAACAACTGTGTGTGCGTATTCTTGTTAGTGTGTACGTTTCTCTCTCTCTCTCTCTCTCTCTCTCTCTCTCTCTCTCTCTCTCTCTCTCTCTCTCTTCTGTGTGTGTGCGTGTGTGTGTATGTAATTATGAGAGTGTATTTGTGTTTGTGTGTATATAAGTTTGTGTTTGTGGGTGTCTGTGTGTTTCTTTATGTACTCGGTGTATTGTGCATATACAAGTAGTTCTAAAATAATTTTTTTCATGAAAATTATTTTCTTCCTTCACAAAAGATACAATAATGTTGTTCTTTCTAATGAAATATTCTATCATAAATACGGGTATTTTTATTACCCTTTCTTTCATGTTACTCTCAGTTCCACTATGACTAGGAGTGGTAGTACCTCTCAGACTCTTGCTTATGGGTCAAATAAAATTATTCAGTCATTTACCAAGTATTTTGATTATTATTATTTCTCACCTTGAAATATTTGAGTCTGAGTGACAGCAAGTCACCTCAGGTCTCCAGGATGTTTCTCAGTATTCTTGCAGATCTCATCAAAGCTGTAGCCCGGATAGTTTTGATTCTCTCACTTGTATACCCAAAAGAAAGAAAGAGACGACATTTATATGAATATAATTACTATTTTTATTACTACGAAAGGTAAGAAATCGTTGCGTGTGTGGAGAGAGAGAGAGAGAGAGAGAGAGAGAGAATCAGGAGTTGCTAAGGTATACATAGACAGAGTGACGGTATCTTCAGAGAGCGTTACATCTTCGCTCTGCTTCCACGAGGCTGGTACAGGGCTGACTTAAAACATTTAATCATATTCGTTTCTTCTTCTTTCTGCCTCCACGAGGACTGATTTAAAACATCTTCTCATTTTCGTTTCTTCTTCGTTCTGGGATCATACTCGCTATCGATATTAGTGAGTCTTGTACATTTTGACTTTTCTCTAACTTCTCAACCCGGAAACATTTGGCCCCTCCAGATCAACGCACAGGGCGGTGTGACGTATAACGTCTCCTCTGTGCTACTCTCTGCTCTCTGTCACTCTCTGTGTTTTTCGGGGTTGAACATTTTTTCGTTATATCTTTTTCGGTCGTTACGCACTCTTCCTTCCAGCATCCTACCAAAGCAATTCATATGGCATTTCAACTCTCTTTTGTTTACTTTAAGACCCAGGTGAATTTCCTGTTTTGAAATCCCCGAACTTACACGGCCTCTCAAATGCCAATATATAACATATCAGAGAGAAAGTCTTGATAAATGGAATTGATTATTATAACATACACATATGCATGCAGAAATATAGTCAACACAATAATGACGAACGAAACACAGTTCTTTAGAAAAATATACCTCTCACACTTTATTCAAAATAGTACGAAAGGGTTATGAAAGGGTTATTGTGTGAGAGGTGAGTTGGAGACTGAACAAAGACTGCAACATATTGGCCCCCAGCTCTTCTGGCTATAGCAGCACTTCTTTCTCATCCTGCGGGGCTGCTCAACCGGGGGCCCTGAGAGCCCATCTCTCTGCTGGGTCTGGTTCTCACTACTTCGAACTGCAACAACTGGCTCCAAACTCTGATCTCCAACTAACTCGAACTTCCTGTAGAACTGGGTTATATAATTGTTTGACATCCAATTGTTTGACATGTGCACTCAATTCAACCCGTCCACAGTCAAGGTTATCCCTTGATATCTTCGACCGGATGCACCTGCTATTTACACAGGCGCATTTTTTGTTTGACCGCTCGGCCGGGTCGGGGGTCAATATGTTACATTATGTCCAGTCTCAAAACGTAAAACCATTTAAATTGAGTGCAAAAGCCTAATATTGCATATAATTAGTCAGAAATAAATTAAACAATTTAACTGTGCACAAACAAATGACTTCTAACTTGTATAAATATAGTTTTGCTTTCTTTGTTTCATGGTATATCAACTTTCCTGGGTTATTTAATGCCAAAATTAGCCTTGCAGAAGAAAAGCAGTGGAACTGTTTAACTCGTAACTCGGGGGGGAACAGTGGATATTGAAAATAAAATTACCTACAAACTGTTTACTTACATTCATATATATATTTATATATATATATATAAAGATGGTTGTTGTACGTCCAAAGAAAGAATAAGAAGATGTTTTAAGATAAGATGGTCCACGAAGAGATTTGTATATTTAGAATTTATTTATTTTGTTCATTTCATGGAGCTTCTTATATATATTTATATATACAACATGATTTGTCATTAGATTGCCAGAAATGGTTGATGGTTGATATGCCTCTTAATAATAAGCTGGTCCACAATATTGAAAATATATAACCACAAATAAAATAGCATGAATATACTTACTTGAAAACAATTTGATATTACTGTGTTTACTAACAGTTTTAATCCTGTAGAGGTTGATGATGAATATTATCTAATCCTATTTACCAACCACTCCGCTCGGGCAGGATATGAAAAAAGGTCAATTTTTAAGCGGAGTTTAACAGGTTTGAATTCAGAGTTTTCCTTCTCCTAGACTAGTTGCCTCACCAAGGCTGAAGAACCCAGTCTGTCCGACTATTTACCCATAGCTGGAGGGAGAATAATTGGATTCATACCTTTCCCAAGGGTATTAGTGCTATGTGAAATGCAATTAGTCTCGTCCAGGATTTGAACTCGTGTCGCCGTGTCCATTTCCTACGACGATAACGACTACACCACGGGCACCTCCATGAATATCATCTATTACTCCCCGTTTTGACTGTAGGATATTCCTCTAAATATGATAAAATCCTCATATCTTTGGTTCTGAAATCCTTTTTCGATGTATCCTTATTCATAAGCGATATATCTTGTGTCTCTCTCTCTCTATATATATATAGATAGATATACATGCGTTTGGAGGGATTAAAGAAAATCGTGTCTTTCTGTTTGAAATAAAGAGTTATAATCAATAAAACCTCAGAACGCATATCGTGAAGAGATTAACAAACATCAAATTGTTTAACTAAATTCGTCGTAGAGTTTTTATTTTTTTTATAATACTGAATCTTTTTTCGAACAAAGGCAATAAATTTTATAATAGAATTTATACATGTATTCTGGTGCACTTCTTCGAATAAAAAGGAATCATGCACCGGACATGTGCAAATGAATATTGTGAATGAATATACTGTAAAGTTTTTTTTTGTTTTGTTTTTTTTTGTTTTTGTTTTTTTGGTTCTCGTTTAATGAATAAAAACGTCGAAGAACATAAACTATTTTAACCTCTATGATTTTAACGTTAAAAATAAAAGTTATTTTTTGATAGAAGTAAATGGAAGTCATTTTTTCAGTTATATATAAAATTCACCAAGAATTCGTTCTTTAGTTCCTGTACCATATAACCTAGAACCATTTATTACATGTTCCTAAGTCCTGGATGGAACATTAAAATAATCTGATGGTGAGGTTCCTACCCGGGAGCTTTGAGGAACGTCGAGTACACTTTCATCGCTACTACTCATAATGTTGAATCGTGATAAGAAAAATATTTCTTTGACAGGCTGCGTAAGTTAGGGGGGTGGCAAATAGGATGTGAAGCTATGTCTTAAAGTAAACATAACACAGTTGAAATGCCAAGTGAATAGCGGAAGGAAATCCACGAGGATTACATGGGATCCGGAAATTCATAAAACCATTGAAGGTGAAAATGAAGGAGCTTGTGAAATAGTCACGAGACACCATGCTGCTCTTGACGCTGGCCTTTTGCCAGACAGCCCAGGACTGAGAGGTCGAGTGTGGTCTGGGCTGTAAGAGACTTGCTAAAATGCGGAATCGAAAATGATTTAATGCTTTGAGATAATGCTAGAGGCTCGAAGCGGAGGACAGTGAAGAAACGAGCTCGTGAAAATATAAATGTAAAGAAAAGGGCTCGTCGAAGTCGAAAGTTGGTATGATTCCAGAAGAAAGAAAATGGGTGTCTTGCGAAATCCCTAAAGCGCAAAAACCTGAAGAAGCTGAGGTAATTTAATGTTTTGAGATGGCTCTCTACCAGTCTCGTGAAAGTAGAACAAAGCTGAAGCGGTTCACTGAGGATTCCGTATCTCTCTTTGAGTCTATATCTTAGCAGTTCAACGACTCTGCATTCACTCCACTATTTCGTGCATTTCGTAATAAAATAAAAAGAAAAGAAGCAATTTTATATTTTATGCATCAGCGTTGTTGTCCATTTATCAACACCAGAACCACTCTGACCCAGAGTGATCGTACCTGATAAAATCTATTTGACTATTTCACTCACAGTAAAAAAATGACAGATATGAAATTAAAATGTTAGTTTTAGATAGCAATACTTAGAACTATTTAACTGTGTGCAAGTCAATGAGTAATGTTAAATAAAATTATTAGTGTTGAACAGTAATACTTGAAACTTTTTAACTCAATCCAATCAATATTTTTTGTCAAATAAGCTCTAACTCGTTTAAAAATAGAATCACCAAAAACTATTCACTTAAAAATTATTTATGTATAACCGTTAAACTGTCTGCAAACAAATTACTTATGTCGAATTAAATTGTTTGTGTTTCATAAAAATACTTAAAACCTTTTTAAATGTGTGCAAAAAATGAGCTCTGGCATGTTTAAAATGCATGTGAACTGTTTATAAATCGACAATATTTGATATATGCATAAACTAGATTTGGCATTAAATAATTTGCAAGGGATGATATCACCACCAAAAAAAAAAAAAAAAAAACAACCACGTGTTACTTAAAGATTCTATTGTAATATAATAGCCGAGGGATTTCGCTTTATATATCTTGCTTTGGGTTTAGTTAGGCTGAGAACCTTTCGGCTCAGTGCATAGATTAGTTAGGTGCAAATATGAGCGCAGGTGTTCATGCGCACGCACGGAGCGAACGTGTCATTCAGAGATGTCACAATAAAATCCCAGATAGAGGATATAACCAGGGATGTGAGTGGCGTCGCGCACCGGAAGCGTGGGCTGAGATTTGAGAAAAGACAGTTGAGTTCTGCCTCGGAAGAAGAAGGTTGACTTTCTCTCGCTCACCATGACCTTGTGGCAGGTGTCGCACGTGGTTAGGGGGAGATGGAAAAGTCAGTATACAAAGATGGTATCTCTCTCCTTATGTCGAAAAACCTTTTAACTCAAAGGTTATAAAAAGTTTCGTACCAGAACTAAGAAGTCGTAAGTGATTTTTGTGTTTCGGGATTCCTATGTTCGGTTTCTTTGGTTTCTTTGCTTAATGGCATATCAACTCTTTTTAGGTTATTTAATGCCAAAGACATCCTCCTAGAAGAACAGTAGTGGTACTATTTAACCCATAGCTGGGAGGATAAGGGGGTTCATACCTTTCCCAAGGGTATTTGCCCGAAAATGAACGTAATTGCGGGACTGGATTACGAACTAGCGTACTATGATTCCGCAGTCCATCGCTTTAACCATAACACCACGAGGACGCCCCCTTCCTATGTTATATGTATATATATATATATATATATATATAGGAACATTCTATGTACGTTTCACATATTCATGTATGGCATTGTTAAAGTATCTCATTTTGGGGGAGATCTTTTAAAAATAATTTTTATCTCTTCTCCTAATATTTTTGATTGCACAGTCGGCTGGGGCATTAGAATACACCGATAGCGCTGGTTATCGTCGTAGGAAATGGACACGGCAACACGAGTTCAAATCCTGGACGAGACTCATTACATTTCACATAGCACGAATACCCTTTGGAAAGGTATGAATCCAATTATTCTCTCTCCAGGTATGGGTAAATAGTAGGACAGACTGATTCTTCAGCCTTGGTAAGGCAACTAGTCAAGGAGAAGGAGAACTCTGAATTCAAACCTGTTAAACTACGCTTAAAAATTGACCTTGTGTCATATCCTGCCCGAGCGGAGTGGTTGGTAAATAGGAGAATACACCGACTGCACCTCCGCAAAGTGGTAACAGCCGGCCAACGAGTATTTTGGTCATGATATTTAACAATTTGATGGTGAGGTACCAGTGATACTGGAGCTTTGTTGAATGCGGAACACCTCTTTATTGCCATTGCTCCCAGGTCTACTCTAGCCTGGAGTGGTAGCAACTGATAGGGCCCAATCTATGGATCAAATAGAACTAAACTGCATACTTATACAAAACTGAATTGTTTGAAATAAAATTGTTTTTGACGTGGAAACTGTACTACGCTAAACTGAATTGTTCGAAATAGAACTGTTTTGACATGTAAACAAAAACTATAATTATACTAAACTAAATTGTTTAAATTAGAACTGTTCGACTAAACAGAATAGCTTGAAACAGAAATGTTTTTGGCAATTCAACTGTGTACTTATGCTAAACTGAATTGTTTAAAATAGAACTGTTTATTTGTATAAAGATGAATTTGGCATTAAATAACCAACAATGGTTGATATACAATAAAACCAATTAAACAGAATTTGGCATTAAATGACCTACAAAGGTTGATATGCCATAAAACCGAATCAAACAGAATTTGGCATTAAATAACTTACAAAGGTTGATATGCCTTAAAACCCAATCAAACAGAATTTGGCATTAAATAACCTACAAAGATTGATATGCCATAAAACCCAATCAAACAGAATTTGGCATTGAATAACCTACAAAGGTTGATATGCCATAAAACCCGATCAAACAGAATTTGGCATTAAATAACCAACAAAGGTGGATATACCATAAAACCCAAACAAGCAAACAAACTATTCTGGAATTTAACTGAAGATCGTTTTCATGGCTGCGTAGGACTTTAAACTGCATTCAGTGGTGAGGCTCCAGTTTTAAAACTCTAGCAAGTGTGTGGTATCTCTTTATTATTATTACTTTAAATTCACTCTGACCGGGAGTGGCCGTACTTGTTAAGCTTCCGTCTATGAGTCAAATAAATCCCTTGAGAATTATTAATATATGATAGCAAAATTTGAAACTTAAAAACTGGTTGCACTATATATATTTTTAGCTTGCAATACTTGAAACTATACAGTCTCTACACACTAATGATTATTATTTAATTGGAAGACTTATTCAAACAATATAACATATCATCAAATCATTTACTTGCAATATTTACTTATCACCAACTATACGGCCACCTGCCTCCCATCACGAAAACTATCCAAGTTTGACGAACCAAACACGCAGGACACTGCTGGAGAAGTAGAGAGGAGCTCATAAGTGATGTACTCCTATGGACCCCCACATATGGCCGAGCAAAAGCAGGACGACCAGCTCGAAAATACGTCCAGCAGCTATGTGAGGATACGGGATGTAGCCCTAAAGACCTGCCTGAGGCGATGAACGATAGGGAGAAGTGGCGAGAGAGGATCAGTGATATCCGTGCTAGCGGCACGACATGATGATGATGATGAATGTTAAATAAGAATACCTGTGTGAAAACAAATGATTATTATAGGTTTAATGAATAGAGTGTTTGCTAATGAACCCCTGAGGCCAGGGTTCAATCCCAGGTCGAGTCATACCAAAGACTCAAAAAAGGTACCCGATGGCGTCTTACTTAACACTCGGAATGATAAAGTACAGATCAAAGGTAAAGTGTAGCAATCCAGGGAATGGAGTAGCCCTCTACCCAGCACCTCGATGTTGTAGCTACTGAAAAGGAAGCTTTCGGGAAACCCTCAACGAAGGTGGCCAACTTCATTTTCATATAACTTTGTATGAATTAAAAGTGCTTGATAGTTATACTTGATAACATTATTACAGTGTACAAAAAAATTATTATTATTATTGACAAATAAAAAAAATTGGTGTTTAAATAATAGTTACAGTAGAACAATATTTAAAGAATAAAGCCAATTATCAAATGTTTACAGTGTGCGGAAGTAAAATATGGAACAATTTTTTAAAACGTTTAATTTTTTAGATTAGTCAAGTTAAAAAAAACGCAATAAATCAAAATTTTCATGAAAACCTCCACTATTCAAACAAATTTTTTTTTAAATTAAAAATCAACCCAATATGAGTAAGCAAGAAAAGAAGCGACAAAGAATCTATGATTTGCTTAACGCCGGAAGTAACCCAAAGTTTCTTTGCCTACCATGTACGAAACAAAGAAGGTTTTTTAAAAAAAAAAATTCAGAAAAAGAACTTCTTAAGGAAAAGGGGAAATGAAGGATTGAATAAAAAATAAAAAGAAGGTTTTGTAACTGTTCTTGCTACGGTGATTAAGAAGGGCCCCACAACGTCAATAAGAAAACACGTTAATGAATTGAAAGTCCGCGAGAAAACTGAGGACAGCAATTTAACAGGATTTAAACCCAGACCTTAACCCATTTGATTACATTATATGGAGTGTTATAGAAAACAAAACAAATTCAACAACTCATCCAAATATTGGTTTGGTAAAGACTGTGTTCGCCGAGGAATGGAATAAAATGTCTGAAGAATTCATTTTGAAGGCATGCAAATATTTTCGAAGCCGTGTTGATTCAATGACTGAAAAAAAATTGCCGCCTTATTGAGTAAATTTACTATTTTGTGTTTATCTTCTTATTTCGTTGTTAATTTTTTTTAAAATCAGAATTAATCTTGTTCTATAATTGAGTCGTTTATAATTATATAAGAATATTCCACATTTTGCTTCCGCACACTTTAAAACTGAAAATATGGCTTTAAAATATCCATGATTGTTGGAAATACCGTTAAATGACGCAAACCAAACAAAGATAGCTTTCAAGTCAGGACCCAGCAAAAAACAAGCCTTTTGCAGAGGCGGGGTAGCAAATAGTTCAGATCCGTGTGTATTCCAATCTAAAAAATGATTCTCATAGCAGAACGATGCTCTAATAGATTTTTGGAAGCATCTATGTACTATATAAGTACAATTGGTCACTTGTGACGGAAACGGACATGTTCTAAATTCCTCGACGTGGTACACGGACGACCTAATAGATTATGGAAAACATCCACACATCCAAAACGAGAGTATTAATGTGAGGAAGTTGAGAATGAATAAGTTGCAGCGACAATTTAGAGATACAAATACACGACTGTCTAGACACAAGATAATTACATTGTTGTGAACGTAGTTTTCCATTAGCTTTCTCAATAAGGCGATGTTTCTACGATAGGATTCTAATTATCTGCTCTGAATTTGTATTAATATATTCCTTTTCCTGGTTCGCTAATTTAGTAGGTAACATTATTGATAAGTCGTTGCTGGTTATGAGTTTCTAGGTTTGAAACTATATTAAAATCAATTATCGATCTAATTACCGATAGCTATTGATAAATACATAATATAGAGTGTCTATAAAAGGAATAAAGAGTTTCAAAACTTTATTTAAAAACTATTTAAGATATCAACACTCATAATACACAGATTTATAGAAAGGTTTGCTTATTGCAGGCTTACCATTTTAAACTGATTGAGATTTAGTAAAGTTTATTTAATGGTATATCAACCGTGTCATGTAATGCCGTAATATCATTCATCCGTGTAATTATAATCCTAACTATATTTTCAACATTCCATGTGTTATAAAATAGCCAAGGGATTTCGGTTCATGCCTTTGAGTTTAGTTAGGCTGAGAACATTTCGGCTCAGCACATGGGTTAGTTAGGTGCAACATTGAGGCAGGTGTTAATGCAGGCGCGCGCGGGCGGATGGAGGTGTCACTCAGATGTCATAATAGTCCGAGACAAAACGTGGTGACAGGGTGCGGGTGACGTCACGCACCGGAAGCGCGCGGAGGTTTGTGTGAGAATTTGAAAAGTCAGAGTCGGGTACTAGACGCCAAACGAAGAGGTTCGACTTTTGGAGCTCGCAGACACGAGGCGAACTGAGCCCTATGGGGGTAGGGGCGCTCGAGATGGGGGCCAAATGAATAAGACAGCATAGAAGATTGTGTCTCTCCTCCTTACGTCGAAACCTTTAACTCAAAGTGAATAAAAAGGTTTCGTACCTGAACAAGAAGTCGTTACGTGTTTTCGAATTTCGAGATTCATATGTTCTATCGTAATTAACATTCGATGTCTATTTCACCCATTTCGCACATGGCCATATTCGTGTATATGGCTATGTAACACATGTGAATCATTTTTAAAAAATATCTATAATTATAATCATTTGTTTGTACACAATTATATGCAATCAAGTATTCCTATCATGCAATAATAATCTATGCACATATATGTGCAGCCTAGAAGGCTAGAACTGAGAATACACCGACCGTTTCTCTGCAGAGAGGTTACCCACCGTCCACTGAGTGTCTTGTATATTATAGAAAGTCCTCTGATGGTGAGTTACCAGTCCTGGAGCTTTAGGAAATATAGAGTACTTCTTCATTGTCCACTTTGATCTGAATTGGTTGTACCTGTTTGGCTTCTGTCTATGGGTCAGATAGAAATATTTAATCACTTGCTATATGTGAAACTATTTAAGTATGTAAAAAATGACTCTTAAATTGAATTATTTATACTACAGAGCAATACTTGGAATCCTTTAACAGTGTGTAAACAAATGAGGTTTGGCGCGCTCAGAAACTGTCGTTTACAAACTATTCGTTTAAAAAATGAAAAAATAGTTAATATATATGTTTTAACGGATTTAGCTTTCAGTAACGTACAAGAGTTAATGTACCATAAAATACAACCAACCAACCGACATTTGCTTTCAAGTAACTTATGCTATTTAATGATAAACATTTTTAGCCGAAAGTCATATGGCATCAAGTATTCCACTGAAACACTAATAATTTGTACACAGATATATGATTTCAAGAAATTTTTCTAACACTTTTTTTTATACGGTTATTATTATGTAGAAGAAAGTGTTGTAATGTCTCATAGACCGAACAAAGAACATAATCAAAGATGATTTACGACTTGAATGGAGAACAAAAACACTTCTATATAAAAATATATCTCTCACACTTTATTCTCGAAAGGGTTGATGCTTCTGCGGTGTGTGAGAGATGAGTGGAGAGACATATACTCAGAGAGAGGACTTCTTCCCATATCGTCTTCCGAGAGCCAGGGGCTGCCAACGCTTGCACCCCCTTGCAATCTCGTAAAAGACGCCTCTGATCGGCTGCGTGTCCCTCGCTCGACTGCGATTCTCTGCACTCTCTCTAAATCTGACCGCGTGGTTCTCATCACGTGATCCCCTTCCGGTTACACACCTGTTCGACCTGAGTGTCCTGACACGCTGTCATCTTCCTGTTTACTAATCAAAATGTGACAGCTTACCAAAGCACACGGGGTCACTAGGAACGTACCGAATATCCATGTCATATATTATATAACAGAATGTACCGATGTCGACAGGTGGTTCGAACACGGATCTCCAGCCAACAAACAAAAGTGTTGAAATGGATTATGATAATGGAGTTCATTGAAAAGAAGTGGTGGATATATAAATGAGTCAGTCAGAGGTCTGATGACGAGACGAGACGAGACGAGAGTAGAGACGAGAGACACGTATGTATGTAAAATAGATGGGAATGTAATCATTGCAACTTAGTTTTGATAAGCATTCCAGACTCAGTATTCGCCATTGTACGAGAGTTAAGAAATTTTAAGTATCGACCAAAATTACCTCCCCTTACGGAACATTACAAAAATGACGACAAAGAATTAGTTCCAAACATTATAAAAGTTTGTCAAATAACTGTTGTTATTAAATAATAAGCGTATGTTTACTGTTATACCGGAACTATACACTCAGTGACTCTTTTTAGTATGACACCGGTAAAGATACAAATGGACGGTGTCTGACTACTTCAGGGGAGGAAGCGTTAATCGCTCTCCGATAGACTTGCCAGCTCTTCGGCTTGTACCTGTGGAATACCTTTATTGAACCAACGATACAACATTTACTGAGTGCTATAAAGTTTCCGTACACCTGTCTTACTCTATGTATTACAATTAAATGCTTTCAAGTAAATA
Organism: Sepioteuthis lessoniana; assembly: GCA_963585895.1. NCBI lineage: Eukaryota > Metazoa > Mollusca > Cephalopoda > Myopsida > Loliginidae > Sepioteuthis > Sepioteuthis lessoniana. Next base: position 16,695,084 of record OY757933.1, read on the forward strand.
TACTTATCTATGTTTATTATTACGTCTTGTATCAGTATCAAATGCACCATTGAAAACCATAATACTAAAACTATGTCTGTTATAAGACGCTTGGGTTAACCAATATGTATTCGTTTATTGTTGTGAAGATCTTAAAACATATTTTGAGAAATCAACGCCAATTATATAACCTATCAACTTGTAATGTAACAAATTTGAAACTCATAAAGATAATGCACAATATAAAAAAAGCGTGTTCTAGTAATTTATCTATGCAGTACTCAATAATGACATGACAGATTCGGTTTGGTTTGGTTTGGTTTGGTTTTATGGCATATCAACCTTTGTAGGTTATTTAAAGCCAAATCCATTTTTATGTAAATAATCAGTTCTATTTAAAACAATTCGGTTTAGCATGAGTACACAGTTTAATTGTCAAAAACATTTTTATTTCAAAATATTCAGTTATATATAACAATTCAGTTTAGAGTAAGTACAGTTTCAGTGTCAAAAATAGTTGAATTTAAAACAATTCAGTTTAGCAAAAAGCACGTAGTTTTAAATGTAAGTACAGTTTAATTGTAAAAAAACATTTCTATTTTGAGCTATTCAGTTTAGTCAAGCAATTCTACTTCAGCTAATTCAGTTTTGTAAAAGTACAGATTTTGTTTACACACAGTTATATGTCAGAACAGTTCCATGTTAAACAGTTTAGTTTAGTGTAAATACAGTTTCAATGTCAAAAACCAGTTGCAGTTATATGTAACAATTCAGCTAAGTGTAAATACATTTTTAATGTCGAAAAAACAGTTCTATTTAAAACAATTCAGTTAAGCACATGCACGCAGTTCAAATATAAGTACGGTTTAATTGTCAAAAACATTTCTATTTCAAGCTATTCAGTTTACTCAAACAATTCAGTTTAGTATAAGTATTCCGTTAGTTCTATTAACCCATAGATAGGGCCCTATCAGGTGCTACCACTCCGAGCCAGAGTGGACCTGGGAGCAATGGCAATGAAGGGGTACTCCGCATTCCCCTAAGCTCCAGCACTGCTGGAACCTCACCATGAGATTGTTTAGTGTCATATCCAGGACACTCGTTAGGGGGGTCTTACCCCTCTGCAGAGGTGCAGTCAGTGTATTCTACAGCCCCAGCCGACTGGGCAAGACATGACAGAGTATTAAAATCCCATATTAGACTGCATTGAAAAACATTGCCGCGTTCTGATATAAACGGGTAGTCGGACAATCCCGATTTGATCTGTCGGCAAGTTATGTCAAGCTGTAGAGCAAGGTTGTTGTCTTCCCTAGTTCATTTTCTGTGTTGAAGTCTTCGATTTGAGATATTGCTTAGGTTTTTGTTTGTTTAGCTGGTAAGAGAATTGCTAACATTCACAGGATGCCGAATGACCCCCTCCATATTTGACACTCAAGGGAGTATTCTTGATATTTTTTTAATATCTTCTTGGGCATCTTTACTTTTCTCTACCTTCTCACGTTACCATTTTAAAAACCTTTTCACAGAATATACACACTATTAATATAGTGTCTAAGTAAACATCAAATTCTTTAAATAATTCATGAGACATTTCCCCAAAATGCCTTCTTAATTCCTTTTTATCACTAATTCTTTAAACCAATCAGTTTCGCTATTCTCTCAGGTATAAAATGGGTTTTACAACATTGAGGACCTTATTTATTTGTCAAACCTCGTGCTTCTATTTGAAAGCAAGTTCATTATTCTATCTTGTCAAAAATGTGTTAAATGATATCGGGGACGCTATTTATCAAGCAATATTCATACATTACTTTGACGCTGCTAACGAAGACATGGACAGCTATCGACAAGCTATCGGTCATATGGAAATCAGATCTGACCGATAATAAAACGCAGTTTCTTCCAAGCAGCGGTCTTGTCGATACTGCTGTATGGATGCACCACTTGGACGCTAACAAAACGGCTGGAGAAGAAGCTAGACGGCAACTACACAAGAATGTTGCGAGCAATATTAAACAAGTCCTGAGGGCAACACCCCACAAAGCACCAACTATACGGCTACCTGCCTTCCATCAGGAAAAATATCCAAGTTAGACGAGCCAGGCACGCAGGACACTGCTGAAGGAGCAGGGACGAGCTCATGAGCGATGTACTCCTATGGACCCCCACATATGGACGAGCTAAAGCAGGACGACCAGCTCGAACATACATACAGCAGCTATGTGAGGATACGGGATGTAGTCCTGAAGACCAGCCAGAGGCGATGAACGATAGGGAAAAGTGGTGAGTGAGGGTCAGGGATATTCGTACTAGCGGCACGACATGATGATGATGATGATGACTTTGATACAGATTTATTTCTTCTCTCTGATCTAAAGCTTTTTAAAACTGTAAATACTTTTTTTTCCTGTTAACCCTTGTATTTCATTTTCATAACAGTTCTATTATTCTCTCGGGTTTAAAACTCGTTTTATAATATTAGGAACTTTATTTATCCATCAATTTCCGTACCAAACATCTTGCCTTAAATGATATTAACGCCAGTTGTTTATAATGTTCGTCAGTGTTTATATAATGGAATCCTTTTTCTTCAATTGTTTTAATGTAGAATTTGTTATTTTAATATTATCTTCTAATTAAATCCCGTCATGTATGTTTGCGCATATGCGCTAACCGTTAATATCGTCTAATATTTTGAACAATAAAACACTTCAATGTTGACGGGATGAGATGCTGGCACATTGGGGCCGATTTCGCTCAAAACATTAAGTGTCCATCCATCATTTTAAGCTGGGGTTTTTTTTTTTGTTTTTTTTTTCTTTTCCTTTTCGATTGAATGTCAGCTGTGAATGGAAAAGCGCTGAAATCGATAAAAGGCTGTCGAGCAAAAATGCATGCTAAATTTAACTGTCTAAAATGACAAGTGAAATGATTTCCGTTCTCTTCAAATTCATGTTTAATTCTTCCCCTTTTATTTTACTAATAAAGAGACATATATTAAACTCCGATTTCAAAATTTTACCATATTTACCCAACCCCTCCACTTTGGCAGGATATGATACAAGGTCAATTTTTACGCGGAGTTTAACAGGTTTGAATTCAGAGTTTTCCTTCTCCAAAGCTGAAGAACCCAGTCTGCACTACTATTTACCCATAGCTAGAGGGAGAATAATTGGATTCATACCTTTCCCAAGGGTATTAGTGCTATGTGAAATGCAATCAGTCTCGTCCAGGATTTGAACTCGTGTCGCCGTGTCCATTTCCTACGACGATAACTATTACACCTCAAAATTTTGCTGGCATGTTTTCTTTCAAAATGATCTGACTTGCATTTTATTTTCATCCACTGTGTTTGTCTCTTTTTTTCTCTCTCTATGTACACATAAAAAGCTAATACGTCTGTTTGTGTGTCATATTCACTTTCCTCCCTTTTTGTTCATTGATTCTCTCTCAGTCAATCTCTCTCTCTCTCTTTGTGTCAGTATATATATATATATATATATAGATATATATATATATATGTATATATATATATATATTGGCGAACACTCTAACTGCTCGGCCAATATATATATATATATATATATATATATATATATATATATATATTGGCCTAGCAGTTAGAGTGTTCGCCAATGGCCCGAGAGACCTGGGTTCAATCCCAGGTCGAGTCATACCAAAGACTTTAAAAATGGTACTTGATGCCTCCTTGCTTAACATTCAGCTTTATAAGGTACGGATCAAGGGTAAAGTAGAGCAATTCTGGGAAGGAGTAGCGCCCTCCCCTACACCTTGGTATAGTAGCTATCGAAAAGGGAGCCTTCGGGTCACCCTCGACTATGGTCGCCAACTTTACTTTTACGTATATATATATTAGTTAAAAACTGTCTTTAAAAGCATTTTAAAACAGTAAAATACAGTGCTCTACGTACAAAAATACAAAGCGATATCATAATACTTCAATTATAGCATAGAGTAATAGAATAAATTAATAGAATAAATAACAGAATAATAGAATAATAAAATTTTAATTTCAAACCTAATGACTCAATTGTAAATGCTGCCCAAGTAAAGCAACAAAAACATTTTTGGTGTTTTTTCACAGTCAAATACATTGAATTCTGCTCAAATTAGGGGACAAATAAATTGAGTCATTTCTGATGCTATTATGAACTCTGCATAGTTCCAGTTGGGCACCGTGAGAATTCTGGTTATTTTAGAAACTAGCCAAAGAGTAGGAAGGTCGACATATTCTATCCGATGCCAAATGGGAGTTTTTAAGCTATTCTGGATGGTGAGTATCAATATTTCTGATAAATACTTTAAGATATAAAGAAACAGAAAAGTTTGCATGTGGTTGTTCAGAAAATAATGTACTATTTTGGTTTATCTGTTATCACTAAAATTATAAAGTTGAACTGTGTTTTAATCATCCAAAATATTATCCTTGAATATATATGCATTTCTGCTATTGACTAACAAAATTATCTATACCTATGCGATAAAACTCTAAAGGCTTTGAAGCCAAAAAATCTATGAATATAGTTTCTACTTCTTTGAAACTGGATGTCTTTTGTCGTAAGTGTCCAGATGCTGTAAAACATGGTCATCTGTGGGTGAAAGATCTGGAGAATATGACGGACGCGGCAAAGTCACTATCTCATAAATCAATGGGGACTTCTCTAGCGAAGTAGCTAATGTGCTCGACAGTGAGATCATATTGATCGAGTTTAAACACCCATCGCACCATAACATTTACCTTCGGACTTATACCCTAGGGAAAGCTTTCAACCCAGCTATTGCCGCAGGCATGGGTTAAATAGTAGCAATTCTCTTAGTATGGCTTTGGCAATAAATAACCCAGAAAGATTGTTATCCCATTAAACAAATAAACCAAAACTGAAAAAAAGCGAACATCTGCCTGTCGTCATGGCAACATTTAGCCAAGTATCGCCATGGCAACATGTAGCTAAGCATTGTCATGAAATAAGATTGAACCTCATCGATTAACCTGTGCCGCTCACATTGTACTTAACTGAAGATGCATTTCCTCCTTGATTTTCAAGATTCGTAGCCTTTCGACGGAACCCCTGAAACAAGCGCTACTCGGTTCGATTACAAGGAAATCCTTTACCCCAAGCTCTGTTGATATTGACAGTTGTTTGAGAGGCATTTTGGCCAAGCTTGTACCTATGCAAAAAAAGTGAACGTATCCCTTCTTATGTTCAAAAGTTAGTAAAGAGGATATATTACTTATTAGGAATGTAAATTTATGATACAACTTTTATTATAAGAACAAAATTTAATTAATTTATTCAAAAATCGGACTGAATTTTCTGAATAACGTCAAGATTTCCTAATACCAAGTGTTCCTCTATAATCCTAATAAATAAGAGACCTCATCTTAAATAACGTGTGAATTTCTGAGTTATTGCAGATTCAATCCTGACTTCAGTTAAATGACCAAAAATTCTTTCAATAAATTAACACTTGTACAAGATTATGATAAGAGATTGACCCAATCAAATAATCACCTTGCCCAGTTTGGTTTGGGCAGTAGATTACACCGACTACTGGCCCAGCGGTTAGGGTGTTCGCCAATGGCCCGGGAGACCTGGGTTCAATCCCAGGTCGAGTCATACCAAAGACTTTAAAAATGTAACTTGATAGCACCTTGCTTAACACTCAGCATTATAAGGTACGGTTCAAGGGTAAAGTGGAGAAATCCTGGGAATGGAGTAGCGCCCTCCCCTACACCTTGGTGTAGTAGCTATCGAAAAGGGAGCCTTCGGGTCACCCTCGACTATGGTCGCTAACTTTACTTACATCTCTGCAGGGCGTAAGACCCCCCCACCAATGAGTGTCCTAGATATGACACTAAATAATCTGAAAATGAGGTTCCAGTAATACTGCAGCTTTGGGGAATGCGGAGTACCCATTCATTGCAATCACTCGCAGGTCCACTCTGACCCGGAGTGGTAACACCTGATAGGGTCCTATCTATGAGTCAAAAAGAACTAAACTGCGTACTTATGCTAAACTGAATTGTTTGAAATAGAACTGTTTTAGACATTGAAACTAATTTTTAAAAAAAAGAACTGTTTGTCTAAATTGAATAGGTTGAAATAGAATTGTTTTTTACAATTAAACTATCTGATCATGCTAAACTGAATCGTCTGAAATAGAATTAATTTGTATGAAAATGGATTTGGCGCTAGATACAAAGATTGATATGCCATAAAACCCAACCCACCAACCAACCAACTAATCAGCACCCATCTACTAACTGAATTTCGGTCAGGTGATACATGCAATGAAGCTACATATTTACAATCAGCAGGGTGATAAGCATGTAGCACTTGTTGACCTTACACAGTGATGCAGGTCCCCATGGTTATGCATCACTGGACAAGGCCAAAAATAGAGAATTGTTTCTCAACCAGGGCGCACCGCTCTCCTCCGAACATCTATTCGCTAGCTGCTATACGGATTAACCGAATCTCTGCTAATGATTCGAATCTATTAATCTCTTGTCATTATACAATATCCTGGACGCCCACCAACATTCTTTCCGGCTCCCAGTTAATGTGATTCATAACTGGCTGTCAAGGGTAACTATTTAACACCAGGTACTCACTGACCCAGAGTAATAGAAACTATTAGTTACCTATGGGTCAAATTGATCTGTTTAAAAATAGTAATGGATAGGAATGCTTGAAAGCATATAACTGTGCAAGAAAAAAAGTTTTTACAGTTAAACATGTACAGTTTGTTTTCTTTTGCTTTTTAATGACGAATCAACCTTTGAGGGTTATTTAATACCAAGACAATAATTGTAGATAAACAACAGTGAAGCCATTCAAATTGAGTTGGGGGGAAAGTAAAATAAAGTTGGTGACCATAGTCGAGAGTGACCCAAAGTCTCCCTTTTCAATAGTTATTACACCGAGGTGTAGGGGGGCGCTACTCCTTTCCCTGGATTCCTTCACTTTACGTTATATTACTGAGTGTTAATCAAGGAGATATCAAGTACGATTTTTAAAGTCTTTGGTATAACAAGACCTGGTATTGAGACCAGGTCTCCCGGACCGTTGGAGAACACTCTACCCAGTAAGCCAATGAGCCTAGGGGAATAAAGATGTACATAACTTTTCCAAATATATTACTGCGAAATATAATGTAATTGTGTGATCGGTATTTGATCTCGCTTACTTTGAAACCACTGTCGATCACTTTAATGATTATTCCATTGGGCTTTCCCTTTTTTTAGCATTCTGGAAGAGTCACTTGAAACCCTAAAATTGTACATAAAATAAAATCTCTTATTCATTAGGATTTTTGAGGAACACTTGATATTAGAAAGGGACTCTTGAAATTAAACAATTGTGTGTAAAATATTAGACATTTGGTTTCTTTATTTAATGACATATCAACTTTTGTTGGTAATTTTTTGCCAAAGCCATTCTCCTAGAAGAACAGTAGTGGTATTATTTAACCCATAGCTGGGAGGATAAGGGGCTTCATACCTTTCCCAGGGGTATGAGCTCGGAAGTGAACATAATAGCGCGACTGGAGTACGAACTCGCTTACTGCGATTCCGAAGTCCATCGCTTTAACCATTACACCACGAGGACCCCCCTACTTTGTATTAGCGAGGAATAATTGTGTACAAGCAAGTTATAGAGAACGTACGTTGTTTAGAAATATTGTGAGGACTAGTTGTCTGAATTTCTTCGACGAAGCTTGATGATTTTTATCATTCATAGATTTCGAACTATTGTCTTCATCTTTATTGTTATATTCACAACGTTTCAGCCGATATGTCCTCCGGCCTTCTTCAGGTATTTCTTGTCGAACTCAGGAGCCTGCATGGAATGTCGAACAACGTCCTTTATTTAGTCCACGGTGGGGGGCACTCGCTCTGATTTCGTTAACCAAAACCAGGTACAAGTGTTCAATATATCTGCATTGTTACTAACATAGCGTAAGAATTATTGGCGTTCGTTCCCTAAGCTTCTAAGTGAAAATCATCTAGATATGCAGGTTCAATCCTGACTACAGCCGAGTAACAATACTGGAATACTCAACACTTGTACCCGGTTGTAAATAACGGAATCAGTGCAAGCGACCCTCGAGGAATAAATAAAGGACATATTTCGAAATTCTGTGTAGGTTACCGAGTTCGACTAGAAACTCCTGAAGAAGGCCGGAGGACATATCAGCTGAAATGTTGTAATTATTATGATAAAGATGAAGACAATCCTATTTACCCAACCCCTCCGCTCAGTCAAGATATGACACAAGGTCAATTTTTACGCGGAGTTTAACAGGTTTGAATTCAGAGTTTTCCTTCTCCTAGTCTAGTTGCTTCACCAAGGCTGAAGAACCTAGTCTGTCCTACTATTTAACCATAGCTGGAGAGAGAATAATTGGATTCATAACTTTCCCAATGGTATTAGGGCTATGTGAATGCAATCAGTCTCGTCCAGGATTGGAACTCGTGTCCATTTCCTAGAGCGATAACCATTACACCAGGGGCACCTCAAGAAAGATCATAACGATGAATATGGCTTTACATTCAAGAAATGAAATAGACAGACTATATGTCAAGAAATGTTTGAAAACAGTGTGATTGTATGAATACGGGAACTTGAATCAGCCTCGTCTAGGATTTGAACTCGTGTCGCCGTGTCCATATCCTAAGATGATAACCATTACACCACGGATGAAGACAATAGTCCGAAAACATCAAATTATAGTTTTTTATTTGTCTATAGTAATTTGTTTGGACACAGTTACATGATATGATGTGTAAATGAGACCATAACAGGAATTACCATTCCAAGTCTGAGTGGACCTGGCAGTAATTGCAGTTTCGACATTAAATAATCCATGCTTCATGTTCAATTTGCAATGTATTATACATTTTCTTATAAATATCATCCATACAGAACTGATATGTTGTTAATCGATAAGCCAAAAGTGATAATCCATATTTTTTGTAATGTTTCCTCGACGTTCGTACTTTTGTCGTGGAATGTATTCTAATGTAATTTTATGTTCCATTCTCGTTATTACATTTATTAACGTTATCCTTCTTCAGGCGTATTTTCCCTGTGTAATTTATATACCTTATCATTCACCCAACATTCTCTTTCTCAAACGTTCAAATAAAACCACGACCACTCCTACTTTGTACCCCGTGAAATTAATGAGAAAATGGCTCATACAATGTTGCCTCACATCCTTAAGCAGTCACTCCTTCAAACCTGACTTCTCCTGGCCATACAATTTAGCTACACCCAGTTAATTACATTGCCAAAGTAAACGCATTTCAACAATATGAGTAACTTTTCAGAGGCAATTTCCATATCTTCACAGAATCACAATCAAGCATCAAAACGATCATCATACTTTTATAGTGCTACCAGATTTTAAAAGATGACAAATGATTTTTAAAAGCATGTTGTTGATTAGTTGTACATGAAAAATACGATTCCTGGCCAAAATTATGAAATTATAACACTAAGATAATGTTTATTTAAGTTTCTCTTCAAGATGTCTGTCTCATTAATATAAATTAGACAGACTAAGTCTCTCTTTTAGTTGTATATCTAATTTTAATCAGACAAACTAAGAATATCTAGCTATTATATAATAGTCCTTTGCGTCTTATCAGTTATTAGTTTAAATAGAGCTAATGGCGTTCGGGGCATCCTCCTCATCATCATCATGTCGCACTATCAGCACGGATATCCCTGATCCTCTCTCACCACTCCACCCTATCGTGCATTGCTTCTGGCAGGACCTCAGGGCTACATCCCGTATCGGCACGGAGCTGCTGTATGTAGGGTCGAGTTGGTCGTCACGTCCATGTGAAGAGGTCCACCGGAGTACATCACTTAGGAGCTCGTCCCTACTTCTCCAGCAGGGTCCCGCATGTCTGGTTCGTCTAATTTTGATAGTTGTCGTGATGGGTGGCCGTACAGCTGCTGCTTTGTGGGGCTGCGGTCTCCAGGACATGTTCAATATTGCTTGCATTCTGGTGTAGTTGCCGTCAAGCTTTTTCTCCATACCTTTAGTTACCGTCCATGTAGTGCATCGGTATAGCAGTATCGACACGACTGCTGTTTGGAAGAAAGTGTATTTTATTTTATCGGTCAGGTCTGACTTTCATATGACTGATCGTCTACCGATGGCTCTCCATGCCTCTGCTAGACGCGTGTCGATGTCTGTGTCGGTAGATGAGACACTGCTCCCGAGGAAGGTGAAATTGTTAACTAGTTTCGGGAAGTGTGCCTTCCTCCTTGAGTCCAGATACTAAACGGGGCTGTTTACCTATATCATAGCGTTAAAAGTCCTGGTAAAGGTACTATTTACCAACCCCTCCGCTCGGGCAGGATATGACACAAGGTCAATTTTTAAGCGGAGTTTAACAGGTTTGAATTCAGAGTTTTCCTTCTCCTAGACTAGTTGCCTCACCAAGGCTGAAGAACCTAGTCCGTCCTACTATTTACCCATAGCTGGAGAGAGAATAAGGGGGTTCATACCTTTCCCAAGGGTATTTGCCCGAAAGTGAACGAAATAGCGCGACTGGAGTACGAACTCGTATACTACGATTCCGCAGTTCATCGCTTTAACCATTACACCACGAGGCCACCCTGGTAAAGGTAGGTATCTAACTATGAAACGTCCAGCTATAGGTAGGACAGACTGAGCTCTATAACCAAGGCATGACAACCGATCTCTGAAGAGAAATCTGAATTCAAAACATCCCTAGAAGGAGAAGGTTCCACCGGGCTTTTCATACGCAAGGTGTAGACACGCTATAAAACCAACCAACCAACCAAACAAACAAACCAGCAATGATTTTCATCCATTACATAAATCAAAGGTGCGAATAAGGAAGAGCGTATACTCACTGCTTCCCCTCTGCTGGGAGGAGCACTTTTATCGAAAATGGTCGACAGATGATGCCATCATCATCATCATCATGTCGTGCTGCAAGCGCAGATCTCCATGACCCTCTCTCACTACTCGTCTTCAACGTCCATCGCTCTCTGTAGGTATTCTAGACTACATCCCGTATTAGCACCGAGCTACTGTAGATAGGTTCTAATTGGCCGTCCAACACCTGCTCTTCCATGTGAAAGGGTCTGCAGAAGTACATCGCTTATGAGTTTGTCCTTACACCTCTAGTAGTGTCCCGCATATACGGATCGTCTAATTTTGATGGTTTTCGTGATGGGTGGTAGGTGGTCGTTCAGCAGCTGTTTTATAGGGTGTTGCCTCCAGTACTTGTTTAATACAGCTAGCAGCATTCTTGTGTATTTGCCGTCAAGCTTTTTCTCCATACGCTTAGTTAGCGTTCATGTAGTGCATCTATATAGCAGTATTTACACAGCCGCTGCTTAGAAAAACTTGCGTTTTAATATATCGGACAGGTCTGATTTCTATATGACTGATAACCTATCGATAATTATTCATGCCTTTGCTAGTCGCGTTTTGACGTCATTCTCGGTTGATGAGACGCAGCTTACGAGATAGGTGAACTTTTCCACGAGTTTCAGAGATCAACCAATTAGTGTGGAGATGTCACCTTTTTGATTAAAGCACATGTATTCTGTTTTGTCAGCGTTCGCATGGAGGCCTTTGCCTCATTTCTCTCACTAGATTTCTTATCGTTTGGTCGGATATGTCCTAGCTGTTATCATTTTTGAACTTATTAGTAGTATCGAAACTTGCTCATTACACCCCGTAAGTGCTATATATCGTGCATAAGTTGACTATGTAGCAGGGATTTTGGCCTGGGTGAGTGTATTTACTAAAAGCGTAATGTCATCAGCGCAGTCCGCGTCCGTAATAGTTCGTGCGGGGTATCTTCAGCTTCTAAACTTGAATATGTTTAAAGGATTTTTACCTCAAAATTGTAATTATCAATGGAAGTATCCTGAAGTTACATTGTTTGCTAGGTCAACTGAGTGGCGTGAATGAAAAATATTTCGCTTGGTTTTGTACATTTAATTCTTTCTAAACAGTAATACTTGAAACAGAAGTTCGTAAACTGAGGTATAAATGTATATTAAAACAATATCTTTAATGTAATTATGCTCCTATGGTGTATTTATTAGTGGCGATATTGTTTTACTACTGTTTTTCATTAATTCTATTACATACCCATAATATACGGATATGCGAAATAGACATAGGGAATCTAAAAACACGAAACTTTGCGAAATTGGTTCAGGTACGAAACTTTATTCTCCTTTTTGAGTTGAAAGGTTTTTCGACACGAGGAGAGAGAGACACAATCTTTCTATGCTGACTGCTTTTGCAATCGTCAGCTCTCAACCCAACCATCGAACGGCGCCCGTAGCGCACGAAGTCGTCTGATCTCGCCTAGCTCTGAAAGTCAACCAACCTTCTTCTTCCGAGACAGGAACTCAACTCTGCTTTTTCTCAAATCTAAACCCACGCTTCCGGTGCGTGACGTCACCCAAATACCCTGGTCTCAATTCCTATCTGGGATTTTAATTTTGACATCTTATATTACAATTCTGTTGTTGCTATTCTGAAGTACATACTATTTCGAATGACAACCTTATGTTGGCCTATAGACGGAGTTTCCAAGGATTTCTGTCTTCAATCAATCCTGAGCCATACACATTTACAATTACTTAAGCCTCGTTGCATGTAGGAATTTGGTGATGAATGCCAATGTCCAGGAAACTGATATCTTAAATCGAATTTGCACGTTTCTCTCACTACATTTCTAATCATTTGGTTTGATATGTCCTAGCTGTTATCATTTTTGAACTTATTAGTAGTATCGGAACTTGCTCATTACACCCCATAAGTGCAGCATATCGTGCATAAGTTGATTCGTTTGGTGTGACCCTGATACCAAGGTGGAAAAAAGTAATGCTGATAACCACAATAACCTTCTTGCAATTATCGCTGTTTTTAGAATCTTGTGTGTTCGTTTTCTTTCTTTTTGCAGGTAGGGAAAGGCATGACGGCACTGCCATAGAGAGTCAAGTTCCTGGTTTTAAATTCAGAGTTATCATTCATGTAAACTGGTCACCATTCAAGGCTTGAGTCCCCAATCAATTCTGCTATTTTACTCATAGATTTGCATCAGATGGATCCATACATTTTCCAAAGACATTGGTTGAAATAGAATTCTCGGCAGGAATTTAAAATCACCAAACCAACTCGATTTGTTAAATAATAAATTGATCAAATCTTTTATTTGGCACGAAACGTTGATTATTTGATGAGATAGCGTTGTCCTCAGATTTAGATTGTAATGTCTTGGTGAATTTGATTGATAAGTTGTAATCCCTGGGGTCTGTTGAGAGTTAAGTACTTATTGGGGGATTTTAAAGTAATGTGACATCCAGTGTGGAAGTTGGAATTAGATTTTAACTTTCTGGTTTGTAAGCTCGAAGTACCCTAGACTCACGGATGATAAAAGTGTGAAGTCGCATTTTCCATCAATGTTGAATGTGTCGACTACTAGTTGCAATGCTAGTTGTGTCGGATGTCGACTAAAGTTGAATAGTAAAATAATTGATTTACAAATCGTTCAGCTCTGAAAAGTCACACAAGACCGAAGCAATGAAATCAAGAACCTCTCAAAAATCTTTATTAACTGATTTGTTTGTTTTTGTGTGTGTTTTTTTGCTTGTTTGTTTGTTTGTTTGTTCTCTCTTTTTTGGGGCGGGAGAGACAGTTCTACTTGACAGCTATTTTTGAAGGTCCCCACAGAGTATGTTTGTTTATTTTTATCGGCATGAATATTTGATATCATCAAGAGACATCGACCTGAATGCCACGAGTTCAGCGATCGATTTTCGACGTTCATCTGAATTGTAAGAAGGTTTTTTTTGTAGAAGGACGTTATGAATTGTTTACATTTGATGAATGTAAAAAGAGTTGTTTATTATTGATCATTAACAAAATCAGGTTTCTATCCATAAACTAATCGCATGGAAAATGTTATAAACGATAATGACTTCACTGCATCGTTGCTTATCGTCACTTTAAGTGGCATGACCTTCACTTAATGATGATATCTCTTCAGTCGCTACAATCAAAATATATCCTTTTCTCCTATCTTAGAAACTGATTCCCTTCAGCTTTCATATCTGCGCTGAGCACATCGCGTGTCCAAACATAAGAATTTTCATCATTGTACATTCTAGATTAAGTGGATGGTCTAATTTTAAAGATGTTTCCCATTTTTGTAAGATATTTGTAATTTTTAAATAAAGGACATTTTGATAAATACTGGAAAACATTAAACAGTGTTCGCCAATTGTCTCTGCGAGGTCGAGTCGTACCAAAGGCTCAAAAAATAGTATTTAATCCTATTTACCCGACCCCTGCGCTCGGGCAGGATATGACACAAGGTCAATTTTTACGCGGAGTTTAATAGGTCTGAATTCAGAGTTTTCCTTCTCCTAGACTAGTTGCCTCACCAAGGCTGAAGAACCTAGTCTGTCCTACTATTTACCCATAGCTGGAGGGAGAATGTTGGATTCATACCTTTCCCAAGAGTATTAGTGCTATGTGAAATGCAATCAGTCTCGTCCAGAATTTGAACTCGTGTCGTCGTGTCCATTTCCTACGACGATAACCATTACACCACGGGCATCTCCCGTATCAAGTATTGCTTCGTAATATAAATAATTTGTATATATCTATATGGTTTCAAACTATTAAAAATAATATTCCTTTGTAAATAATTGAACAGTTCTATTTAACCCGTAGATCCTAAAAAGAACTAGCATCCCAGGTCAGAGTGAACCCGGGAGTAATGGTTGTGAAAGTGGACTCTCCATTCCCCAAATCTTTAGACTTGGAGTCTTAACCTAAAATGCAGTTGATAGTCACACTCTGGAGATTCGTTGGTGGAATCTGACCTCCTTGCAAACGAGCAATCAGCGTATTCAATTGCTGCTTACGAATGGAAAGAACGTTTTTTCGAAACCACTGATGACCGAGTCAGAGAAATAACAAAGTCTTTTTTCTTTTCAACCCAATAAAATCAACTTTTGCTTTTTGCTTTCGCAGAGTTAATTTTTTAGGGTTACAAATTTATTAAGGTTATTTTTCTTGTCTGTAGTTTTTGTTGTGGACCAGTTAATGGTCCGGAAGAATAACACAAGTCGGGGTTTTGTGGAACAAAGTATATTAACCTTCCCCAAGGGTATTAGTGCTATGTGAAATGCAATCAGTGTCGTCCAGGATTTGAACTCGTGTCGCCGTGTCCATTTCTTACGACGATAACGATTACACCTCCTTGCTTAACACTTACCATGATAACCTACAGATCAAGGATAAATGCAACAATCAAGAGAAAGTAGTGGCGCCCTCCCTTACCCTCGATAAAGGAGGATAGCCTTTTATATACCCTTTTAGATCGTAGTCGAGGACGACCCGGACTACGATCGGCCAACTTACTTACATATACTTCTAATATTTATGGATCAAGAGGATCATGAACTCAAAGAACTATTACTTCATGTATTTCAAATTTGAGTCCATCCCAGAGAGAATCATTAATAAAATGAGGGGTGTTTTTTTTTCTATTACCATTATGTCTATCCATTTTCCTTATTTCAATTCATTGTCGTCTGTGTCTACGGCAAGTTTCTTCAAAACCAAGGAATTCGACAGAAAAAAAAATGCGAAATTCTGGATTTTTCAGATGATTCCTTCTTTCATTCGATCCAGATTTATGTTCATTTTTTCGGAAGAAAATATTTTATTATTATCATTATTATTTTTTTAATAATTCATATATTCTTCTTTCACTATACATTTGAATTATTATCGATCATATTTACCAACCCCTTCGCTCGGGCAGGATATGATACCAGTTGAATTTTTAAGCGGAATTTAACAGGTTTGAATTCAGAGTTTTCCTTCTCCTAGACTAGTTGCCTCACCAAGGCTGAAGAACCTAGTCTGCCCTACTATTTACCCATTGCTGGAGGGAGGTAAGGGTATTAGTGCTATGTGAAATGCAATCAGTCAGGTCCAGGATTTGAACTCGTGTCGCCGTGTCCATATCCTGCGATGATAACGATTATACCACGGACACGATAAGCTACTGCTGAAATGTACGTTGTTTGGATTAAAACAATAAACAAATCAATTCTCCGTCGCGTTTTATAGATATCGATAATAGATATAAGTTAACAGACCAGGCCATTTCCTTATGTGTAGAGTGTTTGCCAGAGGTCCGGGAAAGCGGGGTTCAATCCCAGAGCGAGTCAAACTAAAAATTCAAAAAATGGTACTTGATGCCATCTTGCTTAACTCAGCATTATAAGGTACGGATCAAGGTTAAATTGTAGCAATCCGGGGAATTTAGTGGCGCCCTCCACTACACCTCGGTGTAGTAGCTATTGAAAAGGGAGTCTTCGGGTCACCCTTGTCAAAGGGTCGCCAACTTTACTTAGTTATAAGTTAAAAGTAGGTCAACCTGTGATGGTGTATATGTAAGAAAGATTTGTAATGTTTCTCTTTACATTCTTCTTCTTCATCTCCTCCTCTTCTTCCTCCTCATTATACATGTTACAAGACGAGATCTTGCCTTGATTTGAAAAACCAAAAAACCAAAAAACAAAACGGAAGTTACCACTTCGAGTTCTCAACTCAAAATGAAAAATAAGTCGTCCACGCATCGGCTCCGCGCAGAACTTCCGTTTGCGATAAATTAACAAAAAAAAAAATACATTAATAAAGCTCCAATCGGAACGCTTCCCGTGGGGCACAAAAATTGACGTTTCTGAGCCTCCAAAAAACATATAAATATACGGACTGAATGATTATTAGTCAGTCTTGCTACCTCACCCCACTCGTGCTACCAGATTCCACGCTACTGGCCGGCGCCGACATCTGATACTTCAAACGATCGCCGCCGTTAGGAACGCTGCCCTTGTTTTCAAAGAAACCATCTCTTCACCACGAGACAAGTACAGTATATCAACTTTGTGACTATCTCCCTGAATTCCTTATTTAACTATATATATATTTCTCCATTCAATTCTCTGTGTTTAACCAGTTTATAAAATTTTCTATAACGTCATTGCTGTGTTATTGTGATTATCTATACGTTCTTTGTTTTGCAACCATACGCATTTCTCGCCCACAACATTTATATCGCATATACCAAACAATTCAGAATATAACATACACAAAAAATAAGTATTTATTTATCCTACTTTCCATCAAGTTTGATTGGACTTGAATATAACTTATAGTGAGGCGACTTATCTGACATCCAACAGTGTTAGAATATAGCACAAGGCAGTTTTATTGTGTGGGCTGCGTACAACTCGAGACTCATGCGCAGCAGGGGCAAAAACAGTTGACCAGTCAGCATTCCTCAAGCACCAAGGAAGGAACTTCGTCCTGCTGAAGCTGAGAAAAACCTAGAGGACGGCCCCCTGAGTCTAAGGTGTCAAACAACCGTCTGGGATAAATGCCGGGTGACCTGCCCGAAGGCCAGAGTGAGGGGACGCACACGAATCGAGGCACACAGGAAACCGTCACGGAAAACGCTTCCACCTCTCTGTATTCCCTTTTAGTGGTACCTCTGACACCAAGCAATAAATTCAACCCAGCTAAACAACTACTGCTTCTGTAAAATACTCTCTTGGACCAAGAGATCAACCTATCCGGCACGAAAGCCTAATGTAATGCCTGGAAAATTTATTTAATCCAACTTAGAATAATTATGTTAATTATTAACCAACGTAATACTTTTTTTGTGTGAAGTTTTATGAGAAAAGTGAACACATAGCAAAGTCAAATTGATATTACACATATTTAAGAACTTATACACATATATATACATATATAGACCCAAATAAAAGCACAACTAAATTAATATTTAGCTTAGGTTCTTTGTTTGCTTTTCTTTCAAAGAATAGTTGTCTTCGAAGATTCATTACTTTTCAGGTGTGTAACGTTGGTTAAAGCGACGTCATTCCATGTCGAAAAGTTTTTGTTGATTGTGTCATTATTTGTCATACGTGTCTTTTCAACA
Organism: Sepioteuthis lessoniana; assembly: GCA_963585895.1. Taxonomy (NCBI): domain Eukaryota; kingdom Metazoa; phylum Mollusca; class Cephalopoda; order Myopsida; family Loliginidae; genus Sepioteuthis; species Sepioteuthis lessoniana. Next base: position 16,713,127 of record OY757933.1, read on the forward strand.
ACGTCTGCTTATTTATAGTTACATAATTAATATTTACCCAAAGACAGCTTTTTATTCTCAACCAATAAAAAACGTCCTTTTAATTATTCTTAGAAATTAATACTTGTGAGAAGTTATATCTATTTTATTTATTCATTTAAATTTTGTAATTTTGTTTTATATTGCCAAATTATATTGAAGGAATATTTATTTCAAACAGTAAGTATAAAAATAAATGTTGATCTTTCTAATCATCAAGATTTACGACAGATTTAACTATATCATATCATTTACCGACGCCGACTACGCCGATGACATAGCGTTACTGGCGAATACACCTAACCAAGCCGAAACACTACTGTATAGTTTAGAACGAGCCGCCGCAGGCATTGGCCTCCATGTCAATGCACACAAAACTGAATATATGTCTTACAACCAAACAGGTGACATTTCCACACTTGATGGAACCTCTCTGAAACTAGTAGACAAATTAACCTACCTAAGGAAGCAGCGTCTCATCAACCGAAAAAGACATCGACACACGACTAACGAAAGCATGGACAGCTATCGATAAACTATCGATCATATGGAAATCAGACCTGACCAATAAAATGAAACGCAGTTTCTTCCTGGCAGCGGTCGTATCGATACTGCTATATGGATGCACTACTTGGACGCTAACTAAACGGCTGAAGAAGAAGCTAGACGGCAATTAAACAATAATGTTGAGAGCAATATTGAACAAGTCCTGGCGTCAACACCCCACAAGGCACCAACTATACGGCCACTTGCCTCCCATCACGAAAACTATACAAGTTAGACGAACCAGACACGCAGGACACTGCTGGAGAAGCATGGACGAAATCATCAGTGATGTACTCCTATGGACCCCCACATATGGCCAAGCAAAAGCAGGACGACCAGCTCGAACATACATACAGCAGCTATGTGAGGATACGGGATGTAGCCCGGAAGACCTGCCAGAAGCGATGAATGATAGGGAGAAGTGGCGAGAGAGCGTCAGGGATATCCGTGCTAGCGGCACGACATGATGATGATGAAGATATTATTCACAGAATATTCAACAATTTATATAACAATAATTAAGCATCATTCATCCCACACAAAGATATGCGTGTGATAGTGTCTGTATAGATACTTAGATTTAACAAACTGGTAATATTCTATTCAAAGTATGTCATCTTGAAAGGATCTTGAAATAATTGATTGTATTTTATACTGACAAAAATATGCATAGATAAAAAATCATTCTATCATTAAGGGTTTTCAGACTATTTTCTACATCGTTATTTCCACACCACAAAGTTTCGACCGTTACATCCCCTGGCCTTCTTCAGGCATTTGTCGAACTGGGGAACCTTCACGGAACTTCAAACTACGTCCTTTATAGAATCATGGTGGTCACTCGTTCTGATTCCGTTAGCCATTACTAGGTACAAGTGTTAAGTATTCCTATAGTGTTACTCGCCTGCAGTCAGGATTGAACCTGCAACCTCCAGATGATTGTCCTCTTCCTTAACTTGGATTAATACTATTATGAATGATTTTTACCGCTGCTCATATTTAGATTTGGAAATAACAATAAAGATGAAAACAATAATCCGAATACCTTTAATGATAAAAATCATCAAGCTTCGTCTCAGAAATTTAGACAACTAATAAAAAATCTTGTTGCTATTTACATCAAATCACTGACTTCTTTCGAACGAGGAAGCAAATAATAGGGTTATTTACAACCGAAGATAATAATTATTATAAATTTGTTGCAGAAGATTTTGCACTAAATGAATTTTGATTGGTTTACTTGTATCAATATATATAAAGACCTTTCGTGTTATTTAATTCCGAAATAAATAAGAGAGGCATTGTCCTTGTGGAATAGAAGCTAACTTACTGGACAGGGACAAGCGATATCAATCTCTATTCACGCTATTAATTTTTCTTTGGGAATTACAGGATTACCAATTGGGTGAAGACCCTTATATCCCACCCTTATCGGATGAAGTTGAAATAATTGATAGAGCTGAACATTAGAGGATTAGATGCCTTTAGGAATCAGCGCATATGTTGACCTACAATGACTTGCTGAGTAGACCAAGTATAGAGATGAATACAATATGAGAACTGATCATTAAAAAGGTTAAATAAATAAAATATTAATATGAGCACTGGTAAAAAATCATACATAAAGGTAGTAATCCCAGTCAAGTAAGAACATTAAGCTTATAAGTCCCAAAAATTAAATCTGAACTGTCCGCAGGATACACAGCGTAACAGTTATAGACGTTGGTTCCCTAAGCTTCAAAGGAGACAATCATCTGGAGGTTGCAGGTTCAGTCCTGACTGCAGGCGAGTAACAATACTGGAATACTTAACACTTGTCATCACTCGCATATCTTTGTGTGGGATGAATGATGCTTACTTATTGTTATATGAATTGTTGAATATTCTGTGAATAATATCATCATGTCGTGCTGGTAGCACGGATATCCCTGACCCTCTCTCGCCACTCCTCCCTATCGTTCATCGCCCTAGGTAGGTCTTCAGGACAACATCCCGTATCCTCACATAGCTGCTGAATATATGTTCGTGCTGGTCGTCCTGCTTTTGCACGGCCATGTGTGGGGGTCCATAAGAGTACATCTCTTATGAGTTCGTCCCTGCTTCTCCAGCAGTGTCCTGCATGTCTGCTTCGTCTAACTTGAATAGTTTTCGTGATAGGAGGCAGGTGGCCGTACAGTTGGTGTCTTGTGGGGTGTTGCCGCCAGGACTTGTTCAATATTGCTCGCAGCATTCTTTTGTAATTGGCGTCTAGCTTCTTCTCCAGCCGTTTTGTTAGAGTCCATGTAGTGCATCCATATAGCAGTATCGATGTGACCACTGCCTGGAAGAAACTGCGTTTCATTTTATCGCTTAGGTCTGATTTCCATATAATCGATAGCCTATTGATAGCTGTCCATGCTTTCGTTAACCTCGTGTCGATGTCTTTTTCGGTTGATTCGACGCTGCTTAACGAACTCAGGACAGGTGACCGCGGTGGATTCAATAAAGGACGTAGTTTGAAGTTCTGTGTAGGTTCCCAAGTTCGACAAACACTTGAAGAAGGAGGACATATCGGCTGAAACATTGTGGAAATAAAAATCAAGATGAAGACAATAGTCAAAAAAACCTTTAATGATAAAAAAAAGATTTGCACATACGTATTCCTATCTAATATTTTTCAATCAGATTTATACATACATGGGATCCTAGTAGGATTTACCTTCCCTGGTTAGCGTGGTGCAGTAGAAGCGATTGTGGAGACTCCACAATCCTCCGGGTTGCAGAACCATCATTCGTTATTTCTATCCGGCTAGGTTAGTTCGTCTAACTTCTCCACCTTTTGACTTTTCCCCTATATCTACATAACATGGGACCACAACTTCTGACATGCAATGCAATTATTACACAGAAAAAATATAATGTGATTAGCCAGAGTCCAGCAAGTAGGGGAGATGAGCCGGTTTCCTCCATCTAAAAGAGGAGGTGAGTTCGAGGCTCACTGAAAGTTTATCATTAGCCTTCTGTACAGACTGTATATGGCTGTATATCGCTTCATCTAAATAATAAATCATTCGTTATTTCTATCCGACTAGGTTAGTTAGTCTAACTTCTCCACCTCTTGACTTTTCCAATATATTTACATACCATGGAACCACAAACTTCTGACAAGTATACAGGACATGCAATGCAATTATTACACAAAAAAAATATAATGTAATTAGACTCAGTCCAGCAAGTAGGGGAGGTAAGCCAGTTTCCTCAATCTAAAAGAGGAGGTGAGTTCGAGTCTCACTGAAAGTTTATCATTAGTCTCCTGCACAGACTGTATATAGCTGACTTGGAAATAAGGATCGGGATAAGTTACGAAAAAAAACCCAGTGGTAACTACAATTGAAAATAGGAAGATATTGAAAAAAACAATTGTCAGCGCTTCATCTAAATAATAAAGATAAATAAAAAAAACTAGGGTATAAAAACAGCTATCATTCTAAAGGATAGTTTACGGCCAAGTGTTATATAATTGCGGTGGGATTTTTTTTATATTATCATTTTTTCGTTGGTTATATCTTATCATCCGGTTTAGTTAGGCTTAGAACTATTCGGCTTAGTGCACGGGTAGGGACACACATTGAGCGCAAGTGTTCAAGCTCACGCGGGGAGGATGTGACAATCACAGATGTCATAATATAAACCCCGGATAGGAAATATTACTGGGGGTGTGAATAACGCCATGCCCGGAAGCGATGGGCTGAGGATTTTGGGTGATTTTTGAAAAAATGTAGAGTTGAGATCTGGACCGAGACGAAGTGAGTTGATTTTTGGACTTGGGCGAGGCCAGTCCAGTTATGGACTACGGGATGCCTGCGCGTTGTTGGGTCAGATGGAACAGTCAGCATAGTAGAAAATTGTGTTTCTCTCTCCTCGTGTCGAAAAAATTAAAGTAAAAAAAAAAAGTTAATCCTATTTACCCAACCCCTCTGCTCGGACAGGATATGACACATAGTCAATTTTTAAGCGGAGTTTAACAGGTTTGAATTCAGAGTTTTCCTTCTCCTAGACTAGTTGCCTCACCAAGGCTGAAGAACCCAGTCTGTTCTACTATTTACCCATAGCTGAAGGGAGAATAATTGGATTCATACCTTTCCCAAGGATATTAGTTCTATGTGAATGCAATCAGTCTCGTCCAGGATTTGAACTCGTGTCACCGTGTCCATTAAAAAAAAAGTTAATAAAAGTTTCGTACCTGAACAAAGAGAGTCGTCATTGTTTCGCGGGATTTCTATGCCTATGAACGTTTTACAGATCCGTATATTTTACGCATATATATATCTGTATGTTTTACATATATGTATATGTTAGACAAGTCACGATAGTTAACAAGTTTTCTGATAGATAAGCAAAGTTAAGAGGTGATGAATTTGCTTAGTAGTGAAATGGGTGACCACTTTGAAATAGCTGATCCTGAAAGCACCCCAGAGATTGTGTAAACAACAAAGCAAAGTAAATTACAAAACGACAACAACTTCTGCACTTATCTTTGATGAATACAGTAAACGTTAGCAGAGGCGTGATTGAAATGTGTAATGTCAAAAATTACCACGGCTGAAAAAAAAATTAATAAATAAAAAACAGTGGGAGACATATTGAAACGAAACAGCTTTAACGAAGTTAATCCTGTTTCTCATCCAGCACGTGTGTGTATGTAGCAGGGTGTAAATATTTGAAGCCATTATACCAAGAGAAAAGCAGCGGTAGTTGGGGTGCGTCTTTTATTCTTCTATTTTAAATTTAAATATTCCAGAGTATTTAAAAGATAAATATGGTACGATCTAGAAATCACTGTTGATAAACTAACAGCGGAGATTTCAATATACGTAAATGTCATCTAAGGAGTATCTCAAATATAAAAACCGAACTAATGTTATAATTCCTGATTTTTATAGTTCTACACAATTGGACAAAATTTCATGATCTTGTTTATGAATGAAGCTCTGATTTGTATCAACAGACAGTCTCTTGGAATAGTCTTTGAGATTTAAATATTCTTTTGATCGTAAGTTTTGGAAAAGACAGAAAATGTTATAGTTTAGAAAAGTTTTCTTAGTCGTCAATGAAGTAACTTTTCTTTCGGAAGAAGACAACAAAGCAGACATATTCCTATTCAGAATATCAATGAAAGGACATTTTTGCCTCAGTCCATAAAACCTGAACAATCAGATTCACAATAAGTTATTACTATAGCATTTATAATAAGCAAGGTGTCGCTTTTGAAAGGAGTGAATAATTACCAATGCTGCCAATAATTCGTTGGTTTTTCATTCTTGTACCTTTTTGTTTGGTCAGCTTTTGATAGTATCATAGCATTTCTTTTTTTATATTTTCTCAACGTTTTCGCTTGATCTGTCATGACTGAATACTGCATTGTTTTCTAGGATTAAAATTACAAAGCAATATCTATAATCATCATTGATCGAATAGGATAACATTTGCTAAGGTCAGCTATTTTGAGATATATTTATTACATAACAGAACATTCATTTTTTGAAATATCATAACAGCTATTGAACCGACCCTCACATTTTTAAACGTTATGTCTTCTAAACGACTGATCTTTTTTGTCGATATGAATGCAAGCATTGAAGTTTAGTTCGGTTGGATTTATCGACCATGATAGGTTATATAATGCCAAATCCATTTTTATACATAAAACAGTTCTATTTCAAATAATTCAGTTTAGCACAAGTACGCAGTTTCAATGTCAAAACAGTTCTATTTCAAACAAATCAGTTTATCATTAGTACATAGTTTCAGTGTCAAAACAGTTCTATTTCTACCAATTCAGTTTGGCCCAAGCACACAGTTTATTCTATTCAACTCATAGATATGACCCTTTCAGCTGCTACCACTACGGGCACGAGTGGACCTGGGTATGATGGCAATAAAGGGGTGCTCCGCATTCCCCAGAGCTCCAGAATTACTGGAACCTCACTATCAGGTTGTTTAGTGTCATATGCAGTATACTTGGTGGGGGAGGCTTACCCCTCGGCAGAGCTACAGTCGGTGTCATCTACAGCCCCAGCCGACTGGACCAGCATGGAAGTTCTTTATATATATATATATATATATATATATATATATATATATATATATAATTGAGACACTTTTGTTTATCTCTCATCTTTATACGGCGAAAACTTTAAAAATAGATCTATAACATTTTTCTGTAAAATCAAAAGGCCCAAGGAAAATATTTAACGTACAAAATGTTCTTTATATTGAAAGGAAGTCGCTGATCACAAGTGTTTCTAACAATAAACAATAAATTGAGAGAGGTCATGTTGCTGCAAGATGTAATAAATAATACAAAATTAAGATTTCCAAATTTAAAAAAGAATGAATTCTTCGTTTCTCTAACATATTGTTCCTATTCAATTAAATATGAATAATTAAAACTGTAGGTACTTGTTTAAGTTGAACATATGTAAAATAATCATATAACGTTATAGCTAAAGTTAAGATTACCGAGCCATTGGTCTAATAAGTAGAGTGTTCGTCACTGGTCAATGAATCCGGGGATTAATCTCAGGTCGAATGTTACCAAAGACACAAAAATAATACTTGATGCCGCCTTGCTTTAACACTCAGCATTATAAGGTGCGGTCAAGGGTAAAGTGGAACAATCCGGGGAATGGAGTAGCGCCCTCCCTAACACATCGGTCTAATAGGTACTGATAAGGGAACATTCGGCTCACCCTCGACAGAGGTCGCCAACTTTACTTACTTATTGCTTAAGTATAAAATAAGAATATTCAGATTCATATATGTAAAAAAAAAAGAAGATACTCAAATTGACATGTGTCATGTGTTACATTTGCAACCCTATTAAACTGCTCTCAAGACAATGTATATTTTACAAGATAATGTAGATGTATAATATGAAAATCTCTTTTCTGTTAAGTGGTTTTCTGTTTTATAGTAACAATTACCACTTATTAGTGTTCGCTGTAAATTTTAAAATGAAAACACAAGTGCTTAGAAAAAGAATATATATATATATATATAGTAAGTAAAGTTTTGCGACCGTAGTCGAGGGCGACTACAAGCCTCCCTTTTCAATACCTACAGCCTGCACTGAGGTGTAGGGGAAGGCGATACCACTTTCCCTGGATTGCTCCACTTGATACATACCTTATATTACTGAGTGTTAGGCAAGTGGGTATCAAATGCAATTTTTAAAGTATTTGGTATGACGCCGCCTGGAATTGAACTCAGGTCTCCCGCACCATTGGCTAACACTCTACCGGGGTATATAAATTTATATGATTAGTTTATATAACCATTCTATTATACAGATAGGGTGAAGTAAAGCCTATATGATAAAATTCGCAAATGAAAAAGAAACATTACACAAACTGATATCTAAGAAAAAAAAAACGCGTACTATTTAAAAATATCAACCTGTAACAAATGCCCGGCAAATAGAAAAAATATCGACAAAATTCCTTAAGCTACAGGTAAGAGTGCTCAATGCACTAAGTAGTGTCTTGTATATATATATCTATATATATATAGCTCCCAGCTATGGGTTAAATCGTATCACTACTGTTCTTCTATGAGAATAGCATTGGCATTAAATAACCTACAAAGGTTGATATGCCATTAAACAAAGAAACCAAACCAATATATAATAGCGAGCATAAACATAGCTAATATATATATATATATATATATATATATATATATATATATATATAGGTACACACACATACACAAATGCACTCATACGCGAGCCCACAGACACACAGACACACACACACACATATATATGTAATAATAATAAATAAATATATATATTATATATGTATTTAATTCAAGGAATTTGGACTGTGACCCCTGGGTTTCATAGTTTTAAAAGTGCCAGTCTGTTCCGTCTTCACACGTGCGAAAAATAAAGTCCCGTTTTGGGATTTTAGTAAATTTGCCGTCACAATATATATATATATATATATATATGCGTATGTACATATAATAGCAATATGTGAAAATTTGGGTAAATAAATCAAACACTTAACTCATATTTAGATGTGTGTTATTTCGTTCAGGAACATCCTCAAGATTCAAGTCTTGAGCTACCGAAACTATGTTATCACCCCTGTTTGGGAGATGATAAATGCGGGCAGGTTATCGCACGCGCTTTCACACGTTGTATAATGAAAAAAAACATATATGTGTTTATACGTGCGTGTGTATATATATATATATATACTCCAATCGTTTCTGTTTAACGGAAATCAACCATGGCAGCCCACCATCAGAAAGTGTTATACTTCTATTATCACCATAAGGGGGCCAAGTATTAACCTCTTACCTGGTGCTGACAGCTATTGATCTATCATTTTAAACGATGATTTTTAAAGGAATTTTTTAAAAGTTTCTGTAGAAAATAGATACTTTTTTGGGGATTGCCATTTTTTTCTGTATAGGAAAAGTATAGATATCACAAATGTAATTAACTTGTTCAAATCTCGGAGGCAACACCCCAAAAAGCAGCAGCTATACGGCCACCTACCTCCTATCACGAAAACTATCAAAGTTAGACGAACTAGACATGCAGGACACTGCTGGAGACGCATGTTTTCCTATAGACCCCTCATATGGCCGAGCAAAAGCAGGGCGACCAGCTCGAACGTACATACAGCAGCTCTGTGACGATACGGAATTTAGCCTTGAGGACCTGCCAGGAGCGATGAACGATAGGGAAGAGTGGCAAGAGAGGGTCAGGGATATCCGTGCTGCTGGCACTACAAGATGATGATGATGATGATGTGTAAACAGGATTTATCATTAAATAACCGACGAAGGTTGATATACAATAAAACCCGTGGTGTAATGGTTATCGTCGTAGGAAATGGACACGACGACACGAGTTCAAATCCTGGACGAGACTAATTGCATTTCAGATCACACTAATACCCTTGGGAAAGGTATGAATCCAATTATTCTCCTTCCAGCTATGAGTAAATAGTAGGACAGACTATGTTCTTCAGCCTGGGTGAGGCAACTAGTCTAGGAATAGGTAAACTCTGACTTCAAACCTGTTAAACCCCGCTTAAAAAAATTGACTTTGTGTCATATCCTGCCCGAGCGGAGTGGTTATAGCCCTGAGGACCTCCCTGGAGCGATGAATGATAGGGAGGAGTGGCGAGAGAGAGCTAGGGATATCTCTGCTGGTGGAGCGAGAACATGATGATGATGATGATGATGATGAATGTACTCAATGATATGGCAGCATGATGTTTCAAAGTTTAATAGTGAATATAGCTTTAATTTTTGCCAGTCTAAATCTACGTACACGCTTCGCTAGAATGATCGCAAGTGTTCGAATGTCTGATCGTGAAAGAGGTATGATTTTGTGCAACAGCCACTGTGTAATATAATTACGGAATGATTTTTTTATTTAATCATTTTCGTTAATTATATCTTTGTGGAGGTGCCCGTGGTGTAATGGTCATCGTCGTAGGAAATGGACACGGCGACTCGAGTTCAAATCCTGGACGAGACTGACAGCATTTCACATAGCACTAATATCCTTGGGAAAGGTATGAATTCAATTATTCTCCCTCCAGCTATGAGTAAATAGTAGGTCAGACTGAGTTCTTCAGCCTTGGTGACCCAACTACTCTGAATTGAAACCTGTTAAAGTCTGCTTAAAAAAATTGACCTTGTGTCATATCCTGCTTAATCGGAAGGTTTGGTAAATATGACTAATTATATCATATCATTCGGTTTGGTTGGGCTTTGAGCTGTGCGCGGAGTGTGTGGCAGTCTCAAGTATCTTAATAGAAGGCCTAGGTTGGAGGTGGGGTGTGAGTGGCGTCATGCCCGGAGGTAATGGGCTGGGAGTTTTAGTGGTTTTTGAAAAAAGCAGTTAGTTGAGATTTTGACTCTGGGCCGGGCAGCCAGCTGAGGGTTGACTGAAGGACGATGTAGGAACAGTCAGCATAGTAAAAAAATTGTGTCTCTCTCTCCTCGTGTCAAAAAACTAAAAGTCAATAAAGTTAATAAACATTTTGTACCGGAACTAAAGAACGTCGTCAGTCTTTCTGTAACATACCCATACACGAATATGTGAAACGTACCTAGAATGTTCATAACATATATGCATAGAACATAGGAATCCCGAAACACGAAAAACACTTCCGACTTCTTAGTTCAGGTACGAATCTTTTTATTACCTTTGAGTTTAAAGGTTCTTCGATGTAAGGAGAGAGATACAAATTCTTTCTATTCTGGCTTTCCATCTACCCACCCCCATCTCGTGCAGCGCCCGTAGCGCGCAAATTCGTCTGACCTCTGCGAGCTCCGAAAGTTGACCCTTCTCGTTCGGTGTCTAGTTCTCAACTAACTAACTTTTTCAAATCCTTTCTGTCTGGGATTTTTATTTTGACATCTGTGAATGACACCTCCCCGCACGCGCGTCAAAACCTGTGCTCAATTTTGCACCTAACTAACCCATGCACTGAGCCGAAAGGTTCTCAGCCTAACTAAACCCAAAGTCAAGATATATAAATCGAAATCGCTCGGCCATTAAAATTACCATTCGGGATTTCTATACATATTCATATTTTGACTATGCTACAACTGCATCAGTGACTTTACCTTTTTAGACAACATTTTGCATTGAAAAAATCGTAACAAAATGTAGTAACGCTTCAGTTATTTAGTGAAAATTTCAGAGTAAGCCCATGCCGAAGAGTTCCTGTCAGTAAAACCCTATAATCATGTTCCTGAACGCCCAGGTCTTCAAACGTATGTATTTATCCAACCTTTCAGGGGCAAGATGCAAGATAAGGTCAAATTTTAAGTGGTGTTTAACTGATTTGAAATTAGGGTTCCCTCCTCTTAGACTGGTTGCCATACCAAGGTTAAAGAGTCCAGTTTGCCCTACTATTTACCGATAGGTAGAAAGAGAATAGTTGGATTCATGCCTTTGTTTTATCTATCAGCGCTCTATGACATGCAGACAGTCTCGTCTAGGAAAGATTTGAACTTGGGTTGCTGTGTTTATTTACTACGGCGTTAAACGTTATATCACTAATATAGACAACAGTCTGAAAGGTTTTATTCGTCATGAGATCGGAGCAAATATCTGAGGCAAAGACAAAGCGAGGGAAACAGAACTTCAGCATGGGGCTTCAAGAGTATACAGCTGGTGATGACAAGCCTTTCGGTGATAGTATCTTCAATAAACAAATTCATGACAATAAGAAAACAAAATAACAAACAGAAAACAGTTTTACTTAGAGGATGTAGATTTTCTTTTCTTATTCATGTTCTAACCCTGGAGATAATATCTTAATATTTTGTCTATGTAAACACATAAGTGAGATTTGTTTATAAGAACACACACACACACAGATATATATATATATATATATATATATATATATGTCATCATCATCCTCATCATCATTGAGTCACACTGTTAGCGCGGATTTCCCTGACACTTTCACGCAATTCTTCTCAATCATAGATTGTTCCTGGTAGGTCTTGTAGACAACATCCTCTGTTGAACCAACATTATATATATATATATCATCATCATCATCTTGTAGTGCAACCAGCACGGATATCCTTGACCCTCTCTCGCCACTCCTCCCAATCGTTCATCGCTTCTGGTTGGTCATCAGGGCTACATCCCGTATCCTCACAAAGCTGCTGTATGTAGGTTCGAGCTGGTTGCCCTGCTTTTGCTCGGCCCTATGAGGGGATCTATGGGAGAACATCGCTTATGAGTTCGTCCCTGCTTCTCCAGCAGTGTCCTGCATGTCTTATTCATCTAACTTTGATAGTTTTCTTGATGGGAGGTAGGTGGTCGTATAGCTGCTGCTTTGTGGGGTGTTGCCTCCAGGACAATTCTCGCAGCATTCTTGTGTAATTTGCCGTCAAGTCTTTTCTCCATGCGTTAAGTTAGCGTCCATGTAGGACATCCATATAGCCGTATCGACACGACTGCTGCTTGGAAGAAACTGTGTTTCATTTTATCTGTCAGATTTGACTTCCATTGACCGATAGCCAATCGAAGCTGTCCATGCCTTTGTTAGTCACGTGTCGATGTCAGGCCAGTTGTTGAGACACTGCTTCCTAGGTAGGTGAACTTGTCAACTAGTTTCAGAGAGCTACCGTTTAGTGTGGAAATGTTGCCTGTATTCCGTTTTGTGTGCATTGATATGGAGGCCAATGCCTGCGGTGGTTCGGTCTAGAGTAAGCAGTGGGGTTTCGGTAATATATATATATATATATATATAGAGAGAGAGAGAGAGAGAGAGAGACACCGTTGGTCCATCGAGAGAAAAGTAGATGTTTTAAAATAAATAGGTTCACAAATAAATCTGGTTTTAGTATTTTAGGTTTTTGTTATTTTATATATTTGGGTTCTACAAGTGTTTTAGACTTCATGGTCCTCCACTGGAGACTAATAATTGCTAGGGTCATCTCTGCATCCAGTCATTACACTGAAGATTCTTTTAATAGGAGTGTTGTTCTTTTTGATTCCTGCATCTGTCTGTGAATATCTTGTTAGTGACAGTTTTCCGTTAAAACTTTTGGTCTCTTCAGACATTTTTAGTCATGCATTTACAATAATGTAATAAAAGAAACATTTAAATGAATTTTTCAGTATTAGGTAATTAAAGACAAAGTTTCTTTTAAAGTAAAAGTTTTCAATTAAAATTCTCGAGGCAAGATCTTTTATTTTATTTTATTTATTTATTTTTTGCATTTGTTTCTTAATATCTCAACAGCAAATCCTTAATCATTTCTTAATTATTTCTTTATTAGTACAATAGCAACCGAATAACTTCTACATTTTTCGAAAAATATAATTCAATGAATAATTTTTTGGCCGATTTTAAGACGAGCGGACTGTTTAAATCCATTGTTGAATATGTGGCGAAAGGAATTTTCGTATTTTCGTTTGGTGCCTAATTTCACCCAATCAGGATGACATATCCTATTCAACGTGAACCTTCTTTCTGGGCAGCATAAATTGGGGAAGCTGCCAAACAAAGCCTTTTCACAGAACGACTTGGTTTTGTACAGATGTCCCATCTGCCTGCTCTTAAATAGCAGGAGCAGCATGGACACAATGAGGGAACCTATCTAATTTATGGACCCCTTGCGTCTATTTCTCTTACATCAAGGGATCCCAGTTGAATATGAAATAGATAAATTCAACACGCCACACACAGGAACAACTTTATTTCACCCCCAAAATTGGCTATGTAGATCGCGATGTCTAATTCCGCTCCAGCAACTAGCGACTACTTCACCTCTGGGCAACATTTTTTCGAGACATTCACGCTTCTCCTCCAAACAACCAGAAACACAAACTAACGGTGACTCCAAAGTTTATTTCCTCCAACGGCAAACATGACTTTCGCTACATACTGCGAACATACGTCCATTGCACGTCCAACAACACACGATGCTATCTTAACTTTCTCATAACTCCATTTCGACTCTTTACTTCTTTCCTTTCCCACGAGGCTTGTCGCACAAACGCAAACTCTATTTTCCATGCTGCCATTAAAAATTATCATAAAAATATTTCGACTTCGTACTTCTCTCTCCTCTTCATTTATTTACTTTTAAAACTTAGCGAGGAAGTAACCAAACACACACATGCACGTTACACATTTTCCTCGCTAAAAATAATAACAAATATTCACCTCGCTAAAAATGGCTAAAAAAAGTATTAGTTTGCGTCCCTTCAATCAGTTTTCATTTTTTTCATTTGCACTGTTTGTATGGAAGTCTCCTAGCAGTGCGAGGATCATTAAATAAGTTTCCAGGCTTTTTTTCGTAGGGGCACTTTTATTGATAGTACACACATGAAACTCTAGTCCCCTTCGAAGTACTCTATTCCGGCTTCAATGCACTTGTTTTACCGTTCCAATAACTTTTAGAAGGCTCCATGGAGGTCTTCTTTTGTCAGCGTGTCAATGACCTTCATTACAGCCACTTTCATCTCCTTAATTGTCATATGACAGCCTCTGAGCTTAGGAAACAAGTGTCACGTGATCTCCCAATGAGAGGGGAGGAATAAAGAATGTCCCCTACCCCTCCATGTTTGAGTTAGCAGGCCACCCAAAAGAATGACCGTTAAGACATGATAGTAATATGGGTCAGTTCCTCATGGCCTGTCGGAGAAAGTAAAGAATGTGGGTCAGGCTATCTGTACTCTGAGACCTCACTCGAATCACCTGACCTGGGGAAGGAAGAAGATAGAAGCCAAAATGATTGGCTAGAACCCTAAGGTGGAAGTGGGAGCTCCTTCCGTCAGCAGAAGTAGGGAAGGAGAAAATCAGTTCTTTGGACACAGGTCGTGGCGAACGAATCTAAAGCCAAGACTCTGGGTAAAGGAAGACGAAAAGTATCTTGGACAAGAAGGAGCCACACTTTCAAGCCAGGACAAAAAAAGAACATAAAGTCTGTTAGCCCGTAAAAGAGGAAATATTATCCACAGGAATCCATCGGAATAAGATAAGTAAACTTTGAGACTGTTTCTCCCTATACCCAATTATATATCCTCTCATTCTCTCTCTCTCTCTCTCAATTCGAAGAAAGACTAAAGAAGAAAGAAAAGAAAAGAAGGAAGACATTTATGTTTGAGTACTATCCGTTAATAATATAGCCGACGCGTTGAATTTGTGTATCAGCGTGTGTAGTAAAAAGATTGACATATTTTCATATTCCCACGTGTTGAAGTTGTTCATTTGTATCATCCACTACCCAGTTGTTATTTCCTGTTTCTATTTCAGCTTCTATTCGCCTTATCCTCGCTTAATTTGTCCTATTTGAATTCCTTTAAAAGTATCACACGGGAAACCGGAGTTGTCGACTACTATAATTTATATTATTACTTCTAAACCTAGAGGTCCATATCTTTCATTGTTCTAGTGGAGGAAGAACTAGTGGCCTTGGTGGGTGTGTGTATTGTGTGAAATTTGGAAACCCCTGCCAGCGGCGGTCAGTCTAGCCATAAATTAACCCCCACGTAATATGCCAGTTCCTACATGCCCGAGAAAGGACTCTGAACGAGGACTTATTCTACCAGGGATCAAGTGCCAGTCTGCCCTGTCTTCACACGTGCTAAAAATAAAGTCCCGTTTTGGGATTTTAGTAAATTTGCCGTCACATAAGCAATAGTCACAGAGAGCAAGGTCTGGACTATAGGGAGGGTTGGGGACTGTCTTGATGCCCATCTTGGTCAAATAGTCTGCGACAAGGATGGAGTTGTGGAATGGTGCATTGTCCTCGTGGAAATGCCACTGACCCTATTTCAAGAGTGCTGGCCTCTTCCGACGGAATCTCTTACTGAAATCCCTTAAAACCTCAACATTGTAACCCTAAGCCTTTGGCCAATCAACTCTGGTCTATTGACTTTCTTACTCCTCCCACACCTCTCATCATCCCCCACAGACTCTCTTCCTTCATTGAATCTCTTATGCCACTCAAAAACTGATGCTCAATTCATGCAAGATGCTCCAAGAACAGTCTGAAGCATTCTATACGTTTCAATGGCGTTTTTTCCAAGTTTAAAACATAATTTTATTGCATATCGTTCTTCTAAAGTTTCATCACGCCCAAATTAGAAATTTGAAATTCACCAGCTGTGACAATCAGGCTTTAGTAGGGTGTATTCCAATTGCTGCTGTAGCCGTTCCTTTGAATGTGAAATCATAAAAACTGCTCAGTCATCTCAGATGTATAGCAATGACATAGTGAACTTTCAAGAGTCTATGACAATTGTAAATGCCTCTACAAAAAAGTCTGGAAAATTATTGAAGGCCCCACGTAAAAGCTGAAAAGAAGTAAATCTTCCTAATCGACTGACTGATAAGGCGTCTTTGTCATCACTGGAAAAAAACAACTCCGTACATTTCTTCGTACAAATCAAATTTGAATTTATTTTTTATCAAATAATCCGGGAAATATTCCGGGTAGAAGACACAATTCTCAAACATAAGATTTTCAGTGGAGTTGCCGCGGAGTAGTAGCTAACGTACTGGACTGCAGCATCATAGTGAGCAAGTTCGAACCCAAGATCCCCTTTCACGTTCACTTTCAGACTAATACCCTAGGGAATGGTATATCCAGCTATGAGTTAAATAATACCATTACAGTTCTTCTAGAGTAGTGGTTTTCAAAGTAGGCGGTACCGTCCCCCGGGGGGGCGATATGAACTTTCAGAGGGGCGCTGGCGAGTAAACAGTCAGATGGGGGCGTTGAAATTATGAAGGGTGCGTTGGAGCTATTACAGTAAAATGTGACGTTGGTGTTGGTTGAATGGTCCGAAAAACGGGGCGATTTAATTAAGCGTCCCCCAGTCGCTGCAACTAGACGTACGTGTCACGTCTGTATCCAGAACTCTGTTCGTAAGGGTCAATTTTCCCCTGGTCACCGGTTACCCCTTTGTTTACTCGTTCAGTTTGACAATTTATTTCATGTTCAGTTCAAGGTGTTTGTGTTTGAAAAATAAATGTTAACCATTTTTGTTTGTTAAAATTGTTTTTTTTATACTTTTCAAATTGTTTATGATTGAAGAATCAACCAATTCTTATGACATTTAACATTACCGTCGTTCTGGCTTTCGTTAGAAGAGGGGTGGGGGCTGGCATTTTGGTCCGGCGGTGAAGTGGGTGGGGATAAACAGGTATGAAAACTACTCGAGAATCTAGAGTGATGGTTTTCTCATAAGTCACGAAAGATAATTGTCTGTAAGCAAAGAAACCAAACCAAGCCATAAGACTCAAAACGCAATAAAGATTATTAACGGAGGTGCACGTGGTGTAACGGTTATCGTCGTAGGAAATGGACACGACGACACGAATTCAAATCCTGGACGAGATTGATTGCATTTCGCATAGCACTAATACCCTTGGGAAAGGTATGAATTCAATTATTCTCCCTCTTGCTATGGGTAAATAGTAGGACAGACTAGGCTCTTCAGCCTTGGTGAAGCAACTAGTCTAGGACAAGGAATACTCTGAATTCAAACCTGTTAAACTCCGCTTAAAAATTGACTTTGTGTCATATCCTGTCCGACCGGAGGGGTTGGGTAAATATGATAAAGATTATTTACTTCAGAATCTTCATATTTATCTAAGGCTAGCACACACTGAACAATGCTGTGTAGTGTCCAAATGATATAAGCAAAACGTAGAAAATGACCATTCATGTTAATTAATGTTAAGCTTTTCTTTCTTTTTTCTATTTTGGATTATTTCTTTGTAGGAAAAATAGAAATTAAGAACTGTATTTTCGTATTTCAATTATTATTTTTTTTTAAATATAGACTGTCGGGGTTTCTGCTGAAAGCTAGTGCGTCTTTATTTGTGAATACCAAGTATTTTCCATTCCAGCTGGAGATGACTTTTTTAATGAATGGTTTCTTTCAAACAAACAAATTGACTCAAGCTAAATGGCTAATTTACTGTTCATGTTTGCATTTGCCAAGCGAAGCCAGGATTTATTTCCTTCCATCTCTTTCAGCATTCATCATTAGGTCAGTTAATTATGGAACTGAATCATAAATAAGACATCGTGGTCACCGCCAAGCTTAGAATAAATAACTGCTTCCCGACTGGCACTCAAATATTCTGTTCGTGAAGGTGATTTTCTGTAAGGTGCTATCCGACCTTTATATTCAAATATCGTCTTGCGCAGTCTATTATTCCAAATGTTTATGCGGAACTGGCTCAACAAATTAACGTTTATTTAGTTATTTAATCGTTCGATTAAAAACTAAGCAAAACACATCTCTCTGCCTTCCCCTGCCGATATACAAATGAAGCGGCTGCACTAATGGGCATATATATGGACTGTAGTCTATTCTTCAGCCCGGTCGACTGGGGAGGAGGTTGAAGAATACACGGATTGTATCTGTACATAGGGGTAATGAGTATCCTGGATATGACACTACACAGTCTGATGATGACGCTCAAGGTCTGGGTCTTTTGGGAATGTGGAGAATCACTCCATTGCCATTGCTCCCTGGTCCACTTGGCCCCAGATTGGAAGCACCAGATAGAACCGTTTGACATTAAAACTGTGTAAAAACAAATGACTTATACTTAATCGATTTGTTAAAGACAGAACGGTTTGATCTTTTAATTGTGTATTAACAAATAACAGATGTTTAATTGAATTGTTAGAGATACATAGCAATACTTGGAACCATTTATATGTGTGTGCAAACGAATGGGTAACATTGAAAAGAATAATTGTGTTAAATAGCAATACTTGTAACCTCTTTACTGTTTGCAAACAGATGATTAATGATGAATAGAATTATTACTATTAGCAATAACTGAAATTGTTTAACTGAGTAGAAACAATAGCAATACTTATGTGAAAACAAATTAGTTCTAACTCATTTAAAAATTAAATTGTATACTACTCACTTGTAAATGATATATGGTTGTTGTTGTTTGGTTGTTGTTTGGGTTTTATGACATATCAACCTTAGTAGGTTATTTAATGCCAAATCTATTTTTATGTAAATAATCTGTTCTATTTAATTCAGTTTAGGATGAGTACACCGTTTAATTGACAAAAACATTTCCATTTCAAACTATTCAAGCAGTTATATGTAATAATTCAGTTAAGTGTAAATACAGTTTTGATGTCAAAAACAGTTCTATTTCAAATAATTCAGTTAAGCATGAGCACGCAGTTTAAATGTAAATACGGTTTAATTGTCAAAAACGTTTCTATTTCAAGCAATTCAGTTTACTAAATTCATTTTAGCATAAGTATGCTGTTAGTTTTATTTAACCCATAGATAGGGCCTTATCTGGTGCTACCACTCCGGGCCAGAGTGGACCTGAGAGCGATGGCAATGAAGAGGTACTCCGCATTCCCCAAAGCTCCAGCACTGCTAGAAACTAGCCATCAGATTCTTTAGTATCATACCTAGGACACTCGTTTGGGGTGGGTCTTATCACTCTGCAGAGGTGCAGTCGGTGTATTCTACAGCCTCAGCTGACTGGGCAATGTAAATTATATATGTTTACCCATTTAAATTATAAGTGTCTCATAGGAATACATGAAACTATTTAAGTAGGTTGAAACAAAAGAGTTATTGAGGATAGAGTTATTCTTAAAAAAGAGAAGATTTTAAACCATTTATTGCCCAGGCGACTGGGACGATGGAATACACCGACTGCACCAGTGAAGAGGTGTAAGACCTCCCCAACGAATGTCCTGCTATGACACTAAACAATCTAATGGTGAGGTACCAGTAATACTGGAGCTTTGGGGAATGCGGAGTTCCATTTAATTGGTAGCTCATGGTAAGACTCTATCAATGGGTCAAACAGAACTAAACTGCGTACTTATGCTAAACTGAATTACTATAAATAGTATTGTATTTGACATTGAAAGGGTTCAGTGGTAGCAAATGGTAAGGCTCTATCTATGTGACAAACAGAAGTAAACTGCGTACTTAAGCTAAAATGAATTACTAGAAATAGTATTCTTTTTCACATTGAAACGTTTCAGTTGTAGCACATGGTAACACTCTATCTATGGGTCAAACATAACTAAACTGCGTAATAATGCTAAACAGAAATACTAGAAATAGTATTGTTTTTGATATTGAAACGGTTCAGTGGTAACACATGGTAAGGCTCTATCAATGGGTCAAACAGAATTAAGCTGCGTACTTATGCTAAACTGAATGACTAGAAGCAGTATTGTTTTTGACATTGAAACGGTTCAGTGGTAACACATGGTAAGGCTCTATCTATGGGTCAAAGAGAACTAAACTGCGTACTTCTGCTAAACGGAATTACTAGAAATAGTATTGATTTTGACATTGAAACTGTTCAGTGGTAACACATGGTAAGGTTCTATCTATGGGCCAAACAGAACTAAACAGCATACTTATACTATACTGAATTACAAGAAATAGTAGTGTTTTTGACATTGAAACGTTTCAGTGGTAGAACATGGTAAGACTCTATCTATGGGTCAAACAAAATTAAACTGCGTACTTCTGCTAAACTGAATTACTAGAAATAGTATTGTTTTTGACATTGAAACGTTTCAGTGGTAGCACATGGTAAGACTCTATCTATGTGTCATCCAGAACTAAACTACGTACTTCTGCAAAACTGAATTACTAGAAATAGTATTGTTTTTGACTTTGAAACGGTTCAGTGGTATCACATGGTAAGGCTCTATGTATGGGTCAAACAGAACTAAACTGCATACTTATGCTATACTGAATTACGAGAAATAGTATTGTTTTTGACAATGAAACCGTTCAGTGGTAACACATGGTAAGACTCTATCTATGGCTCAAACAGAAGTAAACAGCGTACTTCTGCTAAACTGAATTACTAGAAATAGTATTGTTTTTGACATTGAAAAGTTTCAGTGGTAGCACACGGTAAGGCTCTATCAATGGGTCAAACAAAACAAAACTGCGTACTTCTGCTAAACTGAATTACTAGAAATAGTATTGTTTTTGACATTGAAACGGTTCAGTGGTAGCACATGGTAAGACTCTATCAATGGGTCAAACAGAACTAAACTGCGTACATCTGCTAAACTGAATTACTAGAAATAGTATTGTTCTTGAAATTGAAACGTTTCAGTGGTAGCACATGGTAAGGCTCTATCTATGGGTCAAACAAAACTAAACTGCGTACTTCTGCTAAACTGAATTGCTAGAAATAGTATTGTTTTTGATATTGAAACGTTTCAGTGGTAGCACACGGTAAGGCTCTATCAATGGGTCAAACAAAACAAAACTGCGTACTTCTGCAAAACTGAATTACTAGAAATAGTATTGTTTTTGACATTGAAACGGTTCAGTGGTAGCACATGGTAAGACTCTATCAATGGGTCAAACAGAACTAAACTGCGTACTTCTGCTAAACTGAATTACTAGAAATAGTATTGTTCTTGAAATTGAAACGTTTCAGTGGTAGCACATGGTAAGGCTCTATCTATGGGTCAAACAAAACTAAACTGCGTACTTCTGCTAAACTGAATTACTCGAAATAGTATTGTTTTTGACATTGAAACTGTTCAGTGGTAACATATGGTAAGGCTCTATCTATGGGTCAAACAGAACTAAACTGCATACTTATGCTATACTGAATTACTAGAAATAGTATTGTTTTTGACAAGGAAACGATTCAGTGGTAACACATGGTAAGACTCTATCTATGGGTCAAACAGAATTCAACTGCGTACTTCTTCTAAACTGAATTACTGGAAATAGTATTGTTTTTGACATTGAAAGGGTTCAGTGGTAACACATGGTATGGCTCTATCTTTGGCTCAAACAGAAGTAAATAGCGTACTTCTGCTAAACTGAATTACTAGAAATAGTATTGTTTTTGACATTGAAACGGTTCAGTGGTAACTCATGGTAAGGCTCTATCTATGGGTCAAACAGAACTAAACTACATACTTTTGCTATACTGAATTACTAGAAATAGTATTGTTTTTGACAAGGAAACGGTTCAGTGGTAACACATGGTAAGACTCTATGGGTCAAACAGAACTAAACTGCGTACTTCTTCTAAACTGAATTACGAGAAATTGTATTGTTTTTGACATTGAAAGGCTTCAGTGGTAGCACATGGTAACTCTATCTATGGGTCAAACAAAACTAAACAGCGTACTTATGCTGAACTAAATTACTCGAAATAGTATTGTCTTTGACATTGAAACGGTTCAGTGGTAACACATGGTAAGACTCTATCTATGTGTCAAACAGAACTAAACTGCGTACTTATGCTATACTGAATAACTAGAAATAGTATTGTTTTTGACATTGAAACTGTTCAGTGGTAACACATGGTAAGGTTCTATCTATGGGTCAAACAGAACTAAACAGCATACTTATACTATACTGAATTACTAGAAATAGTAGTGTTTTTGACATTGAAACGTTTCAGTGGTAACACATGGTAAGACTCTATCTATGGGTCAAACAAAACTAAACTGCGTACTTATGCTAAACTGAATTACTAGAAATAGTATTGTTTTTGACATTGATACGTTTCAGTGGTAGCACATGGTAAGACTCTATCTATGTGTCAAACAGAACTAAACTACGTACTTCTGCAAAACTGAATTACTAGAAATAGTATTGTTTTTGACATTGAAACGGTTCAGTGGTATCACATGTTAAGGCTCTATGTATGGGTCAAACAGAACTAAACTGCATACTTATGCTATACTGAATTACGAGAAATAGTATGGTTTTTGACAATGAAACCGTTCAGTGGTAACACATGGTAAGACTCTATCTATGGGTCAAACAGAACTAAACTGCGTACTTCTTCTAAACTGAATTACTAGAAATAGTATTGTTTTTGACATTGAAACGGTTCAGTGGTAACACATGGTAAGGCTCTATCTATGGCTCAAACAGAAGTAAACAGCGTACTTCTGCTAAAACGAATTACTAGAAATAGTATTGTTTTTGACATTGAAACGGTTCAGTGGTAACACATGGTAAAGCTCTATCTATGGGTAAACAGAACTAAACTGCGTACATATGTGAAACTGTATTACTAGAAATTGTATTGTTTTTGATAAGGAAACGGTTCAGTGGAAACACATGGTAAATGTCTCTCTATGGGTCAAACAGAACTAAACTGCATACTTATACTACACGGAATTACTAGAAATAGTATTGTTTTTGACGTTAAAACGCTTCAGTGGTAACAAATGGTAAGGCTCTATCAATTGGTCAAACAGAACTAAACTGCGTACATTTGCTAAACTGTATTACTAGAAATAGAATTGTTTTTGACATTGAAACGGTTCAGTGGTAACACATGGTAAGACTCTATCTATGGGTCAACCAGAACTAAACTGCGTACTTATGCTATACTGAATTACTAGAAATAGTATTCTTTTTGACATTGAAACGGTTCAGTGGTAGCACATGGTAAGACTCTATCTATGGGTCAAACAGATCTAACCTACGTACTTATGCTAAACTGAATTACTAGAAATAGTATTGTTTTTGACATTGAAACGGTTCAGTGGTAACACATGGTAAGGCTCTATCTATGGGTCAAACGGAACTAAACAGCGTACTTATGTGAAACTGAATTACTAAAAAATTGTATTGTTTTTTACAATGAAAGATTCAGTGGTAACACATGGTAAAACCTCTCTATGTATGGGTCAAACAGAACTAAACTGCGTCCTTTTGCTAAACTGTATTACTAGAAATAGAATTGTTTTTGACATTGAAACGGTTCAGTGGTAGCACATGGTAAAACCTCTCTCTCTATGAGTCAAACAGATCTAAACTGCGTACTTCTGCTAAACTGAATTACTAGAAATAGTATTGTTTTTGACATTGAAAAGTTTCAGTGGTAGCACATGCTGAGACTCTATCTATGGGTAAGCAGAACTAAACTACGTACTTCTGCTGAAATGAATTACTAGAAATAGTATTGTTTTTGATATTGAAACAATTCAATGGTAGCACGTGGTAAGGCTCTATCTATGGGTCAAACAGAACTAAACTGCGTACATCTGCTAAACTGAATTACTAGAAATAGTTATGTGTTTGACATCGAAACGGTTCAGTGGTAACACATGGTAAGGCTCTATCTATGGGTCAAACTGAACTAAACTGCATACTTATGCTATACTGAATTACTAGAAAAAGTATTGTTTTAGACATTGAAACGGTTCAGTGGTAAGTCATGGTAAGGCTCTATCGATTGGTCAAGCAGAACTGAACTGCGTACTCATACTAAACTGAATTACTAGAAATAGTATTGTTTTTGACATTGAAACGGTTCAGTGGTAACACATGGTAAATCTCTCTCTATGGGTCAAACAGAACTAAACTGCGTACTTATGCTAAACTGAGTTACTAGAAATAGTATTGTTTTTTACATTAAAATGGTTCAGTGGTAGAACATGGTAAGGCTATATCTATGGGTCAAACAGAAATAAACTGCATAATTATGCAAAACTTAATTACTAGAAATAGTATTGTTTTTGCCATTGAAAAGTTTCAGTGGTAGCATATGGTAAAAATCACTCTATGGGTCAAACAGTTTTAAACTGCGTACTTCTGCTAAACTGAATTACTAGAAATAGTATTGTTTATGACATTGAAACGGTTCAGTGGTAACACATGGTAAGGGTCTATCTCTGGATCAAAAGAACTAAACTGCATACTTATGCTAAACTGAATTACTAGAATTAGTATTGTTTTTGACATTTTAAGACTCAATCAATGGGTCAAACAGAACGAAACTACGTACTTCTGCTAAACTGAATTACTAGAAATAGTATTGTTTTTGACATTGAAACGGTTCAGTGGTAACACATGGTAAGGCTCTATCTATGGGTCAAACAGAATTAAACTGCATACTTATGCCAGACTGAATTACTAGAAATAGTTATGTTTTGACAATGAAACGGTTCAGTGGTAACACATGGTAAGACTCTATCTATGGGTCAAACAGAACTTAATTGCGTACTTATGCTATACTGAATTACAAGAAATAGTATTGTTTTTGACATTGAAACGGTTCAGTGGTAACACATGTTAAGGCTCTATCTATGGCTCAAACAGAAGTAAACAGCGTACTTCTGCTAAACTGAATTACTAGAAATAGTATTGTTTTTGACATTGAAACGGTTCAATGGTAAAACATGGAAAGGCTCTGTCTATGGGTCAAACAGAACTAAACCGCATACTTATGCTATACTGAATTACAAGAAATAGTATTGTTTTTGACGATGAAACGGTTCAGTGGAAACACATGGTAATGCTCTATTTATGGGTCAAACAGAACTAAACTGCGTACTTTTGCTAAACAGAATTACTAGAAATAGTATTGTTTTTGACATTGAAAAATTTCAGTGGTAACACATGGTACGGCTCTATGTATGGGTCAAACAGAACAAAACTACGTACTTCTGCTATACTGAATTACTAGATATAGTATACTTTTTGACATTGAAACGTTTCAGTGGTAACACATGGTAAGACTCTATCTATGGGTCAAATAGAACTAAACTGCGTACTTATGCTGAACTAAATTACTAGAAATAGTATTGTTTTTGACATTGAAACGGTTCAGTGGTAACACATGGTAAGGCTCTATCGATGGGTCAAGCAGAACTGAACTGCGTACTCATGCTAAACAGAATTACTAGAAATAGTATTGTTTTTGACATTGAAACGGTTCAGTGATAACACATGGTAAGCCTCTATCTATGGGTCAAACAGAACTAAACTGCGTAATTATGCAAAACTGAATTACTAGAAATAGTATTGTTTTTGACATTGAAAAGTTTCAGTGGTAGCATATGGTAAAAATCTCTCTATGCGTCAAACAGATTTAAACTGCGTATTTCTGCTAAACTGAATTACTAGAAATAGTATTGTTTTTGACATTGAAAAGTTTTACTGGTAGCACATGGTAAAAACTCTATCAATAGCTCAAACAGAACTAAACTGCGTATTTCTGCTAAACTGAATTACTAGAAAATGTATTGTTTATGACATTGAATCGGTTCAGTGGTAACACATGGTAAGGGTCTATCTCTGGGTCAAAAAAAGTAAACTGCGTACTTATGCTAAACTGAATTACTAGAAATAGTATTGTTTTTGACATTGAAACGGTTCAGTGGTTACACATTGTAAGACTCAATCAATGGGTCAAACAGAAGTAAACTGCGTACTTATGCTAAACTGAATTACTAGAAATAGTATTGTTTTTGACATTGAAACGTTTCAGTGGAAACACATGGTAAGACTCTATCTATGGGTCAAACAGAACTAAACTGCGTACTTATGCTATACTGAATTACTAGAAATTGTATTGTTTTTGACAATGAAACGATTAAGTGGTAGCACATGGTAAAACCTCTCTCTCTATGGGTCAAACAGAACTAAAGTGCGTACTTCTGCTAAACTAAATTACTAGAAGTAGTATTGTTTTTGACATTGAAAGATTTCAGTGGTAACACATGGTAAGGCTCTATGTATGGGTCAAACAGAACAAAACTACGTACTTCTGCTAAACTGAATTACTAGATATAGTATACTTTTTGACATTGAAACGGTTCAGTGGTAACACATGGTAAGACTCTATCTATGGGTCAAACAGAACTAAACTGCATACTTATGCTATACTTAATTACATAGAAATAGTATTGTTTTTGACATTGAAACGGTTCAGTGGTAACACATGGTAAGGCTCTATCGATGGGTCAAGCAGAACTGAACTGCGTACTCATGCTAAACTGAATTGTTTTTGACATTGAAAAGTTTCAGTGGTAGCAGATGGTAAAAATCTCTCTATGCGTCAAACAGATTTAAACTGCGTACTTCTGCTAAACTGAATTACTAGAAATAGTATTGTTTTTGACATTGAAAAGTTTTAGTGGTAGCACATGTTAAAAACTCTATCAATAGCTCAAACAGAACTAAACTGCATATTTCTGCTAAACTGAATTACTAGAAAAAGTATTGTTTATGACATTGAAACGGTTCAGTGGTAACACGTGGTAAGGGTCTATCTCTGGGTCAAAAAAAGTAAACTGCGTACTTATGCTAAACTGAATTACTAGAAATAGTATTGTTTTTGACATTGAAACGGTTCAGTGGTTACACACTGTAAGACTCAATCAATGGGTCAAAGAGAAGTAAACTGCGTACTTATGCTAAACTGAATTACTAGAAATAGTATTGTTTTTGACATTGAAACGGTTCAGTGGTAACACATGGTAAGACTCTATCTATGGGTCAAACAGAACTAAACTGCGTACTTATGCTATACTGAATTACTAGAAATTGTATTGTTTTTGACAATGAAACGATTAAGTGGTAACACATGGTAAAACCTCTCTCTCTATGGGTCAAACAGAACTAAAGTGCGTACTTCTGCTAAACTGAATTACTAGAAATAGTATTGTTTTTGACATTGAAAAGTTTCAGTGGTAACACATGGTAAGGCTCTACTTAGGTGTCAAACAAAACTAAACTGCGTACTTCTGCAAAACTGAATTACTAGAATTAGTATTGTTTTTGACATTGAAACGTTTCAGTGTTAGCACATGGTGAGATTTTATCTATGGGTCAAACAGAACTAAACTACGTACTTCTGCTAAACTGAATTACTAGAAATAGTATTGTTTTTGACATTGAAACAGTTCAGTGGTAACACATGGTAAGGCTCTATCTATGGGTCAAACAGAACTAAACTGCATACTTATGCTATACTGAATTACTAGAAATAGTTTGTTTTTGACAATGAAACGGTTCAGTGGTCACAAATGGTTAGACTCTATGGGTCAAACAGAACTAAACTATGTACTTCTGCTAAACTGGATTACTAGAAGTAGTATTGTTTTTGACATTGAAAGATTTCAGTGGTAACACATGGTATGGCTCTATCTATGGGTCAAACAGAACAAAACTGCGTACTTCTGCTAAACTGAATTACTAGAAATAGTATACTTTTTGACATTGAAGCGGTTCAGTGGTAACACATGGTAAGACTCTATCTATGGGTCAAACAGAACTAAACAGCGTACTTATGCTGAACTAAATTACTAGAAATAGTATTGTTTTTGACATTGAAACGGTTCAGTGGTAACACATGGTAAGACTCTATCTATGGGTCAAAAAGAACTAGACTGCGTACTTATGCTATACTGAATTACTAGAAATAGTATTGTTTTTTACATTGAAAAGTTTCAGTGGTAGCATATGGTAAGACTCTATCTATGGGTCAAACAGAACTAAACTGCGTACATCTGCTAAACTGAATTACTAGAGATAGTATTGTTTTTGATATTGAAACGGTTCAGTGGTAACACATGGTAAAGCTCTATCTTTGGGTCAAACAGAACTAAACTGCGTACTTATGTGAAACTAAATTTCTAGAAATAGTATTGTTTTTGACATTGAAACGGTTCAGTGTTAACACATGGTAAAACTCTATCTATGGGTCAAACAGAACTAAACTGCGTACTTATGCTAAACTGAATTACTAGAAAAAGTTTTGTTTTTGACATTGAAACGGTTCAGTGGTAACACATGGTAAGAATCTATCTATTGGTCAATCAGAACTAAACTGCGTACTTCTGCTATACTGAATTACTAGAAATAGTATTGTTTTTGACATTGAAACGTTTCAGTGGTAACACATGGTAAGGCTTTATCTATGGGTCAAACAGAAGTAAACAGCGTACTTCTGCTAAACTGAATTACTAGAAATAGTATTGTTTTTGACTTTGAAACGGTTCAGTGGTAGCACATGGTAAGACTCTATTAATGGGTCAAACAGAACTAAACAGCGTACTTCTGCTAAACTGAATTACTAGAAATAGTATTGTTTTTGACTTTGAAACGGTTCAGTGGTAGCACATGGTAAGACTCTATTAATTGGTCAAACAGAACTAAAGTGCGTACTTCTGCTAAACTGAATTACTAGAAATAGTATTGTTTTTGACATTGAAACGTTTTAATTGAAGCACATGGTAAGTCTCTATCTATGGGTCAAACAAAACAAAACTGCGTACTTCTGCTAAACTGAATTACTAGAAATAGTATTGTTTTTGACATTGAAACGTTTCAGTGGCAGCACATGGTAAGACTCTATCTATGGGTCAAACAGAACTGAACTTTGTACTTCTGCTAAACTGAATAACTCGAAATAGTGTTTTTTTTTTACATTGAAACTGTTCAGTGGTAACACATGGTAAGGCTCTATCTATGGGTCAAACAGAACTAAACTGCATACTTATGCTATACTGAATTACTAGAAATAGTATTGTTTTTGACAATGAAACGGTTCAGTGGTAACACATGGTAAGACTCTATTTATGGGTCAAACTGAACGAAACTGCGTACTTCTTCTAAACTGAATAACTAGAAATAGTATTGTTTTTGACATTGAAAATGTTCAGTGGTAACACATGGTTAGGCTCAATCTATGGGTCAAACAGAACTAAACTGCATACTTATACTACACGGAATTACTAGAAATAGTATTGTTTTTGACATTGAAAGGTTTCAGTGGTAGCACATGGTATTGCTCTATCTATGGGTCAAACAAAACTAATCTGCGTACTTCTGCTAAACTTAATAACTAGAAATGGTATTGTTTTTGACATTGAAACGGTTCAGTGGTTGCACATGGTAGGACTCTATCAATGGGTCAAACAGAACTAAACTGCGTACTTATGCTAAACTGACTTACTAGAAATAGTATTGTTTTTGACATTGAAACGGTTCAGTAGTAACACATCGTAAAACTCTATCTATGGGTCAAACAGAACTAAACTGCGTACTTTTTCTAAACTGAATTACTAGAAATAGTATTGTTTTTGACATTGAAATTGTTCAGTGGTAACACATGGTTAGGCTCAATCTATGGGTCAAGCAGAACTAAACTGCGTACTTATGTGAAACCGAATTACTAGAAATTGTATTGTTTTTGACAATGAAATTATTCAGTGGTAACACATGGTTAAACCTCTCTCTCTATGGGTCAAACAGAACTAAACTGCGTACTTATACTAAACTGAATTACTAGAAATAGTATTGTTTTTGACATTGAAACGTTTCAGTGGTAGCACATGGTAAGACTCTATCTATGGGTCAAACAGAACTAAACTGCGTACTTCTGCTAAACTTAATTACTAGAAATAGTATTGTTTTTGACATTGAAACGGTTCAGTGGTAGCACATGGTAAGACTCTATCAATGGGTCAAACAGAACTAGACTGCATACTTATGCTAAACTGAATTACTCGAAATAGTATTGTTTTTGACATTGAAACTGTTCAGTGGTTACACATGGTAAGGCTCTATCTATGGGTCAAACAGAACTAAACTGCGTACTTCTTCCAAACTGAATTACTAGAAATAGTATTGTTTTTGACATTGAAAGGGTTCAGTGGTAACACATGGTAAGTTTCTATCTATGGCTTAAACAGAAGTAAACAGCGTACGTCTGCTAAACTGAATTACTAGAAATAGTATTGTTTTTGACATTTAACGGTTCAGTGTTTACACATGGTAAGGCTCTATCTATGGGTCAAACAGAACTAAACTGCATACTTTTGCTATACTGAATTACTAGAAATAGTATTGTTTTTGACCATGAAACGGTTCAGTGGTAACACATGGTTAGACTCTATGGGTCAAACAGAACTAAACTGCGTACTTCTTCTAAACTGAATTACTAGAAATAGTATTGTTTTTGACATTGAAACGTTTCAGTGGTAGCACATGGTAAGACTCTATCTATGGGTCAAACAGAACTAAACTGCATATTTATGCTACACTGACTAACTAGAAATAGTATTGTTTTTGACATTGAAACGGTTTAGTGGTAGCACATGGTAAGACTCTATCTATGGCTCAAACGGAACTAAACTGCGTGCTTCTGCTTAACTGAATTACTAGAAATAGTATTGTTTTTGACATTGAAACGGTTCAGTGGTAACACATGGTAAAGCTCTATCTATGGGTCAAACAGAACTAAACTGCGTACATATGTGAAACTGAATTACTAGAAATTGTATTGTTTTTGACAATGAAGCGGTTCAGTGATAACACATGGTAAATCTCTCTTTATGGGTCAAACAGAACTAAACTGCGTACTTATGCTAAACTGAATTACTAGAAATAGTATTGTTTTTTACATTGAAACGGTTCAGTGGTAGATCATGGTAAGGCTCTATCTATGGGTCAAACTGAACTAAACTGCGTACTTATGCGAAACTGAATTACTTGAAATAGTATTGTTTTTGACATTGAAAATTTCAGTGGTAGCACATGGTAAATCTCTCTCTATGGGTCAAACAGAACTAAACTGCGTACTTCTGCTAAACTGAATTACTAGAAATAGTATTGTTTTTGACATTGAAATGGTTCAGTTGTAACACATGGTAAGGGTCTCTCTATGTGTCAAACAGAACTAAACTGCTAACTATAATAAACTGAATTACTAGAAATAGTATCGTTTTTGACATTGAAACGGTTCAATGGTAGCACATGGTAAGGCTCTATCTATGGGTCAAACAGAACTAAACTGCGTACTTCTGCTAAACTGAATTACTAGAAATAGTATTGTTTTTGACATTGAATCGGTTCAGTGGTAACACATGGTAAGGCTCTATCGATGGGTCAAGTAGAACTGAACTGCGTACTCATGCTAAACTGAATTACTAGAAATAGTATTGTTTTTGACATTGAAACGGTTCAGTGGTAACACATGGTAAGGCTCTATCGATGGGTCAAGCAGAACTGAACTGCGTACTCATGCTAAACTGAATTATTAGAAATAGTATTGTTTTTGACATTGAAACGGTTTAGTGGTAACACATGGTAAGGCTCTATCTATTGGTCAAACAGAACTAGACTGCATACTTATGCTATACTGAATTACTAGAAATAGTATTGTTTTTTACATTGAAATTGTTCAGTGGTAGAACATGGTAAGGCTCTATCTATGGGTCAAACAGAACTAAACTGCGTCCTTATGCGAAACTGAATTACTTGAAATAGTATTGTTTTTGACATTGAAAATTTCAGTGGTAGCACATGGTAAAACTCTCTCTATGGGTCAAACAGAACTAAACTGCGTACTTATACTTAACTGAATTACTAGAAATAGTATTGTTTTTGACATTGAAACGTTCAATGGTAGCACATGGTAAGGCTCTATCAATGGGTCAAACAGAACTAAACTGCGTACTTCTTCTAAACTGAATTACTAGAAATAGTATTGTTTTTGACATTGAAACGGTTCAGTGGTAACACATGGTAAGGCTCTATCTATGGGTCAAACAGAACTAAACTGCATACTTATGCTATACTGAATTACTAGAAATAGTATTGTTTTTGACATTGAAACGGTTCAGTGGTAAAACATGGTAAGGCTCTATCCACGGGTCAAGTAGGATAGAACTGCGTACTCATGCTAAACTGAATTACTAGAAATAGTATTGTTTTTGACATTGAAACGGTTCAGTGGTAACACATGGTAACGCTCTATCTATGGTTCAAAGAGAACTAAACTGCGTACTTATACTAAACTGAATTACGAGAAATAGTATCGTTTTTGACATTGAAACGCTTCAGTAGTAACAAATGTTAAGGCTTTATCTCTGGGTCAAACAAGACTAAACTGCGTACTTTTGCTAAACTGTTTTACTTGGAATAGAATTGTTTTTGACATTGAAACGGTTCAGTGGTAGCACATGGTAATACTCTTTCTCTGGGTCAAACAGAACTAAACTGAGTACTTTTGCTAAACTGAATTACTTGAAATAGTATTGTTTTTGACATTGAAACGGTCCCGTGGTAAAACATGGTAAGGCTCTATCTATGGGTCAAACAGAACTAAACTTCGTACTTATGTGAACTTGAATTAATACAAAATAGTATTGTTTTTGACAATGAAACGGTTCAGTGGTAACACATGGTAAATCTCTCTCTATGGTTCAAACAGATCTAAACTGCTTACTTCTTCTCAACTGAATTACTAGAAATTGTATTGTTTTTGACATTGAAACGGTTCAATGGTAACACATGGTAAGACTCTATGGGTCAAACAGAACTAAACTTCATACTTATGCTATACTGAATTACTAGAAATAGTATTGTTTTTGACATTGAAAAGTTTCAGTGGTAGCACATGGTAAGTCTCTATCTATGGGTCAAAAAGAACTAAACTGCATACTTATGAGAAACTGAATTACTAGAAATAGTTTTTTTTTTGACAATGAAACGGTTCAGTGGTAACACATGGTAAATCTCTCTCTATGGGTCAAACAGAACTAAACTGCGTAGTTATGCTAAACTGAATTACTAGAAATAGTATTGTTTTTGACATTGAAACGTTTCAGTGGTAGCACATGGTAAGACTCTATCTATGGGTCAAACAGAACTAAACTGCGTACTTCTGCTAAACTGAATTACTAGAAATTGTATTGTTTTTGACATTGAAACGTTTCAGTGGTAACACATGTTAAGGCTCTATCTATGGGTCAAACAGAACTAAACTGCGTACTTATGCTAAACTGAATTACTAGAAATAGTATTGTTTTTGACATTGAAACGGTTCAGTGGTAACACATGGTAAGGCTCTATCTATTGGTCAAACAGAACTAAACTGCATACTTATGCTATACTGAATTACTAGAAATAGTATTGTTTTTGATATTGAAAAGTTTCAGTGGTAACACATGGTAAGGCTCTATCGATGGGTCAAGCAGAACTGAACTGCGTACTCATGCTAAACTGATTTACTAGAAATAGTATTGTTTTTGACATTGAAACGGTTCAGTGGTAACACATGGTAAGGCTCTATCTATGGGTCAAACAGAACTAAACTGCGTACTTTTGCTAAACTGAATTACTAGAAATAGTATTGTTTTTGACATTTAAACGGTTCTTTCGCTAAACTCAATTGTTCGAAAATGAACTGTTATGACAATTTACTGTGTGTAAACAAAAACCATACTAACACTAATCTGAAATGGTTGAATTAGAACTGTTTTACTTAAGTGAATAGCTTGAAATAGAAATGTTTTTGACAATTAAACTGCGTACTTATGCTAAACTGAATTATTTGTTTTAGAACTATTTATTTGTATAAAAATTGATTTGCCATTAAATAACCTACAAAGGTTGATATACCATAAACCCAAACAAACAAACATAAAAAAAGAAAAGTGCTCGGGATCGTTGAAAAAGTTCTATCAACAAAATGTGTTCACAAATCATACGTATTTAATATATATGTATAAACAAGTTTTTTTTTTCTTTTAATGACGTACAAAGATTGATTTGACATTAAACCAAACCAAACAAAATCTTATATATTCAATGTATATGTATAAAAAGGATTTTGTATTGAATAACCTACAAGGGTTCATTTACCATAAAACCCAAACAAACCAAATTATATCCATTTGATATGTATGCATTAAGAGAATTTGTCATTAAATAACCTACAATAGTTGATATGCCATAAAACCTTGCCAAACAAAATCATATATACTTAATATATTAGTGTAATAAAGACTTTGCATTAAATAACCTACAAGGGTTGGTTTGCCATAAAACCTTGCCAAACAAAATCATATATACTTAATATATTAGTGTAAAAAAGACTTTGCATTAAATAACATACAAGGGTTGGTTTGCCATAAAACCTTTCCAAACAAAATCATATATACTTAATATATTAGTGTAAAAAAGACTTTGCATTAAATAACCTACAAGGGTTGGTTTGCCATAAAACCTTGCCAAACAAAATCATATATACTTAATATATTAGTGTAAAAAAGACTTTGCATTAAATAACCTACAAGGGTTGGTTTACCATAAAACCTTGCCAAACAAAATCATATATACTTAATATATTAGTGTAAAAAGGACTTTGCATTAATGAAACCTATAAGGGTTGATTTGCCATAAAACCTTTCCAAACAAAATCATATATACTTAATATATTAGTGTAAAAAAGACTTTGCATTAAATAACCTACAAGGGTTGGTTTGCCATAAAACCTTGCCAAACAAAATCATATATACTTAATATATCAGTGTAAAAAAGTCTTTGCATTAAATAACCTACAAGGGTTGGTTTGCCATAAAACATTGCCAAACAAAATCATATATACTTAATATATAGGTATAAATAGGACTTTGTATTAAATAAACTACAGATCTTGCCAACTCAAAAATGTAGACGTATAGATGATTTAAACTTAGAACATTAATGTTGGCCATACTTGATAGAATGCCTTTTATCCTGATCGTAATGATACATGAAGAATCCTTGTTTGCATGAAAATACTAAATTTAATTAATTTGTTTAACGGTATATCGACTCTTTATGGGTCATTTAATGAGGAAATTTGATTCGTTTGATATTTGATCATAATCATAACTATATTTTTAATGGACCCTTTTATTTTTTCATTCCTGTATAATTATTTGTTTGCTCGCAATTATAAGGTTTTAAGTATTTTTTATAATACAAATAATGTTTACACAGTTATATGATTTCAAGTATTCCGATTTTATACAAATAAAGCAACACATTTTATATGGTTTCAAGCATTCTTTTATAAGATAAATATCGTAGACAGTTAAATAGTTTCAAGTATTTCTACCTAAAACAAATAATATGCACAGTGTTAAATACAAAAAATGTGGTCACTGTTTTACATGGTTTCAAGCAATAATTTTCAAGCATACTTGTAATTTCAGAGAGAACTTTTAATTCATACAGAGGACCCTAACACTTCATACCGTAATTCTGGTTCAGAGTTTAGCTGAAATTAACAGCCATCAAGAAGTGACTACATATTCCCTAGAGATTCAGAACTGAAGTCATACTATTAGATATAATTTAGTGCAATATCGAAGATATTACTGTGTGGGCCTTACCCCTCTGTAGATGATGCAGTCAGTGCTGTCAGCGTGATAGATTTGGTTGGAGTTCTCCATAAAATCAGATGCGCAACGCAAATTTCTCAGTTGCTAACAATTGAAGAAGACCTTGAGTAGCTAATAGAAGTTGATAAAAGAAATGTATATGAGCCGGATTTTCCTCGAAGTCAGACGAAAGAAAGAAATTTGTCAGAATTTGCGGACCAACCTGCTGTATAGATATTGCAAAAGCATAAAGAAAGTGACCGTGGTGTAATGGTTATCGTCATAGGAAATGGACACGCCGACTCGAGTTCAAATCCTGGACGAGACTGATTGTATTTCACATAGCACTAATACTCTTGGGAAATGTATGAATCCAATTATTCTTCCTCCAGCTATGGGTAAAATAGTAGGGCAGACTAGGTTCTTCAGCCTTGGTGAGGCGACTAGTCTAGGAGAAGGAAAACTCAAACCTGTTAACTCCGATTAAGAATTGACCTTGTGTCTTATCCTGCCCGGGCGGAGGAGTTGGTAAATATGATGAAGAAAGTTGGTTGTTGGTTGGTGTTTTATGGCACGTCAACTCTTGTGAATTATTCTAATCATGTTCCTATATGTGATTTGTAAGCAAAAATGTAATTGTAGATAACTCTATTTTCAAACCAAGCACATTTGTTTGCATACAATTAAATAGTTCTAAGTATTGTTATCTAACACTAATAATTCTGTTTTATATTAAATATTAAACATCGACACGCGGCTAACGAAGGCATGGACAGCAATCGATAAGCTATCGATCATATGGAAATCAAACGTGACCGATAAAATGAAACGCAGTTTCTTCCAGGCAGCGGTCGTGTCGATACTGCTGTATGGATGCACCACTTGGACGCTAACAAAGCAGCAGGAAAAAAAGCTAGACGGCAATTACTCAAGAATGTTGCGAGCAATATTGAATGAGTTCTGGCGGCAACACCCCACAAAGCACCAACTATACGGCCACCTGCCTCCCATCACGAAAACTATCCAAGTTAGACGAATCAGACACGTAGGACACTGCTGGAGAAGCAGAGACGAGCTCATAAGTGATGTACTCCTATGTACCCCCATATACGGCCGAGCAAAAGCACGACCTGCTAGAACATACATACCTGCTAGAACATACATACAGCAGCTATGTGAGGATACGGGATGTAGCCCTGAAGACCTGTCAGAAGCGATGAATGATAGGGAGAAGTGGCAAGAGAGGGTCAGGGATATCCGTGCTAGAAATATGACATGATGATGATGATGATGATAGTTAAATCGTTTCTAATATTGGAATCTGATTATTATACTTTTACTTGATAATTATCTATTGTTTGCACACACTTAAATCTTATCAAGTTTTGCTGTTTGACACTAAAATTCTATTTATCATATTTACCCAACCCCTCCGCTCGGGCAGGATATGACACAAGGTCAATTTTTAAGCGGAGTTTAACAGGTCTGAATTCAGAGTTTTCCTTCTCCTAGACTAGTCGCCTCACCAAGGCTGAAGAATCTGGTCTGCCCTACAATTTATCCATAGCTGGAGGGAGAATAATTGGATTCATTCCTTTCCCAATTGTATTAGTGCTATGTGAAATGCAATCAGTCTCGTCCAGAATTTGAACTCGTGTCGTCGTGTCCATTTCCTACGACGATAACCATTACACCATGGGCATCTCCCGTATCAAGTATTGCTACGTAATATAAATAATTTGTATATCTCTATATTGTTTCAAACTATTAAAAATAATATTCCTTTGTAAATAATTGAACAGTTCTATTTATCCCGTAGATCCTAAAAAGAACTAGCATCCCAGGTCAGAGTGAACCCGGGAGTAATGGTTGTGAAAGTGGACTCTCCATTCCCCAAATCTTTAGACTTGGAGTCTTAACCTAAAATGCAGTTGATAGTCACACTCTGGAGATTCGTTGGTGGAATCTGACCTCCTTGCAAACGAGCAATCAGCGTATTCAATTGCTGCTTACGAATGGAAAGAACGTTTTTTCGAAACCACTGATGACCGAGTCAGAGAAATAACAAAGTCTTTTTTCTTTTCAACTCAATAAAATCAACTTTTGCTTTTTGCTTTCGCAGAGTTAATTCTTTAGGGTTACAAATTTATTAAGGTTATTTTTCTTATCTGTAGTTTTTGTTGTGGACCAGTTAATGGTCCGGAAGAATAACACAAGTCGGGGTTTTGTGGAACAAAGTATATTAACGAAAGTATAATACAACCGAGTGTCGAACGTCAGTCTGACTGCCAATATATTAGGCTGGGAAGAACTTATTGTAGTAATTTACTAAGCTTTTTGCTTAGATGTGGCACAAAGCCATATGAATGGGGCACCCAATAAGACTCAAACTCACCCATGTAGGTTTGCTTGTTTAGCCTGTAACCATTACGCTACCCGAGGCGCCCTGGGAAGAACTTGTTGTTCCGATATGAATATTCTCCCTTCTATTAATAGCAACAGGAAGCGTTCATTACAGTCCCCAGGTTGGATACTATAACAGTTTTTTATTCCACACTCTCAAAAACTCTAGATTTGGGCCTTTACCGTTCCATGCAATTTAATGTACAACCTATGAAACTAAAATATTAAACCAGTATTGAATTTGTAAATCACATTCGTTTTGTTTTATAATTTCATAAAAATTAATAGAATATCATTTAGAAAATTATTTAAAAAATCAAACGTGCAAATAACAAATTCACATGTTCAGATATCATATCTTTTAAAGACAGTCCAATGCACCGGTAGCTTATAAGCAACAGCACTTATTCACCAAAGCAACGAGATTTTTTTTTCTTATTTAAATAATTTTTTTAAAATGAGTAGTGTTACTTGGGTGATCTAATATTGAAAAAAAGTAATAAAAAGGAATAATTTTTTCAGAAAAAAATTCAGTTAAGTTTTTTAGTGTAATTTTCTGTAGCAGGTTAATTCATTTCATTTAGTTTCTTTTTTTTTATAGTGTATATATTACTAAAAATGTTGACATTATCATGTACGAGGATCATTAAATAGGTTTCCATACTTTTTTCGTATGGGCACTTTTATTGATAGTACACACATGAAATTCTAGTTCCCTTTGAAGAAATCTCCTCCAACTGCAATGTACTTGTTGTTCCATTCCAACACCTTCTGGAAGGGCCCATGGAATTCCTCTTGTGTGAGCGTGTCAATGACCTTCATCACAGCCACTTTCATCTCCTCAATTGTCTCATAACGACAGCCTCTAAGGTTTTCCTTGATCTTAGAGAATAACCAAAAGTCACTGGAAGCAAGGTCTGTACTATAGGGAAGGTGTGGAACTCCCATGATACCCATCTTGGTCAAATATTATGTGACAAGGATGGAGTTGTTGACTGGTGCATTGTTCTGATGGAAATGCCACTGAACAGATTTCAAGAGTGCTGGCCTCTTCCGTCGGAATCTCTACCTGAACTCCCTTAAAACCTCAACATTGTAACCCTAACCCTTTAGCAAATCAACTCTGGTCTATTGACTTCCTTACTCCCCCCCAACCTCTCATCATCCCTCACAGACTCTCTTCCTTCCTTGAATCTCTTATGCCTATCAAAAACTGATGCTCGATTCATGCAAGATGTTCCAAGAGCAGTCTGAAGCATTCTATACGTTTCTGTGGTATTTTGTCCAAGTTTATAACAGAATTTTATATCATATCGTTCTTCTAAAGTGTCCTCACGTCCAGATTGCATTTTTGAAATTAACCAGCCGTGACAATCATGCTTTAGTAAGGTGTATTCTAATTGCTGCTGTAGCTGTTCATTTGAACTTGAAATCATAGAAATTGGTCAGTCATCTCATAAGATGTAAAGCAATAACATACTGAATTTTCAAGAGTCTACAACTATTTTACATGCTTGTACAAAAAAGTTTGGAAACGTATTGAAAGCACCATGAATGTGTGTATTTACCCGACCCATCTTCCACAACCAAGTTGCGTCACAAGATCAATTTTTAAGGAAAGTTTAACAGCTGAGAGTAGAGAGAATAGTTAGAATCATATCTTTCCCAAGGGTATTGGCACAATGTGAAATGCAAGCTGCAATGTCTAAGTTTTATTTCCTTAAGGTAAGCGTTGTTACCGTGGCGTCGTGGTTATTGTACTGGATTGTGACCTTGTTGTAAGCGATTTCGAACTTCAGTCGAGCTAATACGTTCACTTTCGGAAAAATACCGCTGGGAAAATTATTCTCCCACCTATGGGTTACATTCTATCACAGCTATTCTTCTACAAGGATGGTATTGACGTTAAATAACCCAAGAAGGTTGATATGCCAGTAAACAAAGAAACCAAAGCAAATGATTTCAGACGACAATAACCGTTGCTCCACGAACACTCCTCCGGTAAGTAAAGTAACCAAGGATCATGTCGATACTGCTATATGGATGCACTACATGGACGCTAACTAAACGGCTAGAGAAAAAGCTTGACGGTAACTAGACAAAAATACAGCGAGCAATATTGAACATGTTCTGGAGACAACACCCCACAAAGCAGCAGCTATACGGCTACCTACCACCCATCACGAAAAATATAAAAGTTAGACGAACCACACATGCAGGACACTGTTGGAAAAGTAGGGGCGAGTTCATAAGTGATGTACTCCTGAGGACCCCTTCACACGGCCGAACAAAAGCAGCGGGATCAGCTCGAACCTATATATAGCAGCTCTGTGAGAATACAGGGTGTAGCCCTGAGGACATGCTGGAAGAGATGAAGTATAGGGAGTGGTGGCGAGAGAGGGTCAAGGATATCCGTGCTGTGTGGCACGACAAGATGATTATTAGATGATATATATATATATATATATATATATAACCAATTGTTATGTAAATATGCGGCGTATATATAAACAAATATTGTGACAAAAATTTTGTTATTATTTCTGTATATTACTTAAATAATGGATGGAATTTAAATGGATTCAACTTATGAGTAATAAATCGTTTAATTATTCGCCTTGGTTTAATTAATGACGCTCTTATTCACTGTCATGAGTTTTACCAGCAGAAACCGAGGTGATACATCAGCTTAACTACCTTTAAAATTTTTCATTCAACGACAATGACAAGTTTAAGCGTTGTCAACTTAATTAATAAACATAATCAGACAACGGCTGTTTCCGTCAGTATTTTTTAATCTGTTGCTACGGAGATCCTTTTGTTCTGAAACAGTAGCAAACATGTAACTGTATGATATACAAGAAGAAACATGTATTGAAATGAAGAAAATGTTTATTTTAAAGGTTATATTAATTCTTTTTTGTATAATTATCCTTAAATGCCTTACTTATAGTATCATCATCATCATCATCATGCCGCCAGCATGGATATCCCTGACCCTCTCTCGCCACTTCTCCCTATCATTCATCGCTTCTGGCTGGTCTTCGGGGCTACATCCCGTATCTTCACATAGCTGCTGTATCTATGTTCGAGCTGGTGGTCCTGCTTTTGCTTGGCCATATGATGGGGTCCATAGGAGTACATCACTGATGCGTTCGTCCTTGCTTCTTCAGCAGTGTCCTGTGTGTCTGGTTCGTCTAACTTGTATAGTTTTCGTGACGGGAGGCAAGTGGCCGTATAGTTGGTGCCTTGTGGGGTGTTGCCGCCAGGACTTGTTCAATATTGCTCGCAGCATTCTTGTGTTATTGCCGTCTAGCTTCTTCTTCAGCCATTTAGTTAGCGTCCAAGTAGTGCATCCATATAGCAATATCGATACGACCGCTGCCTGGAAGAAACTGCGTTTAATTTTATTGGTCAAGTCTTATTTCCATATGATCGAGAGCCTATCGATAGCTGTCCATGCTTTCGTTAACCGCGTGTCGATGTCTTTTTCGGTTGACGCTGCTTCCTAGGTAGGTGGATTTGTCTACTAGTTTCAGAGGTTCCGTCTAGTATGGAAATGTCGCCTGTTTGGTTATAACACATATATTCAGTTTTGTGTGCAATGACATGGAGCCAATTTCTGCGGCTGCTCGTTCTAAACTATGCAGTAGTGTTTCGGCTTTGTTGGGTGTATTCGCCAGTAACGCCATGTCATCGGCGTAGTCGGCGTCGGTAATTGTTTTTACGGGGTACCTTCTGCTTCTTTTCTTTATCAGCTCGAAGCCATTTTCTCTGATTTTGTCGATCGAAGTTCTAAGCACGTAGTCTAGACAGATAAAGAGGTGTGGGGCTAGCGTGTCCCCTTGTAGTACTTCTGCTACAATGTCGAAGTATTCTGTCTTTCTATCCGGTGAACGTACTTTCACTTTGGTGTTTAGTATACGTATGTTTTATTTTTTTTTGTTCCAAGAAGTTCTGTCTAGAGAAAAGCATTCGAATTTTTCAAGCTTTGAATTTCATAGAACGAAAATTATTTTGTCTGTTCTGGTCGATGTCTGGATTTACAACTGGTCTCTTACTCTTAATTCGTTCTCTGGGCAAAGGGATATTACACTCTGCTGTTATAGACTGTTTTTTAGCGTCAACTGAAAGGCTATTTTTAGTGTGAAGAAATATCGTCGTTTTTAACGTCAGCTGAAAGGTGGCTAGGTCCAAGTTATAAAGAGAGCAAGAGGCTAATCTTGGGAGAAGGAGTGAGAAAAAAAAAGAAGAAAAAAGCAGATATAGAGTCTAAAGAAAAGGCCAGCTGACCTCTGAGTGACCCTGGCCAAAGGTTCACTGAGTGACCCTGGTTGTGGATCAGCCAGTCACGGGTGAATGACGAGAAGTAATAAAAAAAATGACCGGTCCCAAATCTTTTGCATGGATGTGAAACCAGCGGAAATGGATATGTCCCTTCCTCTATCATAGGGCGTTTTTTAAAGTGAGTTAGCAGCCGGAAACATTTGGTACGTAACTTTTCAACGTTCTGTTCGTTACCGTTATGTCACAGTATTTGTATCTGCCTCTCACCAGACAGGACATAGTAAGTAAGTAAAGTTGGTGACCGTAGTCGAGGGTGACCGGAAGAGTCCCTTTTCAATAGCTACTACACCGAGGTGTAGGGGAGGACGCTACTCCCTTCCCTGGATGGCTCCACTTTACCCTTGATACGTACCTTATATTGCTGAGTGTTAAGCAAGAAGATATCAAGTACCATTTTTAAAGTCTTTGGACATAGTCTTTTTTATTGTTGGTGATTTACGGAAGGGGAATGTCGGACACGAGTTTCGACTTGTGCTTTGCAGGACTTATGCTTGTCATTAGCTCACTTAGAGTGATGTGAGCCAGATGTCCCCGTTGGACTTGAATTCACTAGATGATACATATATGTATGCACTTATATGTGCCCATTGCAAATATGTGCACGTATATATGCTCATTGCATAAACTGCACCCGATGGTCGAGTGCTATGCTTAGCTTGTCCATAACTTCATTGCCTACGTTCATATGGACGTCAGCTGAAAGGCTATCTTAGTCTGAGGAATTATCGGCATTTTTGTCCTCAGGGAACCATTACTATGTTATCTAGTACTTTCCTTCTATGAAAGAAATACTTTCATATCCATATTTACCAACCCCTCCGCTCAGGTAGGGTATGACACAGGATAATTTTTTAGCAGAGTTTAACAGGTTTAGATTCAGAGATTTCCTTCTCCTAGACTAGTTGCCTCACCAAGGTTGAATAACCCATTCTGCCAAACTATTTACCCATGCTGGAGGGAGAATAATTGGATTCATACCTTTCCAAATGGTATTAGTGCTATGAGAAATGCAATCAGCCTCGTCCAGGGTTAGAACTCGTGTCGCTGTGTCCATTTCCTACAACGATAACCATTACACCATGGGCACCTCCCTACTTTCATATCTGAAAATTATTTCTATTAAAGACTTTGATAAATATCAATGTTGATATTTACCCAACCCCTCCGCCATGAGAAGGATGTGACACAAGATAGATCTTTAAACGAAGTACAGCATATATTTATTTGCTGGGGTTAGAAAAAATAAAATAGTATAAATAAAGTAAGGGAAGAAATTCCAAGAAGCTCCTAATTGGAAGTAGGAATGCATCCTCAAAGAAAGGACCTTCCCTGTACAAAAGAGAAGATCAACCTCACTTCAGTTTTACCTTTGATACAAGACGTATATTCTTTCCCTTAGCAATTACGAAGCAGCACACATGTCCTCCAAAGTCTAATACTTGGCGTTATACCAAGTCTCCTCTAGCGGCAGCTTATATTAAAAACAGCAACTTGACTTATCACCCAATGAAAACGACAAATATATTTCAACGCCTTCTTTGGAAGATGCGACTTTTTTCTGATAGTTCAGAAAGACATTTTCACGCTTCAGAGTACCCGTATGAAACTAAAAAAAAAATGAAATTTAAAGGTATATTCGTCTATATTCTTTCCTTCCTTCAGTCGTTCTTTTGTAGCCTTCTATAGACAAAGACGACGACGGTGATC
The DNA here is from genome assembly GCA_963585895.1 of Sepioteuthis lessoniana. NCBI lineage: Eukaryota > Metazoa > Mollusca > Cephalopoda > Myopsida > Loliginidae > Sepioteuthis > Sepioteuthis lessoniana. The sequence continues at coordinate 16,757,605 of OY757933.1, forward strand.
AGATGGAGTAAAAAGAAAACAAATGGAATCAGATATCTGAACCCAACAACTAAAAAACAAAAATAAAAAAAATAACCGACCAAATTTTCAGGATCCTCATTAATTGTTAATCTCCTGGGATTAATTAATGACAGCAACTAGTCGGTAATTTAATCCTCATATGGTTAATTACCATCTTCCCCTGAATCTACCACTATAAAAGTTGATACACCGTAAAAAAACAGACAACCACCCAACTACTATAAAAGCAAAAAGCATATTTCTACTGCAATTAAATATAAAATGATAATCATAAAAATTAAATACAATTTGATAAAAGGTATTGGAATTCCGAAGAGGACACACGCGTGAAGAGTCAAATTTTTAAATCACAGGTCACGTGAGGTTGGCTTTAAAACGAGGGGTCACAAGGATCTGGCCTCCTTTTGTCATTACCCACAAAATAGCAGTCCAAGCTAAGACTGCATCGTTCAAGTCCCAGACGGCAACGATTCGAGAAGTAGATCCCCCGCCTATAACCTGAGAGCAGACAAATGCAACCACAACAATCAACCTTGGGATAGTACCCTGACAAGTTACCATAAACAACTAAGGTTCAGCAGGAAATTTATCTACAACCCTTACCCAACCAAAGACTTTGAACTCTTTTGTTTGTTTTGTAAGTTGTATCACCTGTGTATATGTACAATAAACCCTTTGTAGTAGAAAAAATCCTTTATATCATTATTTCAAAAGAAGTGGCTATCTCCTTACAGCGTTCTAAGAATGTTTTTTTCTTCTTCTACACACTTATGGTTTAAACAGTGCTTTTCCAGTGGAAAAATCACTGCAAAGGATTCCAAATAACAAAAAGGAAAAATGTAGTTTAATAGTTTTCCTTCTAGACTGTTTGCCGTAACAAATCTAATTGCCCAAGGCTAATTTACAATTCATAAGTGGTAGGAAAAGATTTCGATCATGTCTTTCTAAAGAAAATAAGTGCTGTGGAGTGACTGTAACCCTCATCACCATAGAATGGACTGGTCTGAGGACTCTTTGAGCTGTACTCGTTCTTGACTAAGAGTGAGTCAATATGTCTATCTTTCTGACAACAAAACAACGCAGGTCGCTCATATTAGTCGGCGAACTATATTTCTCTCCGTAACCAAACATCTCCATTCTTACATCTGTGTAGACTCTTACAACCCACGACATAACAATAAGTTTGATGAGAAACTTTAAAAACCTCATCTAGAAATTGATCTTGAGTCACCGAGTACATTTCCATAGATGACTGAAAGCCATTTTTTTTTTTAGAAAGAAGAAGCTAGTTTGAGTTTTCCTTTTCCTAAACACGTTGCCAGACCAAGACTGAATAAACCAGTCTGCCCTACAATTAACCCATACCTGGAAATGTTAAGCACTAAGTGAAATGTAAATAGCCTCGAACATGATTTGAACTTGGGTCGCCAGTGTTAGGGTTAGGGTTAGTTACGCCGCGAGCTTTGCCTTGAGAATATGCAAAGTATGACGAAATCAATTGTAGAAAGCCAATAAATTAATCACTTTAATAACCATATATATATATATATATATATATATATATATATATAGTAGTGACTTTATATGAAATAAAAGCATATCTGTTTCAAGTATATTTTGTGAACTTTTCATGAACGTACATGCAAACGGGATAACAACAAATATGTAAATGATTTTTACATGAAAAAAATTGCTTGTGTGTTTACAAATTTTCTCAAAATATACTTGGAACATATATGCATTTATTACATATAAATTTTTCAATTTTTCTGACAATACATTAATTGAGAACTAAAAGATATATATATATATATATATATATATATATATATTGGCATGGTCAAAAGATAAGGAACGCTGTTGAATTATAGTAACTTAGGTAATTTTTAAACCACTTGATTGCTAATTTTGATTTATAGTCAACTTTCATATATCGTTGGATAACAATAAAGATGAAGACAATAGTACAAAAACCTCTAATGATAAAAATCATCAAGCTTCGTCTCTGAAATTTAGACAACAAACACCTGAAGAAGGCCGGAGGACATATCGACCGAAACGTTGTGGAAATAACAATAAAGATGAAGACAATAGTCCGAAAACCCTTAATGATAAAAATCATCAAGCTTCGTCTCCGAAACTTAGACAACAAACACCTGAAAAAGGCCGGAGGACATATCGACCGAAACGTTGTGGAAATAACAATAAAGATGAAGACAGTCCGTAAACCCTTAATGACAGTCAGATTTTTTAATTGTGTTATTTTTTCTTTCTCAAAGTAAAAAAAATAATTTACTTACTTGCCTCCAAATCCTTTTTTTCTTAAAAACAAAAATATATGCCGTCTGGCATAAGTTGATTGCAGTAACTCTTTCCTTAATATATACATACATCATCATCATTATCATCATCATGTTGCACTGCCAGTACGGATCTCCCTGACTCTATCCCGACACCCATCTCTATCGTCCATTGCCACCGGTCGGTTTTAAAGGCTACATCCTGTATCGGCTAAGAGCCGTCTTATATAGGTTCTAGCTGGTCGTCCTGCCTTTGCTCGTCCATGTGAAGGGGTCCACATGAGTATGTCATTCACAATTTCATCCCTACTACTTCAGCAGTGCCCTGCATGTCTGGTTCGTCTAACTTGGATAGTTTTCGAAATGGGGGGTGGGTGGTCGTACAGCTGCTGCTTTGTTGGGTGCTGCCTCCAGGACTTTTTCAATTTTGCTCTCAGTATTCTTGTTGGTGGACGTCAAATAATTTTAACATCCTTGCAGTGCATCCATATAGCAGTATCGACACGACCGCTGCTTGGAAAGAACTGCGTTTTATTCTCTCATACATATAATATATATATAGTAATTTACAAAGCTCTTTGCTTCGATGTGGCGCAAGGCTGAATGAATGGGGCGCCCAATGAGACTCGAACTCACTCGTGTAGGTTTGCTAGATTATCTTGCTAACCATTACACCACCAGAGGTGCCCTATATATAATATATATATATATATGTGTGTGTGTGTGTATGTGTCTGTGGTGTGTGTCTGTGTGTCTGTGTGCATGCGCGTTGAATTGTCGTAACTTAACAAATTCATCTCGTTATTAACTCTCTCTCTCTTTCTCTCTCTCTCTCTCTATATATATATATATACATATATATATATATATATATATATTTGTGCGTGTGTGTGTGTGTGCATGTGTGTGTGTGTGTGTTTTGGTATGTATGTGTTGCAGTTTGAATTGTAGTAATTTAACAAATCCATCTCTTTTTTTAATCCCCATTTCTCTCTTTGTATCTCTTTCTCTCTCTCTCTCTCTCTATATATATATATATATATATATATAATAGGGAGCGAAAGAGAGAGAGAGAGAGAAAGTAAAGCGATTGATTTGTTAAATTACTGCAATTCAAACCACACACACACACACACACATATACATTTTTTCTTTTAAAAAAAAATATATATATATATGTGTATGTGTGTGTGTGTGGTTTGAATTGCAGTAATTTAATAAATTAATCGCTTTACTTACTCTCTCTCTCTCTTTCCCTCCCTATTTTACTCTCTCTCTCTCTCTCTCTTAATCTCTCTCTCTCTCTCTATATATATATATATATATTTGCGCGTGTGTATGTATGTGTGTGTATATATGCGCGTACGGTTTGAATTGCGGTAATTTAACAAATTCATCTCTTTACTTACTCTCTCTCTCTCTCTCTCTATCTTGCGCTCTTTCTGTCTCTCTTTTTCTCTCTCTCTATATATATATGTGTGTGTGTGTGTGAGAGAGAGAGAGAGAGAGAGAGAGAGAGAGAGAGAGAGAGTATGTGTATGAGTGTGTGCGTGTGAGAGAGAGAGAGAGAGTGTGTGAGTGGGTGCGTGCATGTGAGCATGTGTATTTGGCTATGTATGGTTGTGCTGTTTGAAATGTAGTAATTTTACAAATTCATCTCTTTACTTACTTCCTCTTGCCCTCTCTCTCTCTCTCTATATATATATATATATATTTCTATATATATATATATACGTGTATGTGTGTATATGTGTGCATGCTGTTTGAGTTGAAGTAATTTAACAAAATCATCTCTTTACTTACTCATCTCTCTCTCTCTCTGTCTTTCACCCTCTCTCACGTTCTCTCTCTATATATAAGTGTGTGTGTGTGTGTGTATGTGTGTGAGTTTTGAAGTGAGCTATCTTCATATGAGTTTGCATATGAGAGGTTTTTTTTTTGATAGAGTCCCATATATCATAAACCAGTAATCAAACTTTGCCGACTGTTTTGACGCGAAAAGGCTGTGTGTTTCATTAAGAACGTCAATAAAGAAATCGAAGAAAAAAAATATTCCGACTTCATAAATCAGGTCATTAATACTATTAATAACTCCTGGATGAATGTTTCGGGGTTTTTTTTTATCATATATTTTTTATCAAACTTTCTTCATATTAATCTAAATCTATATATAATTACCAAGATTTCCATTTGACCACATCCAATATATTTAGAACGTGTAAACATTTCTGATGCGCTCAGCTATTAAATTGCTGATAAATCTCCACGGAAATAAAATGATTCGCTAAATTTAGTCCGATCAAAGAGTATTTAAAAATGTCTTGACGACAGAATTCTTGTGTGTTTTGAAAATATGGATATTAAATGTCATGATAAATTACATACATATATATATATATATATATATAAGTTGGCCCACCGTAGTTGAGGACAACACGAAGGCTCACTTTTCATGAGCTACTATACGAAGATATAAGGGAGGGCGCTACTCCTTTCTTGGATTGATCCATTTACCCTTATTCAATACCTTTTAATGCTATGTATGAAACAAGGAGGAATCAAGTACCATTTTTTGAGTCTTTTGTATGACTCAAGTTGGGATTAAACCCTTGTCTGGACAACCATTAGCGAACACTGATACAACGATACCAATAGGTCATTATATATATTTTTATATATAGTCGCCTGTTGATGTATGTCTCGGTTGAGGAGATACTGCTTCCGAGGTAGGTGAACTTGTCCACTAGTTTCAGAAATCTACCATTTAGTTTGGAGATGTCGATTCTCTCATTAAAGCACATGTATTCCGAGCGTCTGGGTTGACAAGAAGCCTATGCCAACGGCTGCTTGTTCCAGATTATGTAACAGGATTTCGGCTTGGACGGGTGTATTTGCCAGTAGCGCAATGTCATCGGCGTCGTCAGCGTCCGTAATTGTTTGGGTGGGGTAACTTCTGCTTCTTTCCTTTGTCAGCTTGAAACCGTTGTTTTTCATTTTATCAATAGACGTTCAAAGCACGTAGTGTAGACAGATTGTCACGCGATATCCCACTGGGAGGAGGGAGATAAAATTACTACTCCTCGTATTTGAATTGACAGTATCAAGCCGTCAAAAAAGTGACCGTTAAGGAGGAATGGAGGTCACACAGGGGAGACCAGATGTTGGTACTTAGTAACCTCAGGTCGCCGGACACCAAGGGGAGAAGAGAGAAGCCAAATGATTGGCTGGGACCTCAAAACGGAAGTGGGGACCCCTTCCCCTCAGCGGAAGTAAAGGATAAGAAAATCAGTTTTTGAGCAGGGTCCGTTGCGGGCAGACGAACCATAGCCATTCTACTCCGGGTTGAAGACAAAAGAATACTGAGACATGTTGTTCTTTGCCGTTCTACAACGAATTTGTTGTTGTCACATTTCCTTTTTAGCTTCTATTCACCTTATGTTATCTTGCTTAGAATTGTCCTATTAATTCCTAAAATATCACACAGGGAACCGGTGTTGCCGACTACTACAATATAATATTATTACGACTAAAACCTATAGGCTCATTATCTTCCATTGTCGAGGGGAAGGAAGTTTAGCGGCCTGGTGGGTGTGTGATAGTGTGAAATTTGGAACCCCTTGCCAGCGGCGGTCAGTCTGGTCCTAAATTAATCCCTCACGTAATATGCCAGTTCTTATATGCCTGATAGGAGTGGCGGATATCCGTGCTACCAGTGTGACATGATAACGATGATGATATATATAAGTATGTTTAATAAACACACACACATATGATATGCATATATATTTATGTATACACACGGGGTCTCCTCCACACACACACACACACACACTTATATATATATACATATATTTAGAGAGAGAGAGAGAGAAGAGTCCCCGCGACGTAGTAGCTAACGTACTTGATTGCAAAGTCATTGTGAGTTCGAACTCCAATCTCGCTATTAATTGTTACAGTTTTGAAGCCCCGTTATCCTCCCACGAATGGGTTTAAAATTACTATTACCGATCTTCGCTATTGATGACTTTGACATTTGATAACCCTCATAGATTGATTTCCTATCAATTTAAAAAAATTGATATATAGCAAACAAGCGTGTAGATGATTGAATAAAGAGATACAGGGGCCCGACAATATTTTTCGGACACTTTGAAAAAAATTACTTCAAGGTGGTCACTAGTGCCAAAAACTTTTGAGATTGTAAATACGTAGTTGAGGAGTGAAAATCCACTACTAGTGTAATCATTTTTTTTTTTTAGTTTGGCATTGATAATTTTAGTTTTTTGTGATTTTTCCGAAAACTTGCGCGACACTATTTTTCGGACATGACAAAAAGTCCTATTTTATTAAGAGCTATGTTCATGAATATGTGTGGTACTATAGCTTCACGACACCTAGTTGGCCGCTGGTCTCGTGATTACCACATGTGTCGACAGGTCTTTCTCTGATTCTTTCCACGCCCACGTTGCATTCAGATCCGAGGAAAGAGAAGATGGATGTGGTCTAGTCGATGAAGGTTGGAATTCGTGTTGGAGAGAAGAAAAGTTGCCAAGCAAATTTAGAAAAATGACAAAAAAAAGGCGTTTGTTATAAACAGTAATTTACACAGTTGTTTAAATAATTTTTCCTCAAACACCGCCAACTGGGGGTGAAAGTAGTTGACTGGTGAATTCCTGAACCAACTCAATTTTTCGCTTTGGGTGTCCCCTATTTATGGGCCCGAATCCCGAATAATCAGTTTCTGATTGGTCAGCCAATGGGGACTGCCGACCAATGGCTATCATCGTAATAATCCCCCCGGTTTTCCCCTGATTGGTTTAGACAATCGGCTAATCAGCTACAGTCATCGGGAGGGGCTACAAGGAGCAGTCCTGTGGTTGGTTGACCAATGATTTAGTGATTCAAGGCCTTGTGCCAAACTTGGTGACACCAACCCAAATTGTCCGCTATTTTAAAAATACATTTTTTTTCTGCTTTGAAATCCGATGGCTCTTTTGACAGCTCTTTGCAGGTGTGCGGATGTTTATTTTTTGGGGACAGATTTATAGGTCAACAAGTTTTGATCGGATCTCAAACTTTTTTGTACTTAATCACTTGGTATTTATTTTATACACGATTCTCAAAAAATACTTGGACACCCAAAATGAATTTATTTTTAATAAAATACTTATTATCATGATTTAATAAAATTAATTAATTTCGCCAGCCAAGTCCTTGACACTTAAATGAAAGTATCATATATGTTGCTGCATGCAGATTTTCTGCTCGTACACTGCTCTGAGGCACTGGCCCCTATGTTAACATAGGACAATCTAACAGCATAAATAGTCCGGGCATTTCTTGGCAAAACAATTAAGTTTAATGAGGTAAAATGCATCCAAAAGAAGTCGTTTGTTTGGCACGGAAGAAGCGGGAAGATGGCCTCAGCATCAGAAGGATCGCCATGGATTTGAAGCTGTCGAAATCAAGGGTCGAATACATGCTGAAGACAAACTGCGAGCGGAAAAAGAAGAGAGTTCAGAAAAGATCAATTGGCAAGAGGACTGAAAGGAGGATGAAGAAGACTGTGACACGGCTTTTGACATCTGGAGAAAAAGTTACTGCAAGAAAAGTGATGGAGAAATGTGAATTGGATGTAAACGTCCGGACAGTACAAAGAACGCTGCATAGGATTGGTTTGAAGTATGCTAAGGCTAAGAAAAAAAAAAACACTAACAAAGAAACACAAAGGAGCAAGACTGGAGTGTGCTAAAAGGTGGTTAACAAAGCATGTTGACTTTAAGAAGGTTATATTTACTGATGAGAAGCGTTTCAAGTTTGATGGGCCCGATGGATGGTGTACTTGGTCGAGAAGGGGTGAGCCTGTTGTAATGAATAAACGACAGATGGGAGGAGGAGGAGGAGGTGGAGGAGGAGGAGGAGAAGGAGTTATGGTTTGGGGTATGATCTTTGCTAATGGGAATATATGGTTGGAGTGGCTGAAAGGACGACAGAACAGCGAAAGCTTCAAACAGTTGCTGGACGAGAAAGCCCTCCCAAGGATAAGAAGATTTCATTCTACAGCAAGACAATTGCAGCATCCATGAGTCAAAACTCATGAAAGAATGGATGGCTAAAGTGAATATGACTACTTTGGAATCGCCTGCAAGAAGCCCAGATCTAAATTTAATAGAATATGTTTGGGAAATGCTTGCGCAACTAGTCTATGATGGACCTGAAATAACGACACAGGCTCAACTATGGGAACGAATACTTGGAGCCAAAAAACAACTAATAGAAACACGTAGAGATGTTATTATGCATAAGTTTGATCATTATGAAGAGAGATTGATAAAAGTTATTGAGAAGAAAGGTGATATTACAGACTATTAACAGTTTTTCAACGATGTCCGAAAAATAATGTCGCGTGTGTTTTGTAAAAAATGATGAAAATTAAATATTTTTCCTTACCTAATCGATTTTGTTTCATTTTTATTACAGGTATTGTCTTTATATGTTTATGCTATTCTATTGAAGGAATTTCGCCACTCTATGGTACTCGGAAAGTCGAATACTAAAGTGACCGAAAAATATTGTCGGGCCCCTGTATTTACCATTTTTTTCTTTAAATTGAGTGAAAAGTTTGTTGAAAAACGGACGTAACAAAGTTTTTTTTCTTGTAAGAAAATTTAATATTAAGGGCATAAATATTAGAAGAGAAAAAATGTATATTGTTGTTTGCGTTGTTTTAATCTTATGGATATATTTTATGCGTATAAAAGATGTTTGTGTACGAATATTAATATGAAAAGCAGAAAATATATTTATGCGTTAAACATGTATGACGTTGTAGCCGAAATTTCCATTAGCAGAAGGCAGATTGAATAGTACAACAAATATCTTTTGTAAACAAAGATATTTATTTAGTTTAAGATAATCAAGAGATCCTGAAATTGAATATCACTTGAAGGAAATGAATGTAATATTTTCACTCAAATAAATAAATGGAAAATTTTTGAGTTGACTACAAAAAAAATCTGTGACCCTCTGCAGGTGTATCATTTTTATCATTGTTTATTAGATTAGGGTAAGCTTCAAATTAGATCATAGTTATGATAATTTACCTATGATTCTTACTGGTCAAAAATATTTTTAACAATCTACGATAGAAAATATTATTTAGGTTATTATGGGTTTTGATTCTTCAATGTTTTCACGCCAAGTCTAATTTTATCGTCTGGAAATCTCTAAGATATTCTAAAAGGAGAACTTATGTGGCGAATAAATACAAAACTAGAGACACAAAAATGACAGTTTCTCGGGCCTATATTTTGTCTGAAAATTAATACTTTTTAGTATTTGTTTTCCTATACACACACACACACACACACACATAAACACATGCGTGCGCGTGCACACACACGCACACACACACACACACACACACACACATATATATATATATATATGTTATAATTGGGGTGGCAATTACAGCTTCTTGGGCCTATATTTCGTATGAAAATTAATACTTTTTAGTATTTGTTTTCCTAAGCACAAACACACACACACACATACACACGTGCGCGCGCACACACACACACACACGCACACACACACACACACATATATATATATATATATAGGGTGGTAATTACAGCTTCTTCGGCCATATTTTGTATGAAAATTAATACTATTTAGTATTCGTTTCGCTACACACACACACACACACACACACACACACACACACACACACACACATATATATATATATATATATATATATATATATATAATAGGGCGGTAATAGATTATATCAATTATTTTATTGATAATTGATTGTTATTTTATTTTTTAATTTGGTAAGGTTGTGGACTGCTTACGAATCTTTGATAGTAAGTGTACTCTGTCTCAAAAGTTCATAGGGTGTAATTTTTGCACCTGTGGGAGATGTCATGTTTGACGGATTATTTTGTAGTTCGTCGGAGTGACGTGTCTTCAAATCATTGTTGAGGCCGGATGTTGTAAAAAGTCAACAAGTCGCGTCGTCGAATTAGAATGAGATTGATCTAAATAAAATAAAATTTAACGACAATTCTCCTGAGTTGCTCATGGAAAGATTAAGAAGATACTATATAAGAAAATAAGATTTGCGTCGGACTGATAGACTTGTTAACAGTCTGAATAAAGATTTTTTTTTGTATCTGAATAACAGTGTCGCCTGTTGTTATTAATATTCAACATGGTCTCTAACAACACACACACACACACACACACATATATATATATATATATATATATACTGAAACTAAATGTTTAAAATTGCCCAATCGCCTGGGACTGTAGAATACACCGACAACATCTCTTCAGAGGGGTAAGACCTCCCCAACGAGTGTCCTGGTTATGACACTAAACAATCGGATGTTGAGGTTCCAGTAATGCTGGAGGTTCGGGAAATGTGGTGTCCCCTTCATTGCTATCGCTCCCAAGTCCAATGAGGCCTGGAGTGGTAGCAGTAGGGAGGGTCCTATCTCTAGGTCAAATAGAAATTAACTGCGTAATTATGGTAAACTGAATTACTTGAAATATAACTGCTTTGATATTTGAACTACCAACTTATGCTAAACTGAATTGTTTGAATTAGAACTGTTTATTTGTATAAAAATGGATTTGGGATTAAATAACCTGCAAAGGTTAATATGCCATGAACCCAAACAAACAAAGAAACGGACAAACGAATTTTTTAAAAAGTTTTCACAGAAAAAAAATGCCCTTTTGTATTATGTTTGGACATGTAAATGCCAAGGCTCTCGATCATATGGAAGTCGGACCTAACTGATAAAATGAAACGCAGTTTCTTCCAGGCAGCGGTTGTGTCGATACTGCTATATGGATGCACCACATGGACGCTTACGAAGCGGCTGGAGAGGAGGCTGGACGGAAATTACACAAGAATGTTGAGAGCAGTATTAAACAAGTCCTGGCGACAACACCCCACGAGACTCCAACTATACGGACAGTTGCCCCCCATCACGAAAACTATACAAGTTCGACGAACCAGACACGCAGGACACTGCTGGAGAAGCAAGGACGAGCTCATAAGCGATGTACTCCTGTGGACCCCCACATATGGATGTGCAAGAGTGGGACGACCAGCACGAACTTACATACAGCAACTATGTGAGGACACAGGATGTAACCCTGAAGACCTGCCGGAGGCGATGAATGATAGGGAGAAATCGCGAGAGAGGGTCAGGGATATCCGCGCTGGCGGCGCGACATGATGATGATGATGATATAAGGTAGACCTTGTAAAGGTGAATTTGGTCTGAGAAGTCACAAGCATTCCAATGGGTGTTTTTGTCGTGTTTTAAGAGAAGGCCTTTCTCTATAAATGAGTGGCCGTCGCAATAGTATACTATCTATTGGAGGATCAGCTGAAAAGTCAATAGCTTTTCCAAGAAACCTTCATGAAATGTGACTGAATCAGGTTTACTTTTCGTCAGAGTTCTCCTTGCTGTCCACGCATTTTATTCAACGAGGTTGTCGTACAAGTATATCATAAGTAAAGAAAAAAAATCCTTAACAGTAGATAGGACTTTATCATATAAACTTTTCAGCCTATGAACACTTCGACGCATGCTCGTATATATATATATATATATATATATATATATATATATATATTTTAAGAAAAAACAATATTCGGTCACATTAGGATAATGAATTTATTTCCATCCTGTAAAAAGCATTGATATGAATCATAGACTCCAAAATAATTTTTAATAGGACATCATATCCAACAAGTACATATGTCATCATCATCAAGTCAAACAGATAGCACGAATTTCCCCCCTCTCTGTCTCTCTCTTTCTTTCTCTCTCTCTCTCTCTCTCTCTCTCTCTCTCTCTCTCTTTCTCTCTCTCCATCAGCTTCTATGATATATCGCTCCTGGTTGGTACACCAAATCACATATGGTATCCATACGTAGCTGATGTAACTAAGTTCTATTAGCTCAGCCAACACAGGCACGTCCATATAAAAGTTACCATGGAATAAATAAGTAATTACTTCTCTAGTAGTGTCCTGCATGTCTTGTTTGTCATACTTATATGTTTTTTGTTGTTGTTTTTTTTATGGGAGGGAAGAAGCCATATAGCCGCTGTTTTTGGGAGGTGATGCTTTCTGGATTTATTCAAAAAGCATGTATCATCCTGTTATAGTTCTCATCAAGCTTTCCCTTCATGCATTTCGTAAATGTCAATGCGGTGCATCCATACAGTTGTATTAACACAGTCATACATCAGAAAAATCCCATTATATGGAAATCTAATTTATCTGATATAATATATCAGATAGATGAGATTTCCATATAATCGATGACCTGATATATAATGGACCATAAAGCCGTCGTCTCGTATTTAAATGTTGCACGATCTATTAGTTTGTGTTTAAGCTCATATCTACGTGAGTTATTTATTGTTTAAAACAAACTTTGTATTCCTACTGACCTCTCTTAAATATGAATATTCAACTTAAAAATATAATCAATTAAATATAAATTTATATTACAGGTTCAAGGACTGATGTTCTATAAGGATAGCTTTGTTATTAACTAACCCACGAAGGTTGAGATGCTATTAAATAAAGAATCAATCAAAACTAAAACCAAACAGTTCCAAGGAAGAATATCAAAATACAATATTCTTTATATACATAAAGTCTGTGTCATCTTTCAACCAATCTAAAATGTAATTATAAATTCAAATTAAAAGAAATGATCACCATTTGAAGTTACAACTTTTAACCGCCAGGGAATAATAATGGCTTCTACCGATTGTCAACTTGGTTATCTAATTGCATTATCGCGCCGTTTGTTGAATCTACGACAATAAAAGCGTAAAGCAGATTTTATAGCAAGTAAAATAAAGAAAATAATGATCATGGAAATCAAACCTACTTTGATAAATGTTTATCAAAAAAAAAAAAAAAAAAGAAAGGAAATAGTGACCTTCTGCGCAAACAACAGATGACTGCAACGGAAACATAAGGAATTGTGGTTAAAAAACGACACTTTCTCATACGTTTTCTCTGTTTAAATTAATTGCCATTGGTGCATCGTGGGACGCAGTTGTTGTTAAATTATGTGCACTATTCCGATAGAGTATTCTTTGCGCAACTCCAGCCATGGTTAAGATTATAAATTGGAAGAACAATCAATCTAGGAGAAGGAAAAATTTTAATTCAATACTAGGAGATGGAATCCCCATGTGGATTCCAAATTTTGCCAGTTCCATTTATCATAGAATTATTTATAATCATTATCGACCTTATATTTGATTTATTTGTTGACTTAGTTCCCTGAACTCTAGTGATTTAAAAGAAATTTATAGGTATCTAAACTACATATATAAATTGCTGTCTCCTGGACTGAGTTTGGCTTGGTTTCTTTATTTAATGGCATATCAACATTTGTAGGTTATTTAAAGCCAAAGCCATTCTCCAAGAAGAACAGCAGTGGTAATATTCGACCCATAGGTTGGTGGATAAGGGGTTTTATACCATTCCAAAGGGTATTTGCCCGAAAGTTACTGGACTTGGAATTATTTGTCAATCAAAAATGTGCAACAAACGGTTCATAAGAGAAACAGTTTTAATAATATATATATATATATATATATATATATATATTACAAAGAATGTATAGTTGTCACTATCTCTCCTGGTGGGTTTGTGGCAGACCAATTAAGGTATAATTTGGATATTGCTCAATATCCTGATAGAGCCATTGTATATGATAATAATTAAATATATATCAGTTTATATATATATATATATATATATATATATAATTGTATGAGCATATATATAACAAATACATATTTAATTGTTATTAATATATATATATGATAATTAAACATATATCAGTTTATATATATATATATATATATATATATATATATATTTAATTGCTTAAGTATGTAAAAAGACTAATATATATATATGTCCGATGATTGCTGTTGCATAAAACCCAGGGTCACAGACAGTACCATGTATTATATATTTAAGTAAAGTAAAGTTGGCGACCATAGTCGAGGGTGACCCGAAGGCTCCCTTTTCGATAGCTTACTACACCAAGGTGTAGGGGAGGGCGCGACTCCTTTCCCTGGATTGCTCCACTTTACCCTTGATCCGTACCTTATAATGCTGAGTGTTAAGCAAGGAGGCATCAAGTACCATTTTTTGAGTCTTTGGTATGACTCGACCTGGGATTGAACCCAGGTCTCCCGGGCCAATGGTGAACACTCTCTCTCTCTCTCTCTATATATATATATATATATATATATATAAGAAGAAGCCATATAGCCGCTGTTTTTGGGAGGTGATGCTTTCTGGATTTATTCAAAAAGCATGTATCATCCTGTATGTATATATATATATATATATATATATATATATTGTTTCAAGTGTTCAGATTTCATAATCATGACTGAGGCGTGCTGACATCACATATTCCTTTGTCACTATCACGCTATCAGTCCCCATCAGACATCACTTGTAGTAAGTCTTTTAGACGCTTCCCGCAGAGATCATGATTATAATTTTTGGTGTTCGGCCAATAGTGGTATGTACATGAATAGAAATGCAAAAGAAAACATCGTACTTCCTTCTCAATCAGAACTTAGAATGTCTTGCTCGCCTGACCTGAATAGTTTGCGAGATGGGAGGTAAGTGGCTGTACAGTTGCTTTTTTTGTTGAGTGCTGCCTTTAGCATTTGTCCAAAACAACACTCGACATCCTTCTTTAGTTTTCAGTTAGCTTTTGCTTCAAGAGTGTCGTTAGACTCCTTGAGGTGCAAGCATAGAGTAGTATCAAGACAGCTACAGCTTGGGAGGATTCTCGTTTTGTTTTTACAGTGAGATCAAATTTCCATATGGTCAATAAAATTCCAATAGCAGTCCATGCGTTTATTGATATTTCTTTCAGCAGATGAGATATTACTACCAATATATAAGAAATGGGCGAATTTCTGAGGCTTGCCATTTAATATGAAGATGGCACCATCTAGATAAAAACACGCAAACTCTAGTTTATTAGTTTACATAAAGGTCAACTTTTCTTGCTGCTAGTTCTTGGTTATGCAGCAGGATTCAACTTAAACAAGCGTATTTACAAGAAGCTTTAAACCATTAGCAAAGTTACATACTATATATATATATATATATATATTATTAAAAAAATCCAGCTCAAAATGAATCTACGTATTATGAGATTAAATACTTTCTCATACACATGAAACTCACTCAATGCCTTTGAAAAGATATTCTTTAGTATATATATATATAGAGAGAGAGAGAGAGAGAATACTTAGTCCAGTTAAACCGGAGTTAGGAGTAATTCCATCAGGACAAGAAATTATTCGTGAATGAATATTTAACTCTTCCTGGTAAAGAGCTCAATGTACCAATTATACAGAGCAATAATTTCATTAAGAAAAAACAACGAAACCAATCACAAAGGATTATAACGTACATGCATTTATATATATATATATATATATGATTGCAAATATGAATCAAAATCCGACAGCATCAAGATATCAGAAAAAACATTATCCAAATAGGTGAATTTATTATGAATTAAAGTCGACGTTGAACGTTTCGGTTTCAGTAACCATCATCGGGACTTGGATATCAGGATAGTTCAAAAAGCGATGGACGCTTGCTGAGATAACAGGAGCAAATGAGAAATATACAACGAAAAGATACAATCTGAGAATTAATTTCTTATTTATTGCGGACTTTTTGTCCTCATCTTGGTAGGATTTTTTATGTTGTTTCTTCTTTCACTACGTTTCGGCCAAATTTCACCTCTGGCCTTCTTCGAAAAAACGTGGTGCGATAGACAACAACTATGGAAGACAGTAATTACTGGGGATACAGTTACAAGACTCAGCTTTCCTATCCGAGGTCGCGGTTAATCACCCGAAGAAGGCCAGAGGTGAAATTTGGCCGAAACGTAGTGAAAGAAGAAACAACACACACAAAAAAACTACCAAGATGAGGACAAGAAGTCCGCAATAAATAAAAAATTAATTCTCAGATTAAGAAGCCTCATCTCACAATGATTCCAATTTAAAGACGAAAAGGTACAAACGCGCGCATAGCGTTCATAATTCAAAAGTGTTATGAACGTGTCTGACACGCGGAAATATATTTGAAAATGTTTGATTTCCAAAAGAAACGAGATAATCTGCCCGTTTATTAAGAAATACGCAAAGACAAGTAAGTTTTCATATATATATATATATATATATATATATATATATGTGTGCAGATTGTTTTGACGTCATCCATGTTATATGTCGTGTAAGAATGTATTTCAGAAAAACAAATACCAAATACATTCTTACACGACATC
The DNA here is from genome assembly GCA_963585895.1 of Sepioteuthis lessoniana. Classification (NCBI taxonomy): domain Eukaryota; kingdom Metazoa; phylum Mollusca; class Cephalopoda; order Myopsida; family Loliginidae; genus Sepioteuthis; species Sepioteuthis lessoniana. The sequence continues at coordinate 16,774,324 of OY757933.1, forward strand.
TAACATGGATGACTTCAAAACGATCTGTATACACACACACACACATATATATATATATATATATATGAAAACTTACTTATCTTTACGTCACCATTGAAGTGGATGCTCGGTTTACAAATGGAAATGTATCAGGGGCAAATCGGCAACGAGTTCTGATTGGCTGAAAGAGACTTAAACGAAAACGCAGTGTATGCAGGATAGAAAACAGGAAAATAGTTAGTTGACTACGAGACACGACGATGTAAAGACGACGGCTGGAACTAGACGCGACGATGTAAAGGTGGCCGAATATTTCGGCACCCTTTTATAGTTAACCCCTTCGAAGGAGTCTCACGTCCAATGCAAAGTTGTGAAGACGGAACTAGTGAGCAAGCAGGTGTTAGAACTATAATAGAAAACGAGAAAATAATATCAAGATCTGTGTCTGCCCTCTCACTCCTCACAACATTTTATTTCACTTTGTACAGCTAACACGGTCGATTCATAATTTTGAAATTTCATATATATATATGTATATATATAGTACGTAACTTTCCTAATAATCTAAAGCTAATCATTTGCTGTTTCTCTATTCTCGATGACCACTAAATATGGAAGTTAAGAATAAAAGTTTGTATTCGCGAACCATGTTCATCATTTCTTCATTTCATTGCGGTGGAGGCTACAATAGCAGTTCAAGTGACACTTAATACGTAGCGCTACAAGCGTCTACCGAAAGCTGTAGTAGTACAAAAGTCTATTTGATGTACTAGTTTTACTAAGTCTGTTGACTCTATCAGCACAAATATCCACTTGAACACCGTAGTGTTACAGACTTCTATTTGTGCTGTGTCAAGTTGCGTATATACAAAAAAATATACACCAGAGACAATTGATACCAACGAGATATCCACATATAGAAAACCTGGAATTAAAGAAGATTACAACAGTTTTGACTATAAAAACAACAGCCTGGACTTAACTTCGCCGTTTAAACTCTTCTGCAGAAGACATGAAGTTCAGCTTTGTTTGGTTTAGTTTAGTTTTATGGCATATCAACCATTGTTAGTTATATAATGCTGGATCCATTTTTATACATATAAACAGTTCTATTTTAAACAATTCAGTTTAGTATTAGTATAGTTTTAGGTTTACACACAGTTAAATGTCAAAACAGATCTATTTCAAGCAATTCAGGTTAGCGTAAGTACACAGTTTAAATGTCAAAAAACAGAACTATTTCAAACAATTCCGGTTAGCATAAGTACATGATTTAAATATCAAAAACAGTTCTATGTCAAAAATTTCAGTCTTGCATAAGTACACAGTTTAAATGTCAAAACAGTTCTATTCCAAACAATTCAGTTTAGCATAAGTACAGAGTTTAAATGTTAAAACAGTTCTACGTCAAACAATTCAGTCTAGCATAAGTACACAGTTTCAATGTCAAAAAACGGTTGAATTTCAGAACAAATCAGCATAAGTACACAGTTTACTTCTATTTGACTCAGAGGTAGGAACTAATCAGGTGCTATTACCCCGGGCCAGCGGAGATCTGTGAGTGATGACAGTAATGGAGCACTCCGCATTCCTCTAAGTTCCAGCGTTCCTGGAACCTCACCATCAGATTATTTACTGTCATATCTAGGACACTCGTTGAGGAGTGGTTAAACCTCTACTGAGATGCAGTCGGTGTATTCTACAGCCACAACCGACTGGGCAGCGTAAAGTCTGAAACAGGTGTAGAACTCAATTATATAAAATAATAAAAAAATGAAATACAAAATATGAAATAATTTGCGGACCAATTCATTTTAGAATATTTACTTTTCACTCGCGGAACCAAAGACAATAAAATGAGATTGCTATTTATCCAGTTGTCCTTACATTACGTGTCAGTGTGTAGAGTGTTCGCCAATGGTCCGGGAGACCGGGGTTTAATCCCGGGTCGCGTCATATAGAAGACACCAAAAATGGTACTTGATACTTCCTTGCTTAACTCTCAGCATAAGGTACGTATCGAGGGTAAAGTGGAGCAATCCAGGGAAAGGAAAAGGGCCCTCCCCGACTCTTCGGTGTAGTAGCTATTGAAAAGGGAGCCTTCTGGTCACCCTCTACTACGGTCGCCAACTTTACTGAACTTTTATTGTTCAAAAAGCTTTACTTTTTCTGGCACACCGTCTAGAGTTTCGTATATTATCTGTATTTATTAGGTGATCATATATCTAATGAAAGTGTACATCGATAACAGCTTTGATAATTTGGCGAGAATAAATTCTTTATGCTTAAACTGACCGTTAATAAAAAAATAATACGTAACTTATATTATTTATCATATTTACCAACCCCTCCGCTCGGGCAGGATATGACGCAAGGTCAATTTTTAAGCGGAGTTTAACAGGTTTGAATTCAGAGTTTTCCTTCTCCTTATATTATTTATAAACGTTTCGTTATTCATAAAGTTTTCTCTGTTGTCTGTCCTTTTAGCCAACAGAAATAAGTTATGTGTGTCTTATATCTTATATATCTGGTATTCTTTGCTTAGAAAAGTCATTTTGAAAAATCGAATTCCCTTTCTAGTGTTAAATAGCCAGCGCGTCAAATGAAAAGAGAGGAAATTATTGAAACTAGATATTTGGACTTCTTAAAGAATAGGTTAAAATGTGAAATATCATTTGACTGATTATTTGGTCATGATCTTTTTCTTGGTAACAGTAGATTGTTTGATAAAGTTGTAAATCGATTTTAAAGATCAATGACACTTATTAAGCTTAACTTATTCTGGCACACAGATTGGCTGTATTGATGTTATATTGATTAGTTTATTTGATGCCATCTCAACCATTATTATAACATGAATTATTTAATGCTAAAGCCATCATTCTAGAAAAATTACAGTGGTGCTATATAACTCATACCTGGGAGGAATAATGGTATTTGTACCTTTCCCAAGTATATTAGTTCGAAATTGAACCTAATTGCGCAACTAGGGTTCGAACTCGCTTACTATGATGTTATAGTCCAGCACATAAGCTACTACATCACAGAGAATCTCTCCTGTTGTATTGGTGCTTAACAATAGTAGTTTAGAAAGAGGGATTTTTCACCAGGGACTAAATAGTTTCAGATAAGTAACTGGAACCCCTCCGTAAAACTTTAAATTTGTCTGACCAAAACACCTTATATTTATATAAATCCAAATTTATTTTTCTATATATCTATATCTATATAAATCCAAATTCATATTTCTATACAATAATATCTAAATAAATTCAAATTAATTTTTCTATATATTTATATCTATATAAAATCAAATTCATTTTACTATATATTTATATATATATATAAATTAAATTTATTTTTCTAAATATTTATATCTATATAAATTCAAATTTATTTTTCTATATATTAATGGCTATATAAATCCAAATTCATATTTCTATATAATATTATCTATATAAATTCAAATTTATTTTTCTATATATTAATGGCTATATAAATCCTAATTCATTTTTCTATATATTTATATCTATATTAATGCAAATTTATTATTCTTTACAGAAATGATGCAGTTTTATTTCATTGCTATAAAATCTGGTGTGCTTGGTTGGCTGGTCAGTTGGTTAATTTTCCTGTATGTCAACGCCTGCTGTTTTTTTTTAAACCAATGTCATTTTTTCTTTTTACAGTTATACGTTTTCAAATGACGAAACCTATTCAATAATAATTGTTTATTATCTAATAATAATCATTTCTTAATATAAACTTAGTTCCAAGTAGTCCTATAATTTGCAAACATTTATATAACTTCAGTGACACTAAGAAGATATGTTTGAACCTATAATTGTGCTGTATATTGACATCTGACCCGGCCAGGCTGTCAAAATAGGAAACGCACCAGTGTAAATAACAGGTGCATCCGGTCACGGAATATCAGAATATAACCTTGACCGTGGACGGGTTGAATGAGTGCGATTTGTGACGCCCACAAGAAGGTTGAAAAATTATATAACACGGTGCACAGAAAATTCAATCAGTTGGAGATCAGACGAGTTGGAGAGAAGATGCTGGATTGAGGAACATGTCCCAGAGAGGCTGGGCACCCAGGCCCCCGGTTGAGCAGCCCAGTAGAACGGGAAAGAAACGCGGTTATGGCCAATAGAGTGGGGGTCAATATGTTGCGGTTATGTTCGGTCTCCAACTCCCTCTCACACACAACCCTTTCAATAATGTGAGCGGTATATTTTTCTAAAGAACTGTGTCGCTCGTCTTCATTGTTTCGTCGTTATGATTATGCACGCATATGTGTTTGTATATTTGGTCATGGCTATACAACAATTGTTTTTTGATTATTTATTTGAACCCATGTAATTGTTTGAAATATCTGAACCCAAATTTTTCATAAGTTTTCAGTATTTGATAGAAAAAAACTGAAAATAAATAAGCAAGTGTAAACAAATGGTTATTGTCATTAATTAGGAGTATTTACCTTATCAGACTTGGGCATGATAGCTAGGGTGTTCACCAATGGCCTGGGAGACCTGGGTTCAGTCCCAAGTCGAGTCATACCAAATGGTACTTGATGCCTCCTTGATTAACACAGCATTATAAGGTATGGATCAAGAGTAAAGCAGAGCATTCCAGGGAAAGGAGTAGCACCCTCCTCTACACCCTGGTGTCGTAGCTATCGTAAAAGGAGCCTTCGGGTCACCCTCGACTACGGTCACCAACTTTACTTATTTACTTGAAACGGTCTAACTGCTTTTGCATTATTAGTATTAGATTGGAATACTTTCAAGTATTATTAAAGCACATATATCTATATTTATTCGAAACATAATTGTTTGTAAAAAGACTGATTTCGGTATTTAAAAAGTCAGCATGGTATATTTGACTCTGCCTCCTATCAGAAAGGACTTGAAATGAGGTCAATGATCCGAAGGTTGATTATAGTGGGAATTTAAGGGAAGGGAAGTTCGGGTACGAGCCAAGGCTCGAGCTCTGCTAGTTTATACTGGTCATTGAACCAGTTAGTGCAATGTGGGCTTGATGGGCCTAGCTGGACTTGGACCCAAATCTGGGTCCAGGCACGTATGACTAATTATAGCTTAACGTGGACAAGGTCTAGTGTTGTACAAGGTGGACTAAGGTGTCAATTAAGCAGCTCGCCCACCCGAAGGTGGCCAAGCCGAAGTCGGGGGGTCATATGGCCTCAAGTCTGCCTTTGCTGGACAATGCTCGATAAGGTCAAAACCAACAGCAAATTATTGCCATCAGCCTCGACGCCGGAAAAAGTCAGCAAGGAAATACTTGCAGCCACAAAAAGATAGATAGATAAATAGATATTGCTAAAAAGTTTTGAACAAACCAATTTTCATTTGATTTTTGGAATACAAACAAGACTTAGCATATTAAGCATCGCGGCTCATTTAATGCCATATCCACCCTTCTTGAAGAATGGTAATGATAATATTTAACCGAAAACTGGTTGAAAAAGAGCTGATGCTTTTCCAAGGGTATTAGTCCGAACGTTAAAGTAATTGTGGAAGTGAAGTTCGATTTTATTTACTACGCTTTCGCTTTCCAGTACGCCAACCTCTACGCTATGAGTCTCCTTTACAAACAAGGGATTAAAATAAAGAATCGACAATTGATTATACTCTTTTTGTAATAACAATTCAACCTTGGAAAATTAATTAAAATTCAAAAGGACTTTCAATGCTTCAATAAATATTACGCAAATCAGCGTAAACATAATTTTGTAATGGTTTGCTAGCCTTAAGAACACAGGAAGCGCAGTGCAGTGATTAAGGAACGATGCTAGCTGACCAAAGTAAGTGAGTTCGATTCGAACCGTGGGACTCATATCTCTGATTAAGCGCCAAAACAAGCTGAGCTTAATAAATAACTTGCGAAATACCCGTAGAGTAGCTAGCTTTCTTGATAAACTCTCATTGGCTGGTCAGTATTTCCGGCGTGGTGCCAAACTAAGCTCAGCTTATTAAATTAAAAGTTTGCCTCTCTGAAACTGGTTGACAAATTCACCTACCTAGAAAGCAGTGTCTCATCAACCGAAAAAGACATCGACACGCGGCTAACGAAGGCATGGACAGCTATTGATAAGCTACCGGTCATATGGAAATCAGACCTGACCGATAAAATGAAACGCAGTTTCTTCCAAGCAGCAGTCGTGTCGATACTGCTGTATGGATGCACCACTTGGACGCTAATAAAACGGCTGGAGAAGAAGCTAGACGGCAACTACACAAGAACGTTGCGAGCAATATTAAACAAGTCCTGGCGGCAACACCCCACAAAGCACCAACTATACGGCCACCTACCTCCCATCACGAAAACTATTCAAGTTAGACGAACCAGACATGCAGGACATTGCTAGAGCTCATAACTGATGTACTCCTATGGACCCCACATATGGCAGAGAAAAAGCAGGACGACCAGCAAGAACATACATACAGCAGCTATGTGAACATACGGGATGTAGCCCAGAAGACATGCCAGAGGCGATGAGCGATAGGGAAAGGTGGCGAGAGAGGGTCAGGGATATCCGTGCTAGCGACACGACATGTTGATGATGATGATGCGTAACTAGTGATTTAACAAGTTAGCTAGTTGATCATTTAAGTGAGTTCGATTCTCACTGGCTGTCCGACGGTTTTGGCCTTGTGTACAGTGATATGGCGTTTGAAAGCCAGTGAATATCATGCCTTTTTTTCACTCCTAATTTAATGCATAAATTCCCAAATACATCAAACGCATTGTAATCACAAATCCTAAAATAGCAGAAATATACACTGGTGTGTTTGTGTGTATGTTTGAAAATATCCATATCTCTTCCGTTTACTTATTCCCATAATTCAAAAGAGTACATATATTAAACCGGATATTGGCATAATTGTTAGAGTGTTCGCCAATGGCCTGGTAGACCTGGGTTCAGGTCGAGTCAAAAAATGGTACCTGATACCTGCTGGTTTAACGCTCAGCATTATAAGGTGAGGATCGAGGGTAAAGTGGAGCAATCCTGAAAAAGGAATAGCACCCTCCCCTACACCTTGGTATAGTAGCTATCGAAAAGGGAGCCTTCAGGTCACCCTCGACTAAAGGGAGACAACAACTTTTATATAAAAGAATATCTATAGATGCTTTTTTTAAAAATTCAGACAAATAGATATTAGGAAATGTTTAAAATAGGTAGATATAAACTAAACGATACAAATATTAGCAGAGATAAGCAGAGGTAAGTTAAATAAATAAATAAATAAATGTAGTATGAATTTTTATGCATATATGAATATTATTTTAACATGTAGATTCTTTTAAGATAGATAGATAGATAGATAGAATATGGATTTTTATGCATATATGATTATTATTTTAACATGTAAATTCTTTTAAAATAGATAGATAGATAGATAGATAGATAGATAGATAGATAGATAGATAGATAAATGTAATATGGATTTTTAAGCATATATGAATATTTTTTTAACATGTAAATTCTTTTAAAATAGCTAGATAGATAGAATATGAATTTTTTTTGCATATATGATTATTTTAACATGTAAATTCTTTTAACATAGATAGATAGAGAGATAGATAGATAGATAGATAGATAGATAGATAAACGTAATATGGATTTTTAAGCATATATGAATATTCTTTTAACATGCAAATTCTTTTAAAATAGGTAGATAGATAGATAGATAGATAGATAGAATATGGATTTTTAAGCTTATATGAATAAGATAGATAGATAGATAGATAGATAAATGTAATATGGATTTTTAAGCATATATGAATATTCTTTTAACATGCAAATTCTTTTAAAATAGATAGATAGATAGATAGATAGATAGATAGATAGTATATGGATTTTTAAGCTAATATGAATAAGATAGATAGATAGATATAATATGGATTTTTAAGCTAATATGAATAAGATAGATAGATAGATAGATAGATAGATAGATAAACGTAATATGGATTTTTAAGCATATATGAATATTCTTTTAACATGTAAATTCTTTTAAAATAGATAGATAGATAGATAGATTGATAGAATATGGATTTTTAAGCTTATATGAATATTCTTTTAACATGTAGATTCTTTTAACATAGATAGATAATCTCATCTTCTTCAAAGAGTTAAGTTCTCCCTGACTCAAAACGATGGTTCTTATGTATAACATTAAACCAGTTCCGGTTTTGAGGTTCCAGTCTTGGATTTCTAAGTCGCATGTCATATGGCTAAGTACAGCAAGTTGTTCCTAATTCTCAGATAAACATCTGTACAAAAAATAATCAGTGTCACTGAACGAACAATCTCACAGAAAAAAAGATTATAATAAAATGTCAAAGAGTCGGAATTTTACCTTATATTTGTGCTAAAGAAATATGATGCTTTATTGAAACACGAAAGCAAAGGTTTGCTCACCTCATACAGACACAGCGTTCTTTGACATTGTTGCTGGATTTTGCGTCACTTGATGATGATGATGATGATGATGATGTATTTGTAAATTGATACTCAGCGCTCAAAACTATTGACATATACTGGATGATTTAAGTAACCCTTAATCTTACGTGCATTGGTTTCGGCTGTTCTCAGGTTTTACTCAGAGATAGTATCTTCAATTATCTATTAGGACTTCAACGGAAAAGGATTTGTTTCCATTGACAAATCCGAGATGAATGGTAAATCCACTTTCTTATCCAATATTTGACAATGGCTCAGAAGAGTTAAGAACAAATATCGTCCGATTGTCCATATTCACATTCCAATCGGATTATCTCGGATCGATTTGGATATTAGTGAACAGCTGATTGATTTAAACCAGTAGGTCACAATACCCTTTGCCTTCTAGGAGTTATATAAAGTAGGAAGAAAATTGATGTATAGATGACTGAAATATACACAAAGTATTCAAAAAGGTAGAATCTCTTAAAGAAGAGGTGGTCCCTTAATCACCAGTACCAAAAGAAGTGGTTAGATACCCACTTCACAAAACAACTCAAGTTAATTTAAAGCCTTAGACTTTATAAGAATTAATTTTTTTTTATTGCGGACTTTTTGTCCTCATCTAGGCAGTTTTTGTGTTGTTTCTTCTTTCACTACGTTTCGGCCAAATTTCACTTCTAGCCTTCTTCGGGTGATTTACCGCGACCTCGGATAGGAATGCTGAGTCTTGTAACCGTATCTGCCTTCCATAGTTGTTGTCTATCGCACCACGTTTTTTGACCAAGTTTTTTGGCCGGCTTGGGTAGGATTTGAAACCGCTATCTCCTGACAATGCTCACCTGGAACCGCAGAGACGCAACGCCTCTTTCCGCTGCGCCACTTAAAGACTTAGACTTTATATTTGGAGGTGTTATGGTACCCAACCTGTGGTCGTTAATGAACTCTTCCGTGACTATCAATACCGGGCACTGTACTTTTTCCCGACGAATACTTGGCAGTCGGAACGACTTCTAACACTTTGTACATATGTTGTATTATACTTCGTTAATATACTTTGTTCCACGTAAACCCGAGTTGTGTAATTCTTCCAGAACTTTTCTGGTCCACAACAAGAGGAAAAGTTTCCATAGAGAAATGGCTAACGCGTTGGACTGTAATATTGCAGCATTCGAGATCGAATTACAGACAAACTCACTTATCTTGACAGCTATAAGTTTTATAGTACCACAACTGTTCTTCAACAAAAATGGTGTAGACATTAAATAATCCAAGACTATGGCACTGAACAAGGAAAGCAAACCGTATTTTGGGGCCAGTTCCAAGAACTAAGATGCTGAATGATTTTAAATAGTCGATACTGGAAAGGAGTCAGTTGTTCTTTTAAAAGCTGTTGACCACGCCCACCACTTTAAAGTAAATATCTGTTTCATGATTATCAGTTGTTTGCACACATTTATCTGGTTTTTGTACATAAATCATAATAATCCTTAATAAATATTACAACTTATAATTCTTCAACCGGCTCATTGGCCTTGTGGGTAAAGTGCTCGCCAATGGAGACCTGGTAAAGTGGAGCAATCTTGGGAAAGGAGTAGCGCCTTCCCCTACACCTAGGCGTTGTAGCTATTGAAAAGGGAGCCTTCTGGTTACCCTCGACTAAAGGGAGACAACTTTACTTTCCTTACTTATTATTCTTCAAACAAAGGATTTGTACAAAGTTGAATGGTATTAAATATTCCTATCTAAAACTCTAAACACAATAACGCAGTGTAAAGCAACTGTTTATTTCACAAACCGCAATTATAATCATTTGTTTGCACACTGCTATATGGTATCGGGTGTCTCAATATACATTGGACCCATGTGACAGCTAATAACTCAACTAATAATAATGTTGTGTTCTTTTTTTTGTTTCAGATTTGAAAATAGTATACTATAAAAAAAATCTATTAATCCTTGATGCATGGGACGAGAGAAGAAAAATATCTTGCGTTGCAATTTATTTGGAGACAAAATCATTTAAAAGCGTCTCCAAATAGATGCAATCCATAGATATGATGATGATTTATTACCGAGACAAGAAACTTGAAAAATAATAGCACGTCCTGGAAGCTGATATGATAAGAATTTTTTAAAAATTATTGATTTGATGTCACTTGCTCAAAGGATGCATTTTTTACAGGATATGTTCCAAACGACCGCCTTTATACTTTTCTCAGTTATAAGACATAATCAAATTCATTTATTTTGTGACACCCTATGCCATATTCCTAATGATAAGTTAAAAAAGTAAAGTCGGTGATCGTAGTCAAGGGCGAACCGAAGGCTTCCTTTTCAATAGCTACTACACGAAGGTGTAGGGTAGGGTGCTACTCCTTTCCCTGAATTGCTCTTATTTACCCTTGATCCATACCGAAGATGACTGAACGCTAAGCAAGGTAGCATCCAGTGCCATTTTTTGAGTTTTTGGTATGACGACCTGGGATTAAACCCCGGTTTCCAGGACCATTAGCGAATACTCTACCCCTTGGTAGCTAATAACAACCATCCTCAATAAAAAAAATAACTTCAATTATTTCTAATACAAATAATTGAAACATTTATAAGTTATCAGTTATTCCTTATAACTCTTATTCCTTATAACTCTTATTTAATCCATATATTCGACCCTAGCAGGTATTGCCACTCCGTGTAGGAGTGGACTTGTTAGTGATGTCAATCAAAAAGTAATCGAAAGACTGAAAGTAAAGGAAAATGAAAACCTTAATAGATAACTGAAAAAAAAAACCCTCAAAAAAGCATCTGGACATGAAAGTGATAGTGATAATATTAACCGTCCTTGTAACAATCCTGAAGAAGGAGGTCAAGTGAAATAGTAAGCTGGAAGGATTGAGACCGTCCAGAAAACAACGCTATCGATAATGGTTAACATACTGAGAAAAGGTCTAAACAATTGAGGAGACTTTCTGTTACTTGGATCCAACTTGCACTCTGTGAAAACTCGTAAAGTGAAAAATAACTGCCTATGCTTTATCGAAGCAGGTGAATGAATTAACTCTCTCTTTGTAATAGATTCATGACAAGAGTTTTCGATATTATCCACAACTGAAGTCTCATTTTATAGTCTTAAACAATTTCTCATATTTTGGAGAGATGAACCACGAGGAATATGTTTGGTTGGTGGTTTACCATATTTACCTAACCCCTCCGCTCGGGCAGGATATGACACAAGGTCAGTTTTTAAGCGGAGTTTATCAGGTTTGAATTCAGAGTTTTGAATTCATTAATAGAATTCTGTTTCAAAATGTGTGACGAAGTTGGTGTTCGAAAGTTATATTTTCATTTCATTTGAATTTATTTATTAACTTTTCTGTTTTTGTTGTTGCTTGTTTTTTTATTTGTTTTTTTTTTGTCCCCTCAAAAAGGTTACGGTACTTGGTAAAGATTTCAAGTATATTTTAAAACTCAATATAACAATTAGAAAATTATTTAAACCTTTTAGAATACAACTTTGATGTATGCATAAAAACTTAACATCGCCCTGACAGATGGGTTTAAAGACTGTGCCATATATCAATATAAGAATAAATACATGATCTGAATATATTACTTTTTTAAACATACACACACACACACACACACATATATATATATATATATATATATATATATATATATATATATATATATATATATATATATATACGAGGATCATTAAATAAGTTTCTAGACTTTTTTCGTGTGGGCACTTTTATTGATAGTACACACATGAAACTCTAGTCCCCTTCGAACTAATCTCCTCCGGCTGCAATGCACTTGTTCTACCGTTCTAACAACTTCTGGAAAGCCCCATGGAAGTCCTCTTGTGTGAGCGTATCAATGACTTTTATCACAGCCTCTTTCATCTCCTCAATTGTCTCATAACGACAGCCTCTGAGTTTAGGGAATAAGCAAAAGTCACAGCGACCAACGTCTGGACTATAGGGAGGGTGAGGAACTGTCTTGATGCCCATTTTGGTTTAATAATCTGTGAGAAGGATGGAGTTGTGGACTGAAGGAAATGCCACTGACACAATTTGACGAGTGCTGGCCTCTTCAGAGAGAATCTCTTCCTGATCCCTTAAAACCTCAATATAGTAACCCTAACCCAACCCTTTGGCCAATCAACTCTGGTGTATTGACTTCCTTACTCCTCCCACACCTCTCATCATCCCTCACAGACTTCCTGCCTTCCTTGAATCTCTAATGCCACTCAAAATCTGCATGCTCGATTCATGCAAGATGGTCGAAAAGCAGTCAGAAGTATTCCATTCGTTTCCGTGGCATTTTTTCCAAACAGAATTTTATTGCATATCGTTCTTCTAAAGTATCCTTACAGCTAGATGGCATTTTAGAAATTCACCAGCTGTGACAACCAGGCTTTAATAGGGTGTTTTCCAATTCCTGCTGTAGCTGTTCATTTGAACTTGAAATCATAATTGGTCAGTCATCTCATGAGATGTATAACAATAACATAGTGAATGTTCAAGAGTCTGTACAAAAAAGTCTAGAAACTTATTGAATTTACCACGTATATATATATATATATATATATATATATATATAGAGAGAGAGAGAGAGATTCAGAGACAGAGATAAACGTAGAAAGAGTTCGAGACAGACAGACACTGACAGACAGATACACAGACAAGACAGATACAGTAAGAAAGAAGGAGAGAGAGAGAGAGAGAGAGAGAGAGAGAGATTGAGTGAGAGAGGGGTTCATTTTGAAGAAGAATCTAGCGTTACTAGGACACGATAAAAAGAATTTAAAAATTGAAAATTAAAATAACCGCTTCCTTGTAAGGTTGGCTTCTTCAGAATTATTAAATACGTTAATCTGATTTTCCACTATACAGTATTTTTATTTTACAGAGTTAGATTTCATTCAAAACACTTTATATATATATATATATATATATATATATATATATATATATATATATATATATATACTACAGCATGTAAACTCACACTAAGAAAATTAGGATTCGAACTGGATTAAACAATTTACGCATTTATAATCCAACTTGTTCGGAAAACGTTAATGACAGAATTCCATGTTTGTAAACATTGGAATTTTATTTTATTTCAAACTCAGTAATATTTTGTTCAGACTAAGGATTTACCTTTCACTGCAAAGATTCCTATTTGCGAGAAAAGGTCACGTGGATTCAAATTCAGTAAACCTGCGATTTTTTTTCTCTAGAAAAATATTTCAGCAATGCATTTACAAATTACGAACCAGTGATGTATACTTTTCATATTGAAAAAATATTGCTTATTTCTGTTCTGTACATTTTTATAAGATAATATTAATAAAATGAATTAAAAAAAAAACAATTTTAAAACAGAGATATCTGTAAATAAATACTCTTAATCTTATCGTCCACGTTTTTTAAGTAGAAAGAAGGAAATTTTATTTGCATATGACTATTTTGATGAGGTTACCAAGTAATTCTGTTCTAAGTCAATGTCCTTCTTGTGTATAGTCATTTACTAAGCTTTGCATAGATGTAGCACAAGGCCAGAAGAATCGCATATCCAGTGAGAATCGAACTCACAAACAATGTTTTGCTAATCTGGTGGATAACTATTGCACTACTTGAGGTATCTCCTCTTTTTATATTCTACCTTCACTTTTTTCTACTTGTAAGACTGTATATCTATTTTATTTCTTCATATGAAAATTGAGGGGATTCCTCTGGACAGTGTGGATAACGAGCTGGACTGTGACATCATCATAAGTGTGTTGAAAGTCAACTCTCGTAATTATGTTACCGTTTGGACTAATTTCCCTTGGGAAAGCCATGCACTCCTTTCCTTTGCTATCGGTTAAACCGTACCACAATTGTCTTTCTACAAGTATAATATTGGAATTAAATAACCTACGAAGATTGCTATGTTATTAAATGAAAAAAATCAACAAAACTATAATATGCAAACTACATAGAACCATTATTCAAGATCAGTCTATCTATAAGAAAATGAGAAGGATGACACAACTTTCCTTCCTAACTTCCTCACTCAGCACCTCACTCTCCTATAATTATACTCTCTCATTGTTACTTAATAGATCAGTAAGATTGACCCTTGACATATAGAGTTGCATTTATGTTTAGTCCAAATACAATATGTTCAGCAAGAGTGATGGGCAGCCAATGAACTCGAGGTCAATCTGAGATCACTGTTCTCATTGGCTGTTTTCAGTCAGGTGGCCAAAAGTTTCTAAAGTTAGAAAAAGGTTTGTCACTTAATGAGAGTTTCTTGACCCTAGTTTTTTTTTTAAATCTCCATCTTGGTCACAATGATACCCAGTTTAGGTCAGACAGGTAATGATTAAAAAACACCCTTAAATAAAAGTAAATGAGAACATAAAATTGTAATCACGTTATCAGTTATCATCAACGAACAAGAACAAAGATGGCAACATATATAAAAGATCAGAGCGATGGGGGTAATTAAGAAGGCCAACCGGAAAAGAGACAAATTGAAGTAGGAATATGTCACGGCCTTCCCGTTCTTGATGGATAGGGTGACATACCTAATCCTTGCTGGGGAAAACAACCACCGCGGTGGCATCAGCTCGGACGAACAAAAAGATTTTACGGGTCGTCAGTCAGCCGCGAACACCAGTGGAAGGAACAACAGACCCAACACAACACCACAAAACGAATTAACTTGTACGTCATTCCACTTCAGCACTGACAAACGATCCACAAAGGACAGAATCCTCCAAAAGAAAATCAGAAAAGTAACAATTCAACATCAAAGGAGGAGGGGCAAAAATCGTCAAAAAGAAAGTACCAACCACTATCTTACTTTTTCAGAGGTTACGAATCCTTTTCTGTAAGTGGGAGCCGAACGCAGAAGATAGTCCCACCTACCCGGTCCAATCTCGACCGATTCATGGCACAACCAAACTTTATTGCAATTTGTTTTTAAGGTGACGCCCAACTTCCGGTTCTCCTTCGGGTATCTTCGCTCCGACTCGGGACACTCTGGCTCTCTCCGTCTTCTCCTTCCCAGAGTGAGAAGAGTGTGTGTGGGTGTGAGATAGAAAAAAATCAAACACGAGAGAGATTCAGGTGGGGGATTTCGTAACAAATGAAATGAAATGAGATGAGGAAATGGGAGTTGACTGATCGTAATGCAAGACCCATATAATGAAATGTGTATCGAATAACTAGACCCATATAATGTACGTTGGAGAGTAAGGCCGAAAAATATAGATCAAAGAGTAATGTCCATTAAATATAAATAGGAGAGTAACAGGATCTACAGCACAGAACAGAAAGTAAGGCTCATATAACGTAGATCAGAAATTAAGGCCTATATAATATGGATCGAAAAGAAGGCCCATATACCACAAATCGGAAAGTAAGGCATATAAAACGTACATCAAAAATAAGGTCTATGGAACATGAATCGGAAACTAAGGCCTATATAATATGGATCGAAAAGAAGGTCCATATAACGCAAATCGAAAAATAAGGCATAAAAAACGTACATAAAAAATAAGGTCTATGGAACATGAATCGGAAATTAAGGCCTATATAATATGGATCGAAAAGAAGGTCCATATAACTCAAATCGAAAAGTAAGGCATATAAAACGTACATCAAAAATAAGGTCTATGGAACATGAATCGGAAATTAAGGCCTATAGAATATGGATCGAAAAGAAGGTCCATATAACGCGAATGAAAAGTAAGGCATATAAAACGTACATCAAAAATAAGGTCTATGGAACATGAATTGGAAATTAAGGCCTATATAATATGGATCGAAAAGAAGGCCCATATAACGTGAAGGAAAAGTAAGCCATATAAAACGTACATCAAAAATAAGGTCTATGGAATATGAATCGGAAATTAAAGCCTATATAACGTAGATTGGAAAATAAGGCCCATAAAACGTAAATTGGAAAGTATGGCCTATATAAAATAAGTTGGATAATAAGGCCTTTTTAAGGTAAATCGAAAAGTAAGACCCATAAAACGTAATGAGTAAGAGCCTTGTAACGTAAATGGGAAACTAAGGCCAATATAATGTAAATCGGATTAAAAGGCCTATATGTAATGTAGATTTGTATGCACACAGTTAAATGGTTTCATGCATTCTTATCTAACATTAATAATTCTAACTAATGTTAATTATTGGTCTGCACACAGTTAAATAGTTTCACGCATTCCTATAAAACACTAATAATTTTATCTAATATTGATTTATTTTTTGCACACAGTTAAATAATTTCAGGCAATGCTATTTAATATGTATAATTCTATTTGTCAATTATTCCTATATAATATGAATTATGTACACTCACCGTAATCATTTCAAATGACTTGGGAGTAAATGATTCAAGGATTGAGCAGTTCAATTTAAAACCTAGATGGGAGTCTGACTGTTAAAAATATTCCAGATCTGTGAGGACCAACGAGTAATGCTCTTGAAGATATACTCTGCTTTCCCCCAAAACTCCAGGACTGTAGTCTCAACATAAGATACAGTTTGGTGTCATACTAAGATCACTCATTTGAGGTGTTTTTTTTACTTTTCTGCAGAGGTGAAATCAACGTATTCTTTAGACCTTACCTACAAGGAGGACATCTACATGAGTCGACATACCTAAAACATAGGATATTTTGCCAGATTTCACATATAATCTTAGGTATTGTTTAAAAGGTAATGAAAGCGAAAAAAAAATCGATTCCTGACATTACGTATTATTTACCATTTACTTAAAATGAACAGCGTTATTTAGCATGCAGGAGAGTTTGCCGTCTGCTTGTCTTTCACTTAAGTTATATTGCATTGTCAAAGGTTATTAAATTGAATGTGGAATAGTAAACTTCTCTTTAGCACTTCATTCTCTTCCAGCAACCGACAGGACTTGAGCCAAAAATTCTAATTTGTTATTAAAATGTCTAGCCTCTCTTTCTTCCCAGTACACTCAACGCCTTTCTCCGAAGAGGGAATTTGATCAAGCAACTCCAAGTTTATTCATCCCGCTCACACATGAGGAGGCTGACCGGCGTCAATCAAAGCTGCCAGCGAGCCTGCTGGGAGAAATTAACTTGCTTTTCTTTGGGGAATAATGTTTCCTTTTAATTCCGGACAGATCCATAAGTGTGCCAAACTTGACTTTTATTTTTAAATCGTATTCTGGACGAACGAGATCAAGTAATACAAAATTGAACTGGTTGAGAAATTCCTTTGATAAAATAGGTGATTATCAACATATGGATTGGCAGATAGATATGTTTATAATCCTATTTACCCAACCCCTCCGCTTTGGCAGGATATGACACAAGGTCAAATTTTTTAAGCGGAGTTAACAGGTTTGAATTCAGAGTTTTCCTTCTCCGAGACTAGTTGCCTCATTAAGGCTGAAGAACCCAGTCTGTCCTACTATTTACCCATAGCTGGAGGGACAATAATTGGATTCATACCTTTCCCAAGGCTGTTAGTGTTGAGTCCATTTCCTACGACGATAACCAATACATCGCGGGCACCTGCAAATAGACATGTTTATTATATTGAGATAGTAGCGTCAGGTGTGTGGCAAGAAGGAAAAACAGGAGCATCGGTCGACTGAAATCGTCTCAGAGTAAAAAGAAATCACGCAAGAAAGAAAGAAAGAAAGTATAAATGGTAAGGAAAAAGTGAAGATAGAATACGCTAAAGGAAAATTTTTAAAAAAATGGAAAACAGGGAAAGAATAAGGGTTGTCGCGGAAAAGAGAGAAAACTAGAAATTAAAAGAGAAAAAAAAAAAAAAAAGAAATTAAAAGACGGGTGAAATTGATGGGCGCAATACTTTGACGTTAATCATCAAAAGAAATGAAGAATACATCTGGATTTGTATAAGGCGATATGACATATATTCATATATTTATTGAAAGTCATCAAAAATCGTGTTACCATAATGGATTTTCGCATTTTTTCGTAAGGATCTAAGTCTATCTATCTCTCTCTTTCTCTCCGTCCCTCCCCTCTCTTTCTCTCTTTCTCTCTCTCTCTATCTCTCTCTCTCTCTCTCTCTCTCTATATATATATATATATATATATTAAATAAAGAAGACCTGTAAATATCCAAAGAATGAGTGCTGAATGCACTGTAATTAAATAACAAAATATTTAATACAAAATACCTGCAGATGGAATACTATTTCTAAATTTCTTGTTTTTATATATTTATATATATATTAATCTCTAAAAGTATTTTGTAATTTGCTTGAAGGATTGCACAAATTATTTAATTTTATTGATTTGAATTAATTCAGAGGGCTATTTTTAATACGAAATAATAATTATTTAAGTCTATTAAATAATAATTATATAAGTCTTTTTAATTTTAATGTAAAACTTCATCTTCATAGACTTTTTTTTATAAATGAACACGATGTTGGAGGTTTAAAAAATAGCCCACAAAATTAATTCAATACTCTAAAATATAGCAGCCTCTCTCTCTCTCTATATATATATATATATATATATATATATACGGGGTTGTTGGGATAGCGTAAACACAGAGTGCATGATAACTCACAGTTTCAGATCACTGTGTGAAACTGACAGTTACGAAGCAGCGTCGAATCTATGTCTATACAGTCCAAACTTTTAGATATGCATTTAATCACTGATCATTCATAAATATGAGAAAATATATAATCAATGCCTGTATTTAACCAACCCCTTTCCCTTAGCAGAAACCGACACAATGTCAATTTTTAAGCATAATTTTTACTTCTCCAAGACAATTTTCTATACCAAGGTTAAAGAGCTCGAGCTGCCCTAGTATTTACTTGTAGGTGGACAGAGAATAGTTTAATTCATATGTATATATAAATATATACATATATATATATATGTATGTGTGTGTGTGTGTGTGTGTGTGTGTGCGCGTTTGTGCGTGTGTGTATATATATATATATATATAGTAGTTGGTGACCTAAGTCAAGACCGACCAGAAGGCTCCCTTTTAATAGCTACAACACTGAGGTGTAGAGGAGGGCGCAACTCTTTTCCCAGGAGTGCTCCACTTTACCCTTGATACGTACCCTTATATTGCTGAGTGTTAAGCAAGGAAGTATCAAGTACTATTTTTAAAGTCTTTGGTATGACGCGACCTGGGATTGAACCCAGGTCTCCCGAACCATATGTGGACACTCTACCCACTAGGCCAATGAGAAGCACGCACTTTTGATTGAATAATAAAGACACATTTTGTCAATATAATTTCATTAGAATGCTTTAAAGTCCTGACTAGTGTATTAGATTTTGGTTACAGTTGGTAGATGAATTTACTGAAACTTTCCCGAGCGTTTTCAGTCCCTTCACAAGATGTCATCAGTGAACGTTTGCAAATGAAAAAAATTGCTTTTTTTTAATGTTTAGATTTTTTTAACAGTACAAAAATCACGCAACCGTATAGTTGGATTAAACTGAGATGCTAATGACATCGAACGAGTTTAAAACAGAAAGCTATGAACGAAATTAAATGTCTCTCGAAAGAAATTGAATATTTAAAGTTTTTCAGTCTTTTTTCATTTCGCTAATGACTCATAAAAAAAAACTAAAGGCATTTCAAAATTAAAGGCATTTTCAGCAAGAATTTTTCGAAATTGGGATTTCGGGAGTTCGTGGCTTTTAAGATGAAGGGTCCAAAAGCGCTGAGGAAAAGTTCGGAAAATTTATCAACCAACTCCAACTTAAAATCAAATCCCTAGATAGGAAACTTAAAATGATCCTAATAGAATCATATTGTCAAAATATCTTTATTATTTAATCAAACATGCTTAAATGAAAGACTGCTGCCTACATAGACTTACATAGATGCATACGCACACACATAATTATATATATATATATATATATATATATATGTATAAACTTCTGATTATTAACTGTTCCACAAACAAGTCACTAAACGCTTTTATGTTACTTATCATATTTACCCAACCCCTCCGCTCGGGTAGGATAGGATATAAGGTCAATTTTTGAGCGGAGTTTAACAGGTTTGAATTCAGTGTTTTCCTTCTCCTAGACTAGTTGCCTCACCAAGGTTGAAGAACTCAGTCTGTCCTACTATTTACCCATAGCTGGAGGGAGAATAATTGGATTCATAACCTTCAGTAGGGTATTAGTGCTATGTGAAATGCAATCAGTCTCGTTCAGGATTTTAACTCTTGTCGCCGTGTCCATTTTCTACGACGATAACCATTACACCACGGGCACCTCTGCTTTTATGTTACTTATCATTTGAGCTACTTAAAAGTCCCCGCCCTCTTATATATATATATATATAGTCATCCAAAGACAAATCTGTTTTGTTCTATCAAAAACTCATTGGTGTGACTAGACATTAGCTTCCCGTAGCTGGGATCGAAACTTGGTGGACTCAAACGCCATGCCAAGCTTCTAACCCTTCAGCCACGAGGAGCCATTAGCTGCGACGTAAATTTTAAATGGTTATGAATCACAATTATTATTGTTTACATATATATATATATATATATATATACTATTGAAATGTTTGCAATCAGTAAAATATAAAGCTATAAGCAAACAAATCTAAGATATTTCAGTCATAAGATAAAATAAGATAAACTCAGACTGTTCACAACTCGGAGTTTTACGCACACGATCTTCAGGTGACTTTCTGACTTCATGTCCAAAGTCAAAATTTCAGGAATTAAATGGACTTCTGACGTTAGAACATAAGTTCTTCTGGAACACCTTGTCGTATGTCCCGTTTATCACACACACACACACACACACACCACACACGCTCATATATATATATATATATATATATATAGTGAAAATTATAAAAATACTTTACCGTTTTTTTATTTCTACCATGTTGATGTGAATATTTACTCATGTTTTTCAAGTATTCCCATAGCATTATCAAATAATGCCTGCAAATATTGAATGGAAAAATGTCGATTAAGTAGAATTTTATACATATTAGCAAATCCTTCTTTTCTATGGTGCCAGTTATTAAGCATGTGTAAACAAACACAAATTGATTTTAATTGAATATTGATTAAACAATTAAATCCAACATGGAATGAAGAAAGCTTAAACAAACCATAAAAACCCCATGAACACGAAATACGGATGCCTTATAGGCTTCCCAATTTCATGTATAAATCTAATTTCGAAAACAAATATTCTCATACGAATCCTTTTCTTCGAAATATAAGATCCTCACCCACGAATCACACGTATTAGTCAATTTTCTATTCCCTTTGTCAAATTTGGTATTACTTCTGCTCTAATAGCTTCCATTCTCGTTCACAATAGGTTGGCATAAATATTCTTTGGTTGCTAAGTGACACCGATGACCATAGAACCTTTACTTCAGAACGCTCATCGGATTTCCAATTCAATCGGGATTTAGAAAAACTGGTGGCCAATCCATTAATCTACATTGTTTGACACCGTTTTGGTCAGGAATTCGGCTGTTGTATACACACAGTGCAAATGTTATATACCATCACGAGGAAGAAGGATGAATGATGGACCATATTGAAGATGTAGGAATAAGCATGACACTTCTTTATAAAAATATACGTCCCTTTATTTCTCTCGAAAAAATACCGAAACCTCTGTAATGTGAGAGAGAGACAGAGACAGACAGACAGAGACAGGGAGACGAAGACTGGCGGGGGATTTGGAGAACTTGGACACTGCTATATTGACCCATATCTTATTCTTATCCGCGTTGTGCCATACTCAGAACTTTTCTTCAGCTCTTTGACGAAGCGTATTGAATCGGGCTTCGACAGGAGGCCGTTTGGGCTCCAGCGGCTACTCTGTGACTGATTGAATCTCTTGTCGCTGAAAGGTTGAAACTAACCCCTGCAAACTCCTCGTATCTGCTGTGGTCCGTGTATATCCAATTTCACAACGCACACGTATTCCTGTTGTCACCCATGTGACGTGTAAGTAAAGTTGGTGACCGTAGTCGAGAGAGACCCGAAAATTCCCTTTTCAATAGCTACTACACCGAGGTGTTGGGAAGGGTGCTACTTCTTTCCCTGGATTTCTCCACTTTACTCTTGGTAGTGTCTTATAATGCTGAGTGTTTAGCAAGGAAAAATAAAGTACCATTTTTTGAGTATTTGGTATGACTCGATTAGGCATTGAACCCTGGTCTCCCAGGTCATTGGCAAACACTCTACTCAATAGGCCAGTGGGTCATTGTTTACACTGTTGAAACATCCGGTTTTGACAAAGTTCAATATGAAACGCAAAGATATATTATTTGGCATGAAGATGAGTTTCTTTCTTGACTTGAAAGAAAGCTGAGAAATATTCTTTAAAGATTCAATTGATGTCTAAGAAACCAGTTTTATTTCGTCAAGGTTTAGCAAAAGTGTTATATAATTAAGGAATGATTTTTTCTATTTTAATCATTTTTCATTAATAATATTTTATCATTCAGTTTGTTTGGGCTTTGAATTATTTGGCTCTTAGTTCAGGTGCACAGTCGTTAGGTACGGTTTTATGCTCGTGCGTAAAAGATATGACGATCACCATTGTCATGATAAACACCAGACAGGAAATGGGCTGGGGCGTGGATGACGTCCTGCCCAGAAGAGATGGGCTGAGAATTTGAGGATTTTGAAAAAGAGAAAGTTGAGGGTTGACATTGGACCCTGCAGGCAGATAGTTGAGTTTCTGCCATGGAGGCAGATAGATGAGTTCTCTGCCATTGGGGCATAGAGAATTGAGTTCTGTATCGTTGAAGATGTTGTTGGGATTTTCGGATCTCTATCGACTGAGATCTTAGACATCACAAACGGCACTGCAGAGAGGATGGTTAGTATAGTATGATTACGGAAGACTTTTAAGAATTGTGTCTCTCTTCTCGTGTTGAAAAACCGAATCCAGAAATTAATAAACAGTTCGTACTTGAACAGCAGAGAGTCCGCTTGTTTCTGTATATGTTTTTTTTTTATTTGCATTTGCATTTGCATATGTACTGTTGGATTGAAATCATTATGGTTAGGAGTATACAACGAAAGAATCACCTTCAATTCTAGTCAAAAAAATATCACCGCATCACCTTTTTGATTTCTTTGTCATAGAGTACTTTGCGTGGCATTTATAACCTAAGCGTTACTTCATTCATCTCAGTGTCCTCGTGGTGTAATGGTTAAAGCAATGGACTGCGGTATCGTAGTACGCGAGTTCGTACTCCAGTCGCGCTATTACGTTCACTCTCGGGCAAATACCCTTGGGAAAGGTATGAACACACTTATCCTCCCAGCTATTTGTTAAATAGTACCACTACTGTTCTTCTAGGAGAATAGGGTTGGCATTAAATAACCTACAAAGGTTGATTACCTTTAAACAAAGAAACCAAACAAACCCAGTCCCATTTTGAGAGTCTTTGATATGACTCGACCTTGGATTGAACCTAGGTTTCCCGGTCTATTGGCCAACACTCTACCCGTAGCCTGGGTTACCAACTTGACATAATTGTATTACTTCCCCCATAACCTAGCGAGATTAGGGTGATCATACTTTTCCATAAGGTTATTTGTGCAAAAGGAAATGTTACAACTTGACAAGAAATCTTGCCCAGTTGGCCGGGGCTATAGAATACACTGATTGCACCTCTGCAGAGGGGTAAGTCCTCCCCCCAATGAGTGTCCTGTATATGACACTAAACAATCTGATGGTGAGGTTCCAGTAATGCTGGAGCTTTGAGGAATGCAGAGTACCCCTTCATTGCCATCGCTCCTAGGTCCACTCTGGCCCGGAGTAGTAGCACCTGATAGGGCCCTATCTATGGGTTAAATAGAACTAACAGCATACTAATGCTAAACTGAATTGTTTGAGTAAACTGAATGGCTTGAAATAAAAAAGTTTTTGACAGTTAAACCGTACTTACATTTAAACTGCGTGTTTATGCTTAATTGGATTATTTGATATAGAACTGTTTTTCGACATTGGAACTGTATTAACACTTAACTAAATTGTTACATATAACTGCTTGAATAGTTTGAAATAGAAACGTTTTTGACCATTAAACTGTGTACTTATGCTAAACTGAATAGTTTTAAAAAGAACAGATTTACATAAAGATGGATTTGGCGTTAAATAACCTACAAAGGTTGACATGCAATAAAATCCAATAAACTAACTTGACATGAATTCGAACTCGTTTGACAGAATGTCTCAATTTAGCTACTTTGCCATGGACACTTCCAATTTACCCAATCTTCTATTACACCCCATTCAATACACTCATCAAACAAAGATAAATATACCAATATATTTATTTACTTCGGCAGACTCCTTTGATTGAACAGAACGAGGCATAACCTCGATTTCATTCCGAGACTTTTAAATACCTTCGAAAAAACCCTAAAATTATTAAATATTTCGATAATGTTATATAAAAAAAGGATGCTGAGACAAGATTATACTGGAGTCGAGTTAAGAACTGAACCAGAAAAAGGAAAAGACGATTTCCAGGTGCTAATAACAGAAATACGTGTATTAAGCCAACGACATATTTATTTTTACTGAGATTTTTTCCATGGTGTCTTCTAGGCGGAAAGTATTCCTTACCAAAAATCCAAGGGAGTTAACTGTACATTAGTGCAGTGTGTGTATAGGCATACAAACGGTTAGATTTTTTATTTTATCTTTTTTTCCAGACTTAAAGGAAAGCATTAACTTCTCTAAAAATTGGTTTTCTAAGTCTTTTTTGTTTGTTTCTTTTTTTTATTCTTGTCGACCGTTGAGATTAAATGAAAATTACCAGAAGTAAGCCCAAGTTATGGTTTGTGTAACTTTTGTTCATCCCACACCAAATGGCATTTAAGTCCACTGATTGCACCGGCCAAAACACCAGCTGAAGGATGGGCTCTTCCTTTATATTTTTGATGTACCTTTGGCAGAGTTTACTTGTATGATTTGGGTCATTATCTTGCATGAATAAAAATTCTGGATCAACAAGACGTTTTCCAGATGGGATTGCATAATGTTGCAGTATGATGTGATAGCCGTTCCGATTCAATTTGCTCTTTACCTTTGAGATTAAATTAATTCCTCGCTAGAGCGACGACAATCGACGACAAAGAGAGTTTAAATGCATATCAAAAACTAAACTATTCCTGTTTAATTGGATACTGACGCTAATCATACCACAACCTTCCTTTTACAGCCATATGAACACTAAGACATAAAAACTGCAAAAGAATCCTACCAAAAAAAGGCTGAGAGTAAATCTTGTAACTGTTTCAGATATAACTTTAACACTTCCTAAAATTTCGATAGAATTTAAGCTAATAATGGTTGATTGCTTGTGGATTACAATAATGTATCATACAGAAACGATAAAAACAACATTACTGACGATTATGATCATGAAAATCGATCCCCGAAACAATAATATCTATAAAACGCCAAATGTTGTTTTTTTTATTTTGTACTGGAAACTTCCTAAAGACCCATTCAGATTTTGTGAAGTGTGATGTTCTCTTTTTAAAAGCTTCCGTTATTTGCAAGTATAAAACTCTCCCATGTCATTTTTCTTGGTGAAAGCGGGCATCTCAACCATTGAGTTCCTTTAGAGAAAAAATATTTTTCCTTCGTACTGAAAGGTTTCGGAAAAATCGATATCCAGGAACCTGTATCACTAAGTAAAAATAATTCACATGTCTGTCCCCGCAGCATAAGCAAACGGGTTTATTTTGAGCTATTAATTCAATAGGCACTCTATTTACACCCAGAGGAAAGATTTAACGTGAAAAATATTTCCCTCTTTCTGGAGAAAGAGAATCTTTTATCAAGATGGGTCAATTTAAACAATGAGCAACATGACACAACCTTCCAGCAAAACGTAAGTCATTGTTAAGCATCAAAATTACCATTCATCTAAAGAAAATGAACAAAATTTAAGGTCAATCTAAAGAATTATTTCTATCAAATTAAACATCGGTTATTAGTTTTATTGCTAGTTCTTTGGTCAGTTGGCTGGTGGCATATCAACTCCTGAAGGTTATTTAATACCACACGATATATATATATATGGCGAAGAAATAATCGTGTTACGATTAGCGTTTATTGCAAGCCTCTTCATATATGAATTGAGGTCTCGATAGCCATTGAACGGATATATCTAAACAATAGTAATTGTGATTCATAACCGTTTAAAATTTACTTCGCAGCTAATGGCTTCTCGTGACTGAATGGTTTGAGTCAACCGGGTTTCGATCCCAGCTACGGGAAGCTAATATCTAGCCACACTGATGAGTTTTGATAGAACGAGACAGATCTGTCTGTGGATAACTATCTATATATATTATAACAGTTGGTTGTCACTAAATTAATTTGTGGGTTTGTGTCGAACCAAGTGCAATATAATAAGGAGAAAACTCAATATCTAGGATTGTACTATTATATATTAATAATAAATAGATATATATATTTAATTCATGGAATCTAGACTGCGACCCCTGGGTTTCAAGGTGTGTTTTTTTGCATAACAACAATCATCAGGCAGTTAAGATTTCATTTTCATAACTGCCTGGTGATTGTTGTTTTGCAAAAAACTCCATGGAACCCAGAGGTCACAGTCTAAATTCCATGAATTAAATATATATATCTAAAGTAAGTAAAGTTGGCGACCGTAGTCGACGGCGACCAGAAGGCTCCCTTTCCAATAGCTCCTACACTGAGGTGTAGGGGAGGGCGCTACTCCTTTCTCTGGATTGCTCCACTTAACCCTTTATACATACCTTATATTGCTGAGTGTTAAGCATGGACGTATCAAGTACCATTTTTAAAGTCTTTGGTATGACTCGGACATATATATATATATATATATATATATATATATATGACTATTTTTAAACGAGTCAGAGCTAATTTGTTTGCAAATTTGCAGGGTTTTAAAAGTTGAAAATAATTAGATATTTCTATTTGACCCATAAATGGAACTGTCGATAAGCGGTACTTTCTGGGTGACTTGGATATATGCATTAATAATGTTTTCATATACAAATCGATTAGATTAATTTACGTTCAATTTAATCGCTTCAAAATTTTTTTCTCTTCTGAATTACGCCACCACATCATTTTATCAATACTTTTGTGATGAAACATGAAGAACTCGTCGATAATTTGATATTAAGAGGTTTTCGATTGTCGTTATTTAAGAGGTAGAAGTGTCGTTTATTGGACTGTGGAAATTCACATTAAGAAATCAATCTAATATATAACGAATCTTCCTGGACTGCAAAGGTTAAATTAAATTTCATTTGCAAGTAATAAAAGTATATTGAAAGGTGATTTTCAACATTTTCAGAGATATTTTGATATTTCTAATACACTGTATTTTCAACAATATAACTCAGGAGAAGAATGTATTATTCCACGAACAATTGCAAAGATACATAGCCGGATTATTTACAAGTATTTCTACTTGAACAGGTTTTTGCGATGTTAGCAATAATCATATTTTTAAGATATTTATCAGACTTCTTACAAACTCACATTTGACGTGGAGTTATTTTACAATGTGTACGAAGGCATAGTTGTGTTAGTGCGTAGAGTTAATCATTCCAGTTAACTAAAGAAGGAAAAGAAACTATCATATTCGAATTAATTTACTGTTCGACGATTTTTTTACTGTTCGTGTTACTATAACAACAGACTTTCTAATTAGTCTGTAATGAGGCAAGCTAGCATGGCATCATATATATATATATATATATATATATATATATATATATATAAGGATCGTTAAATACGTTTCCAGGCTTTTTTCGTATGGGCACTTTTATTGATAATACACACATGAAACTATAGTCCCCTTCGAAGCAATCTGCTCCGGCTACAATTCACTTCTTGTACTGTTCCAACAACTTCCGGAAGGACCCATGGAAGTCCTCTTGTGTGAGCACGTCAATGACCTTCATCACAGCCTCTTTCATCTCCTCAATTGTCTTATAACGACAGCCTCTGTTGTGTGAAAGAGACCGACGGAAGAACGGAGACGAAGACAGCCTGTTATATAACCCAAAATTCACAGGGAGCAAGGTCTGGACTATAGGGAGGCTGAGGAACTGTCTTGATGTCCATTTTGGTAAAATAGTCTGTGACAAGGATGGAGTTGTGGACTGGTGTATTGTCCTGGTGCAATGCCACTGATCCGATTTGAAGACTGCTGACCTCTTCCCAAGGAATCTCTTCCTGAACTCCCTTAAAACCCCAACATAGTAACCCTAACCCTAACCCTAACTCTTTAGCCAATCAACTCTAGTGTATTGACTTCCTTACTCCTCCCACACCTCTCATCATCCCTCACAGACTCTCCACCTTCCTTGAATCTCTTATGCCATTCAAAAACTGATGCTCGATTCAAGCAAGATGGTCCAAAAGCAGTCTGAAGCATTCCATACGTTTCTGTGGCATTTTTTCCAAGTTTATAATGTAATTTTATTGCATATCATTCTTCTAATGTGTCCTCATGTCCAGATTGCATTTTGAAATTCACCAGCTGTGGCAATCAGGCTTTAGTAGAGTGTATTCCAATTCCTGCTATAGCTGTTGATTTGAACCTGAAATCATAAAAATTGGTCAGACATCTCATCAGATAACATAGTGAATTTTCATCTCATCTCATTTTCATTTGAATTTTCATCTCATCTCATCAGATAACATAGTGAATTTTCAAGAGTCTGCAACAATTTTAAATGCCGGTACAAAAAAGTCTGGTAAGTGAATACAGCATATATACGAGTATATATATATATATATATATATATATTGGGGGGCTGTATCCCGTTGGATATGTTGTATACTGCGCTAAAGGAAAAAACAGAACGCTTAGTTATAAATATATAACTCTGCTATACTGACTTCTTCTCGTGTCTCTACCACGCTGTGTTTATCTTCAATGCCTTACGTTTTCTCTTCCGACGAGACATACACAACCGATCCTTGCCAAAGGGCCGCTTGACACCCTGCGGTTATTTATCTGCTGACTCGACTAACTTCTGCAAGTTGGTACTAACAGACTGTGACTCGACTGAAACTCTCAGGTCGGCATTTGCATATATCATTTCATAACGCCACCATCTTTTTTTACACGTGACGGCTTCTGCTTATCTTTACTGGTGTGTCCTGTGCAGATAATATTTCATTGAAGGTTTGGTCAAATTCCAATATCTAACAAATAGACTAATATGCAATAAGTATTAGATCTTGAGAGAAAGTCTTCCTCCTACAAGACGATTCTCATATATGTCAGACCTCAGAAAGTATAATGAATAGCTTGTGTGAGGAAGTAATCGTCCCCTATATATATATATATATATATATATATATATATATATCATCGTTTGAGAGTTTTTCACACCAGCATTAGACTATGGAGTCCCAGCGCAATCTGTGTTGCCGTTTGCTATCTGACTCCATTCTTAGGTTTTTCTATTTTACCCCACGTTGTCTGTAAAAGAATTCTATGAAAAAAGATAGTAACAGATAAGAGACGAAGACATCTTTTATTTTCTTCCTTTATTCCTGGGTTCAACAACAATTCAATGGGTGAGGAAATTCTCCCTGAATACAATTGAAATTGTTGATTCTACCAGTCAAGGTGTTAAAAATGCGTTAGTCGTTTCTTGGGTATATCTGTGTTCTTATTCGGTATTTAAAGCTTTAACAACGTGTCTGGTATATAAAGCTTAAGCGAGTTGTTAGTCACTTTTGGGAGTTCTTCTAAGTTCGGTGTTTTAGTAATGGGTTGGTAGTGAAAGATGACGACAACTACCAGCGGAAGGGTTAACCAATGCATCGTTTAAAAGACGAACGCATGGCGTCTTCGACCAGTTAGCAAGGTGTTGGCACTCCGCTAGTCGCAGCTGAAACAGAGAGAGTGAGTGATTTTCCTCCTGTCCAGACGGTCCCTTTTCTTTGCGCATGCGTCGCTCCTCTTCCTGTCAGATGCTTCTGGGAGTTTCTGCATATTTTAACAATTATTTTAACTCGATGGTTTTTAAATGGAGTTTGAGAGCCAGTGTTGTATTTCATATGCAGAATCATGCAGAAAGAATCATAACGACGCAATAAAGACGAGCGACACAGTCTTCTTTAAAAAAATATACACCTCTCACTTTATTTGAAAGGTTTGTGTGTGAGAGGGAGTTGGAGACCGAACAGAACTGCAGTATATTGACCCCCACTCTTATGGCCATCAGCGTTTCTTTTCCGTTCTCCAGTGTTGCTCAACCGGAGGACCGGGGGACCCACTCTGCTGTGTGCTGACTTTCTCTACCGCATCTTGTCACCAACGGGTCTGGTCTCCAAAGTTACTGACTTCCTGTCTTCACCGAGTTATATAATAGTTCAATCGCCCACTCAATATCTTTGGAATGGCATGTTTGATCGTCATCAAGCGGAAATAACTGTCATGAAGTTCACAGGTCACTCTCTTCCGTAGCATCAGTCTATGACTGTATCGTGGGATTATACCTTGTCCCATATTGTCAGCAAAGCCCGCCTACGCGATTTCTTCCCATAACTGCCCATCGGAATGTGTTACTTCCGCATTCTTTGGAATGGCATGTTTGACCGGGTCGAAGGTCAATATACAACACCAGCAAGTCTTCTCAAGTCTTCGCACGTCCTCGTATTTCCATATCTTCCAATACCTTTACCAAGACATTGTGGATTGTTCTGAAGACACCAGTTACAATTGGTATTACCATCTTCATCGTGTTCTATAGTGTTTTTTTAAATTCCCCAGCAAGGTATGGGTACTCATCTTTTTTTTTTTCGCTTTTTTTTAGTTTTATTCTGTGGTCTACCGTGACGGCAAAAGCTACTATTTGATGGGGTCTTATTTTTTATGGCGGCAAGGGGGTTATCACTTGATCCGGTGGTCTGGTCGAAATTAGATGATTGTTTTCTATATCACAATCTTAGAGATTTTTGACCGTCTTATTCTCCAGGGTAGATTCTGAGTTTTACGTATATCACTTGTTCGTGTAGTAAAAATTTCAATTTCTCACACGATTCCTAGTGAATCACCTTCCCCACCCTGTCGTGTCGAGTATTATACTCTTTTTTTTTTGCAAATTGATTCAGTTTCTGTGTCATGGATTCCCCCACCAAGTTATGTCATTTTATTTGTTGATTATTACTAGATCTGGTCGTCTGGTCGAGATTTAGTTATCTGGTTGTATCTCAATATCCTAAAAAACTTTACGAGTCTCTTTCCCCAGGATGGATTCAGGGTTATGTTTACACCACTTATCCGTATAGTCAAATTTAAATTTCTTGTTTTGACATAGTTCTTATAGCGTTGTTTTCTACTGCTATTAGAAGAGATTCAGTTCCTCTCTTAAAGTTTCTCCTTTTTAGACATGTACAAGTTTTCTCGATTAAGATTTCGTTTATTTGTCACTTGAAATGTCTGTACAGGTATTTCCTTTTTTTTTTTTTTGCCCAGTCGGCTGGGGCCGTAGAATACACCGACTGTTTTTCTGCAGAGTGGTAAGACCCCCACCTCAACGAGTGTCCTGATTATGACACTAAACAATCTGATGGTGAGGTTCCAGCAATGCTGGAGCTTTGGGGAATGCGGAGTACCCCTTTATTGCCATTGCTCCCAGGTCCACCGTGGCCCGGGGTGGTAGCACCTGATAAGGGTCCTATCTATGGGTTAAATAGAACTAAACCGAACTTCTTTCACTGTACTGATTTTTGCATTTAAACTGTGTATTTATGCTTAACTGAATTGTTTAAAAAAGAACTGTTTTGACATTGGAACTGCGTACTAGTGCTGAACTGAATTGCTCAAAATAGAACTGTTTTGACGTCTAAACTGTGAACTTATGCTGAACTGAATTATCTGAAATAAAACTGTTGGACATTTAACTCTGTGTATTGCCCAGTCGGCTGGGGCTGTAGAATACACTGACTGATTCCCTGCAGAAGGGTAAGACCCCCCTAACGTGTGTCCTGTATATGACACTAAACAATCTGATGGTGAGGTGCCAGTACTGCTTGAGCTTTGGGGAATGTGGAGCACCCTTTCATTGCCATCGCGCCCGGGTCCACTCTGGCCCGGAATGGTAGCATCTGATAGGGTCCTATCTATGGGTTAGATAAAACTAACAGCATACTTATGCTAAACTGAATTGTTTGAGTAAACTGAATGGCTTGAAATAGAAATTATTTTTACAATTAAACCATACTTACATTTAAACTGTGTGCTTATGCTTAACTGAATTATTTGAAATAGAACTGTTTTTCGACATTGAAACTGTATTTACACTTAACTGAATTGTTACATATAACTGCTTGAATAGTTTGAAATAGAAATGTTTTTGACAATTAAACTGTGTACTTATGCTAAACTGAATTGTTTTAAATAGAACAGATTATTTACATAAAAATTGATTTGGTGTTAAAAAACCTACAAAGGTTGATATGCCATAAAACCCAACAAACCAAACCAAACCAAACTACACCTATTTTTTTTTCTGGCTGTTGATACTTTTGTTGTCTGTATTGTTTCTGGTCACTGTAATCAGTTTTCTTTTGAGCTTTTTTGAGTGATATTTCTTTATTTTGTCGCTTGAAACATCCGTACAGTTGTTCTTCACACCATCTCTGCTTGCAAGATATTGTTGTTCTCTGATTATCGTGTTGTTCTGCTGTTTCTGGTTGATGGAATTAGTCTTTTTTGCTACTTTTTCTTTTGCAGTCCTCGAGTCGTCGTATCGATGCATCGTCGCCATCTTCATAGTTAGTCAGTCGTCGTCGTCGTCGTCGTCGTCGTCCTCCTCCTCCTTCTCCTCCATCCTCTCTCGATACGTACAGTCTATCAACATAATTTCTGGGATATAAGGCCTTATGTATCATCATTAGTTTTCTTGGTCTCTGCTTCAGTTTTTGAAGTTCTTCCCTTGTTCACTTCAAGAATGGTTCCGAGTATCTTACAAGTGGGGACAGACCAGGTGTTTTTCCCTTTTATGAGATTTCTTCTTTGTAGTTTGGTTTCGAGTAGTTTTCTCATTCTTCAAAGATACTCTTTTTCGATTTTTCTTTTATCTCCACTTTTTGATTGTGTCCGCTTCCAATATTCCCAAGTACTTGTAAGTTTCATAATTATCATCATTTTTCTCTTGAAAGTATTTCTTACTAGCTTTAACTAATGGTTTCTCACTGGGGTTTGAGTGACAACAAGTCTACTCAAGTACCCTGAACATTCCACAGCATTCTGACCACTCCTAATAATTTTTAGTTTGGATAGTCTCAACTTGTCCTTTTATTTCCAAATCTTCCAGGACGTCAACCACTCTTTTACGGATTGTTCAAAGTACACTAATTACAAATGATATTAAGGTCACTTTCATGTTCTATAGTTTCTTTTTGTTATCCAGATATTACTCTCCCTTTTTGCTTTCTTTTATTTCTTTTCCGCGCCCTGCTTGGTCAACAAAGTTCACTATTCGGCAGGTTCTCTTTTGTTTGTTGATTATTATTAGATCTGGTCGTCTGGCCGAGATTTAGTTATCCGTTTGTATCTCAATATCCTAAACATTTTGCGTGTCTCTTTCTCCAAGACGAATTCAGGATTATGCTTACAACCCTTGTTCGTATAGTCAAATTTAAATTTCTTGCTTTGACATAGTTCTTACAGCGTTGTTTTCTACTGCTATCAGAAAAGATTCAGTTTCTCTCTTAAAGTTTCTCTTTTTTTGACATGTTCAAGTTATCTCGTGTGAAATTTCATTCATTTGCCGCTTGAAATATCCAGACAGTTGTTTCCTTCCGATTTTTTTCTGGCTGTAGATGCTTTTGTTGTCTGTATTGTATCTGGTCAATGTAATCAGTTTTCTTCCGCGCTTTTTTAATGTAGCCTTCTTGTCGTTATATGGACGCATCGACGCTCTCTTGAACGCTGGCAAATCATCTTATTCTTTATTTTAAAACTACAGTCTGTTTACGTTATCTCTGGGATGTAAGACCTAATGCATCGTCATGAATTTTCTTGTTAATTATAATTATTACTTACTCCTTTAGAGTTTTTCACATCAGTGTTAGCTGATGGTTTTTCACTGGAGTTTGAGTGACAGCAAGTCTCCTCATGTCTCCAGGACTCGTCTAAGGATTCTGGCCGTTCTCAGCAATGTTGTCATTTGGATAGTCTCTACCCGTACGCCAACTTCCAAGTCCCCCAGGCCTTTTAATAACCCTTTAGTTATTGTGCAAAAGCACCAATCACAATTTGTACAATCGTCACTTTCATGTCCCACAGCTTTTTCAATTCTCTAGCAAGGTTGAGGTACTTATCTTCTTTTCATATTCCTTCAGATTTATTCTGTGGTCCGCCGGGATAGCAATGTCGACAATTTAGCAAATTCTCTAGTTTTTGTTGATTATTATTAGGTCTGGTCTTCTGGCCGGGATTCAGTGATCCGTTTGTATGTTAAAGTCTCATAGGAGTTTATGTGTGTCATTTTCTAGGACAAGTGCTGAGTTATGCATATACCATTTGTTAGTATGGTCAAATTTAAATTTCTTGCACATTTCCAAGTGGATCACCTTGCCAACCCAATCGTGTGTCGCCTTATACTCCTTCTGTGCTAATTTGCTGCATTCGCTAATTATTATTATTATAACTTTAATTCTTGTGTGTTTTTCAAACCAGCATTATCTTTGAGGTTTTCACTGGAGTCTGAATGACAGCAAGTTTCCTCAAGTGTCGAGAGCTACTTGGAGTGATCTGATTGATTTCATCAATGCCCTCCTCAAGATTGTCTCGATTCTTCTGATTTTTTAATTATTCCTGTCCAATTTTCAATACTTTGGGAACGGTACTATTCGCAACAACATTTGGTATCATCATTGCACGGTACTTTCAACGGTTTTATAGTTCTCTGAAAAGGTCCAAATATTTGTCTATTGTATCGTTTTCTTTTCTTTTTTCTCTATAGTCTGCAGAAACCGCAAAATCTTAGATTTTAAAACAATTTTATGCTTCCCATTTTTAATATAGGTTTCACTTTTTTTTTCCCCACTAGTTTAAACTAATGGTCTTTTACAATAGTCAGAGCGATAGAAAGTCTCTCCAGGTCTCCAGGACTCTCCTAAATATTATTGCAGATATTAGTAATGAAGTAGGCTGTATAGATTCCATTCTTCCTTTGGTTTTCGATTCCCCCATTCTCTTTTCCAAGCCACTAGGGAACCGCCTCAAGCATACCAACTACAATTGGTATCTTCGCTTTCTTTCATGTTAAATCTGTGAAGCACAGTTACATTAGCATCTACAAGACGATAAGTTATTTTCTACTTATTAAGTAGATAAGGGTCTCAATGTCTAGGACAGATTCAGTTTTATACATATACCAGTAGTTATATATCATTATATGGTAATATTTAATCCATGTCTGAGTAGATAAGGATGTTAATGCTTTTTCCCAGGGAATCAATTCGAAAGAGAATATTACAGCGCAACTGGATTTCGAACTTGTTTACTACGATGTGACAGTCCAGTCCTTTATCCGCTAGGCCGCGCAGACTTCCCACTGGAGAAGTAAGAAGGGACTCATTGGTGACGTTCTCCTCTAGACCCGTTCACGAGCAAGTGTTGGACGGCAAGCTTGAACGTATGTAAAACAACTTAGTGCGAAAACAGGATCTGGAAAAGAAGACCTGCCGGAAGGGATGGATAATAAAGACGAGAGGCGAGAAAGGGAGAGAGAGAGAGAGAGAGAGAGAGAGAGAGAGAGAGAGAGAGAGAGAGTGAGTCAGGAAAATCCGTACGAGCGACACGACATGATGATAATGAAATGTTATTATTATTGTTTACTCATTAAAGCTTTTCACATCAGTGTTAGCTGATGTTCTTTCCCTAGAGTTTGAGGGACAGCAAATCTCCTCAAATCTCCAGGACTCTTCTTAGTATTCAGGGTGTTCTCAACAATGCTGTATTCTGGTTGGTCTCCATCTATCCTCTAACCTCCAAGTCCTCCAGTCCCTTTGATATTCCTTTATTTACTGTACAGAATGCACCAATCACGACTGGTATAACCGTCTCCTTCATGTTCCATAGTTTTTTTTTAATTCACTGGCAGGGTCAAGGTACTTATCCTTCTTTTCACTTTCTTTCAGTGTTACATCAAAGTGAACAATTTTGTAAGTTCTCTTTTTTTCTTTCTTTGTTGATTATTATAAGGTCTGGTGTTCTGGCCGATATTAGATGATCCGTTTTTATGTCAAAGTCCCATGGGAGTTTTTGTGTGTCATTCTCCAGGACTGCTGCTGGGTTATTATTATTATTATTATTTGCTAGTTCTTAATACAAGCGTTTGCTGATCTTGCACTCAAGTCTGAGTGACAGAAAGTCTCTTTAAGTCTTCAGGACTCTACTCTGTATCCTGGCTGATCTCAACAATGCCGTAGTCTAGATGGTCTCGGTTCGTTTTCTGATTTCTAATTCTACCAGCCCTCTTTCCTTAGACTTTGTGGATTGTTCCAAGTACTCTAATTACCAATTGTATCACCATCGCATCCATGTTCTTTAGGGTTTTCAGTTGCCAAGCAAGGTTTAAGTATTTGTCTCTCTTTTCGTTTTCTGTATTTTCACTTCGTTTCCCACTGGGACTTCATAGTTCACTGTTCGACAGGTTATCTTTTATCATAATTATCACTTGTTCTGATCTTCTGACCGGAATAAGGTTATCTATTTGTATCTCAAAATCCCACAGAGGATTTATTCTTCAAGACAGATTCTGAGTAGGGCATATTTCATTTTATAACACTATCTTGGTCACCGTCCAATCCTTGGTAACAGGCCAAATGTAATACTATGGCTAGCACGGTACATTACCAAATGTGACACTATCCTGGTAACGGTCTTTAATTGTGGCCTTCGTTCCATTACCACCTCAGCGTTTCCGAGTAGCTGTTTATCAACTCCGTCTGTGCCCACGTTGTGTTTGAAAAAGTAGGGAATGACACAATCAGCAGGGAACTTCCTTAAGTGGACAGGCTGGTTTGTTAGAGCCAGTTGCCTGTGTTTTACCAACTCAAAGGCGAGAAAAACACTGTCAACAACAAATGATTATTTACTGAAACGTATTGGCGTAAAAATAATACATCCAATATAGAGAAATTATCGCTTATATATCCAAAGGCGTTCAATATTTAGACTGCATACAGTAGCACAAAAGTGAGAGAGAACCTGAAAGGGTTTATGAAGAGACACCCTCCCAACCCGACGATCCGCACTGACATCTAACCCAAAACTGACGACCTTTCCAACTACCTCAACTGAACTCCAACTGAACTCTTTTTGAGATTCGCTTATTTTTACATATCTAAATTCAGGAAATCGTTAGTGTGATGTCATCTCACAAAATTATTGCGTCATCTGGCGCATGTCCCTAATTACAAACCGTATTTTTTATTTCTTCGATCAAACTTATGACAAGACATGAATCTATTTTCTTTAGGTTTGGTCTTCCTGTGTAAATAGGACAGGTGTCCCCTATCCTGGGCTCTCGAGCACTCGCTTAAACTTTCCAATTTGACTTACATTTCCATTTAAATATTTTAGCTAACTTAAAAGCTAACTGAAGAACTCGAAGCCTGATCAAACTTGATAATGAAATAATTTATACAATCCACCAACACTGTAATTAGTTCATTATTTGGTTAAAAAGTCATATTTCAGTCCCCACCTGGTCGTGTCTACTCTTACACTCCTTTTGTGCCAGTTTGCTACATTCGCTGATTATATGATAAATCGTTTTGTTTCTTTCATCACATAACCTACTCTGGC
Source organism: Sepioteuthis lessoniana (assembly GCA_963585895.1). Taxonomy (NCBI): domain Eukaryota; kingdom Metazoa; phylum Mollusca; class Cephalopoda; order Myopsida; family Loliginidae; genus Sepioteuthis; species Sepioteuthis lessoniana. The sequence continues at coordinate 16,812,655 of OY757933.1, forward strand.
TATTATGTTTCATCTTATCTATTTGCTTTTACATAGTTGGTCCTTATGGCGTCATTTTGTGCTGCTATTCGAATAGATTCAGTTTCTCTCATAAAGTTTCCTCTTTATTGCCATATCCAAGTCATCTTGTGTGAGATTTCGTCAGTTTGTCGCTTCAAATATCCATACAGTAGTTTTCTTTCTCATTTCTGTTTCTTAGTTGTTGTTGTTCTGTTGATCTGTACTGGTCACTGTGATTAGTCTTTCTTTGTACTTTTTTATGTCGTCTTCGAGTCGACGTTTCGATGCAGCGACCCTATCTTCACTGCTGCCGAGTCCTCTACCGTTTCTTTTCTTGAAATATATCGTCTATCTAGACATGAAGAGCCCATTTAAAAATAATCAGGAGTATCTAACAAGGGGATGCACATGTTTTTTAAAATCTCTTTGATGGGATTATTTTATTATTATTATTATTACTGTTATCATAACCGGTTCATTGACCAAGTGGGTAGAGTGTTCGCCAATGGTCCGGGAGACCTGGATTCAATCTCAGGTTGCATCATATCAACGACTTTCAAAATGGTACTTGATACCTCCTTGCTTAACACTCAGTGATATAAAGTACGTATCAACGGTAAAGTGGAGCAATCCAGGGAAAGGAGTAGAGCCATCCCCTACACCTCGGTGTAGTAACTATTGAAAAGGGAGCCTTCTGGTCGCCCTCGACTACGGTCACCAACTTTACTTTTTTTACTATTATTATTATACTCCTTTGAGAATTCTTCACACCTGCGTAAGCTGATGGTTTTCCACTGGAGGCTGAGGGACCGGAAGTCTCTTCAAGTCTCCAGGAGTCTTCTTGGTATTCTGGCCGATTTCAATGATGCTGTAGTTTAGTGTCTTATTATTTCCAAGTCCTCCAATCCCTGTAAAAATAGTTTGGTGACTTTGCCGAGGGCGCCAATTATAATTGACATCATCGTCGATTTCATGTTCCATAATTGTTTTCAATTCACATGCAAAGTCTTATTATTCATATCTCTTTTTGAATTTCTCCAGTTTTATCCTGTAATCTCCCAGAACGGCAAAGTCGACTATTCGGTAGGTTCTCTTTTTTTTTTTTTTTTTTTGACTATCAGTAGGTCAGTTCATCTAGCCAAGATTAGATGATCCGTTTTAATTTCTAAGTTCCAGAAAAGTTTGAGTGTCTCATTTTCTAGAATAGATTCTGGTTTGTGCATATAATATTTGTTCGTATGATCAACTTCTTGCGCAAGTACAAATGGATCACCTTGCCCATCTAATCGTGTCTAACTTTATTCAATCTTTGCGCTAATTTACTGCATTCGCTTAAAATGCGATTGACCGTTTTGTCTCTATCACCACATAGGCTACATTTGCTATTTTGTTCTGTCTTGTCTGTTCTTTCTTTGACATAGTCCTTATGGCGTTGTTTCCTTCAAATCAAATATTCGGCGAAAAGACTAATCGGAGACGAAGAAGACATAGCCTCAAAATATATTCTCGTTACTCACGGTCTCTTTGTTCGCGTGCAGATTATCGGGAGAAAATTAAAGAGAACATTGTCTATAATTATTTCAGTCGGCTGTATATAGTTACATGGATTTTTACAAATACATAGTAATCTCTTTGTAGGTAGCTGGCAGTGAAATTTACTTAGTAGTTTTCATATCGAATTGTGTAAACATGATATAAAGAGCTGTCAAAATTTAATGAATTGGGCTTAGCATTTCCGAAGATAACAAATTATTTTAGACTGAAGTTTTCTCATAATCGTATTGCTGTCACTAATAAGAATGATGATTTTCAACAGTCATCCAAGTCACGCCACTGGGCAGCTTCCCACGCAACGTTACTGCTCAACCTACGCCTTTTCTTACGGCTGCATTTATCTTCAGATTGAAAGCGTTGCATTCGTTATTTTCTGTCTGAATCTTTAATTTCCTTTTTATTTCCCCTCTCGACTTTTGTTTCGACTTACGGGTATATTACCTGTGGTGCAGCGAGCTGGGATAGCAGACTGTTGTTAGTAATTTTGATTCTCATTGCGTACCTTGTTTTGTGCCAAAATAAGATAAACTCAGTAAATGACGACTTTAGATAGTGTGAGGAAGCAAGGCTCTCATTGTTCATGAGTTCGACTCTCATTACTTTTGACTTTGTTCTGCAATGCGCACAGCTGAGTAAGTTATTACCAACGTGGAATTCTTCAAAATTAATGAATTACTGTTATTCCCACGTACACTACAATAGATACATAGATAATAATCAAATTATAAAGGTCTGGGTTTATTTAACGGTATATCAGATCTTTCGGGTTATTTAATGCCAACAGTTGATTCAATTGTAAATGTTTGATTAAAAGCATAAAAATATTTTCAAGGTTTTATCGCAATATTTTTTCTATTATACATTTGTTGACACACAGTTATATGGTTTCATGTATTAATTATTAATAATTTATACACACTTTTATGATTTCATGTAACAATTCCTATTTAATAGTAATAGACATGTGTTTGCAATCAGGTATTCAGTTTCAACCCGTCTTATGTAATACTAACCCATATACAAGACATTAATAGTTACCTATAATATGAATTAGAATGGACCTATGAGTAATAAAGAGGAACTTTACACCCGCTTAGAGCTACAAAGCTGGAGCTTAACGTTCAAATTCAGTTGAGTGTCATGCACAAGGTACCATTTTTTGTGGCAAGCATCCTTTCCTACAATGGAATATTTTAAGTTCCAGCGATATGGCTAACATGAAAACTAAAGTATCCTATTTTTCTATTAGCTAAGCATTTACTTTTAGTAATAAAATCTTTCATGGTGCATTTGTAAGAAAAGTTCGGTTGTGGAAAAGGTCTAATTTTTCATTCCAGCTCGTAACCGTGACAACACGTCTCCTCATCAGTAATGATCTGGTCCAGGAAACTGCCACCTTCAGTTTCACGGATCTCCAATAAGAACCTGACGAATTAGCGTCTTCTGGTTTTTCTTTTCTTATAAAAGCATCTGGAATTGGGTTGTGTCTAGCTTTGGGGGTTGAGCCTTCCTTTAGGTGAATGTGGGCTGGAGGGCCGGACATGGCTGGAAATTTCCCGCGGCTGTTGAATACCGTGGTGGCAACTCTTTCCAACAGCCATTCCTTCAGTTTGGGCACGTTTTCTCTGGTTGGTGAGAATGAAGGAGTTCTAGGGTAGTTGGAATTTGTTTTTGTTTTTTGTTTTTCTGAGAGGTCTACTTCAGAAAGACGTGGTTTTGAATGAGCAGCATCGCATCTTATTGGATCGATGAGCGAGGGTGGTGATGTCATGGGCTTAGGAAAGCAAGGGGGCAGTATACCCACATCCATGCATGCATCTTTGCTGAAATATAGTATCTGTACATTTCTGCATATGTACAGTGCCTGCTTTGTGGTCTTTTCTCCTACTTTGATCTAAATTGATCTGTTTGAAAATTGTTGATTGATTAGTTTTATGAAATACCAACCTTGTCCATATATTATGATATATCAACATTTGTAGGTTATTTAACGCCGAATCCATTTTTATGCAAATAATCAGTTCTATTTCAAACTATTCAGTATTGCATGAGTACACAGTTTAATTATCAAAAACATTTCTATTTCAAACAATTCAAATCAGTCAAGCAGTTCTGATTCAAACATTCAATTTAGCTTTAATACAGTTTCAATCTCAAAAACTGTTCCATTTCAAACAGTTCAGTTTAGTATAAGAATGCCGTTTGTTCTATTTAACCCATAGATAGGGCCCTATCAGGTGCTAGCTACCACTGGACCTGGGTGCGATGGCAATAAAGGGGTACTCTGCATTCCCCAAAGCTCCAGCATTACTGGCACCTTACCATCAGATTGTTTAGTGTCATATCCAGGACACTTATTGGATGGATCTTACCCCTCTGCAGAGAATCAGTCGGTGTATTCTACAGCTCCAGTCGACTAGGCAAGCATCGGTAGGAGCCCAGCAGGCACATTTGTTGCAATATCCAAACGTTGCCAACATCGTTGCTATTGCATTGAAACAAACATTTCTCTCCGTAGACAATTTCCTGGTGGTAATTCATGGATTAGTTGATCTACGAACTCATCATTTCGTGGGTTTATATTTACGGAGTGTCTTTCGAAATGTAACTTAAAGTTTTATAATATCTGCGTCAGCCAATGTATTGCCAAAATTACGATGACAAAATATAGAACCTGACCAACCAATAACCTTTAGATTGTTAGATTAAAATATGGAATTATAACTTTCTTACGTATAATTAAAAAGAACAAACTTAAGAATGACATTTTGTAATTTTTGCTTTGAATATATTGTTTCACACTTTTGCCAAAGTAATGAGTGTCTTTTTTTAATAGCTAGTGTTTCAAAATAACTGGTATATCAACGTTTTTCATGCTCCATGCGAATATTCCGAATATTAAATTAGTTTGTTCGGAAAATAGTTCTTGATTTTATAATACTATTTTCATTCTGATTAATTGATTTTAACCTGTGCTTTAATCAGTCAAAATATAATCCATAACATCTATGCATGGCTTCCACTGTCTGATAAAGTTATTAAAGCCTGAACTATAAAATTCTAAAGGGTTTGATGCCGAGAAATCTTTAAAAATTGTTTCTACTTCTCTTTTCAAAGTGTCCAGCAGAGCTAAAAATCGTTATCGGGAGAATATTGGGGACGAGTTAAAGCCACGTCAGTGAGCTTCTACATTTATCCTGGTATCATGTCACTTAATATAGTCATGAAGTAAAATTAGACCTCCTAAATAAACAAAAGCCGATGACATTTTGCTCCAATGAACATGTATTTCTCCATTTACTGGTAGTAAACTACAGTAGTGATGATTTGGTTATAATCCTGTTGGTCTGTCATTGGTGTTGTCCAGAATGAAAAACCAATAGCAGGCCACCGCAATGATACTCTGTTTACAATCCAATTGGTCTGTCATTGGTGTTGTCCAGAATGAAAAACCAATAGCAGGCCACCGCAATGATACTCTGTTTACAATCCAATTTGTCTGTCATTGGTGTTGTCCAGAATGAAAAACCAATAGCAGGCCACCGCAATGATACTCTGTTTACAATCCAATTGGTCTGTCATTGGTGTTGTCCAGAATGAAAAACTAATGGCAGACCACTGCAATGATACTCTGTTTACAATCCAATTGGTCTGTCATTGGTGTTGTCCAGAATGAAGAACCAATAGCAGGCCACTGCAATTATACTCTGTTTACAATCCAATTGGTCTGTCATTGGTGTTGTCCAGAATGAAAAACCAATAGCAGGCCACCGCAATGATACTCTGTTTACAATCCAATTGGTCTGTCATTGGTGTTGTCCAGAATGAAAAACCAATAGCAGGCCACCGCAATGATACTCTGTTTACAATCCAATTGGTCTGTCATTGGTGTTGTCCAGAATGAAAAACTAATGGCAGACCACTGCAATGATACTCTGTTTACAATCCAATTGGTCTGTCATTGGTGTTGTCCAGAATGAAAAACCAATAGCAGGCCACCGCAATGATACTCTGTTTACAATCCAATTGGTCTGTCATTAGGGTTGTCCAGAATGAAAAACTAATGGCAGACCACTGCAATGATACTCTGTTTACAATCCAATTGGTCTGTCATTGGTGTTGTCCAGAATGAAAAACCAATAGCAGGCCATCGCAATGATATTCTGTTTACAATCCAATTGGTCTGTCATTGGTGTTGTCCAGAATGAAAAACTAATGGCAGACCACTGCAATGATACTCTGTTTACAATCCAATTGGTCTGTCATTGGTGTTGTCCAGAATGAAAAACCAATAGCAGGCCACCGCAATGATACTCTGTTTACAATCCAATTGGTCTGACATTGGTGTTGTCCAGAATGAAAAAACCAATGGCAGACCACCGCAATGATACTCTGTTTACAATCCAATTGGTCTGTCATTAGTGTTGTCCAGAATGAAAAACCAATAGCAGGCCACCGCAATGATATTCTGTTTACAATCCAATTGGTCTGTCATTGGTGTTGTCCAGAATGAAAAACTAATGGCAGACCACTGCAATGATACTCTGTTTACAATCCAATTGGTCTGTCATTGGTGTTGTCCAGAATGAAAAACCAATAGCAGGCCACCGCAATGATACTCTGTTTACAATCCAATTGGTCTGACATTGGTGTTGTCCAGAATGAAAAAACCAATGGCAGACCACCGCAATGATACTCTGTTTACAATCCAATTGGTCTGTCATTAGTGTTGTCCAATTCGAGTTCCGCTAGAACAACATCAAACTGACTTGGAAACGCCGATCTTTTCGATTTTTACTTAATTAATGGGGAATTCGTTTATCACGTTTCTTCAAGTTGCCAATTTTCGATGTCATTGAAAACTGGCACCCATTGGCTGAGACATCTCTTTTTCAGTTTAACGTGGGTTTTGTTCGACAGTTTTTTTTTCAGATCTTGAACTCTGATTACGAATGAATGTCCCCTACCCACCTTATATTCAAGATTCGTACCCCTGCAACGGAACCTATGACCGAAGCACCGTACACTCCGATTATTAGTGAACTCTTCACCCCATATTGTGTTGAAATTGGCTGCTGTTTCAGAGGTATTATGACCAAGGCTGAACATATCATTTTTTCATGTTCAGGATTAGGAATATATCACCTTCAAATCCAATTCTCAAAGAAACGATTGATAAGTTACGTTGACACGTCAATCATTAAGAATGTGAATTTTTTATACAACTACTATTAAAATAATTCTAGAAGACTTTTTTTTTTTTTTTAAATTTTCATCATACAACGTGTGGAAGCACGTGCGATACCCTAGCCTCATCAGCCGCCAACCAGGGTGATAACACAGTTTCGGTAGCTCAAGGCGGTATTGCCACTCCTGGCGCTACCGAGCAGCTCTTGCCACCGGACAGGGTATTTTAAAAAAAAATCTATGTATACACAAATCAACTAAAAGCGGACATTACATTAGACGTTCGTTCATCTTCATTTTGGTGCAGTTTGTGATTTAAAAAAGCGTTTACTTACAGCTGTTAGATGTCATAGCAACCGTTCCTTGATTTTGCGTAATTACACGAGAATGGTGGTTACACGTGTATAACATTCGTGTTGAAATCCTTTCTATATCCGTTATCTATTCGATTCGTTTTCTTTCATTTATGCGTTACTGCCCAAAAGCACTCGAGACAAACGTTATATATAATTCCGCTAAAAGATTTTATTTGTTGATCAATGGGCCCTCAAGATGGGTGGTGAGTAAAAAGAAAGCTTCTGGTCTATGTTAGTCCAGGTAGCTATCTGATTAACCTTGGGCCACTAAATTCTTGGTATGCAAAAAATGTCTCTAGGACGCTGATGGTCAGCAATGGGCTCGTGAATACTGTGGGGGTAAACCTGACTCATAGGCCCATCAATCGATTTACATTCTCCGGCAGGAGAATTGCGTTCTTCGCACCAGCGCGCCTTGTGGATTCGTGATCCTCGCAAGCTGTTGAATTTTCTACCGCAATCACACGTTGTAGCCGGGTACATATCCAGATCGTTACCGTAGGAGCAAGTAAGATGGGTGATATATTCTCCCTCCCCGCTACAGACACCCTGAGGGCATTTTTCTTTCATTGTATTATCCATATTTGTTAAAATTCCTGTCTTTCCAGGATGTCACTCCAACTTTCTGAAGAGTCACTTTGTCTTTCCAAAGAGTCATCTTGCTTTCCAGACAGTCTTAGTTTATAATAAAACTGGACAGTTTATTTTCTGAACAACCAAAAATTTGGATGTACGGCTTTCGCACATGCTTACAAATAGGAAGAATATATATCGCGTTAGGACGTATCAAAGACGTGTAATCATGCTTCGATACGTCATTGTACGCCAAACACTTTCATCAGACTATTTACTACCACCAAATATACACATACAACTTTGAACCGAGAAGTATGGAAATTGAATCTTGAGAATTACAAACTTGAAGACGTGACTGCCACTTACGTCCCATCTTAAAAAAAACCCATCTAAATAAGACGAACAAAGCTAGCGGAATACTGCTTGAGATCTAAGGACGAATTCATAAATGTTCTCCAATGGACCCCTTCACATGGACTTGCCAGTGTTAGCCAACCAACAAGAATTTACCATCAATACTTTTGTGCGAACACAGGATATATTCAGAAAGATCTGTCAGGAGTGATGGATGATAGGGACGGATAGAGAGAGAGGGTCAGGGAAATCTGTGCTTGCAGCAAAACTTGATGATGATTATAGAGATACTCAGAGGAAAGCATATCAGTTCAGTGCTTATCTCAAAAGCAATTATTCAGCCATTCTTTATAATTTTTTTATGATGATTAAAGGGTAGCATCTGCTATACTCACCGGTTACGGGGCGATTTTTTGTTTTTGTTTTATCTAATTTTATTTGTTTCATCAGAAGGGCAAGTAATCTAAAAACATGGAGAGTATAAAAAGAAATTTTAAAGTACAGTTTCACACCATATCACTTAAAGAGTTTCAAGGGTGCATCGATCAATGAAAAACTCCCTGGATTAAATGTACTGAAAGCTATAAGAAACATTTTCAAGGGATTGAACGTTTCATTTTTCATCCATCTTTGTCTCTGTAATTTCAAACATTTATGGGTATTTACCCAACCCACGATCATGAAGAAGATACAATCTAAGTTTGATTTTTAAGCAGAATTCAACTGGTTTAATCCGGTTTTTTACTCCTCCAATACTGGTTTACATTCAAAAGTTAAAGAGCCAAGTCTGCACTATATATATATATATATATATGGTTCAATCTCCAGTGGTGGAGATCACGATATACACTGCTGATGACACCTGATAAGGTCGAAACTGCTGTTTAGTGTTTCGGTATGTCGTGCATAGATTTTCGCCGGGTTTTCTGGCCATCGTAATTTAATTCGCATATACATATATTTTGTAACAGTATTGCTTATCACTATTTCACTATATGGTTTTGCGGCGAACAACTCTTAAAGTGTGAGTTTTTGTTTGCGTGTTTTATATTTGTGTATTCATACGTACACACATATACTAAACATCACTAATACGTCCATACACAATAATACGCAAATATAACCCCCCCCCACACACACATAAAGAGTTGTACATCATCTTAACGGTTTTTTTTACTGTATTTTTCGATTTTTTGGGATTTCTTCATTATCTTTCGTTATCTGCCTGGTGATTGTCGTTTATAAAACGTCATGAAACCTAAGGTCGCAGACAAGCTTCCATGCGATTAAATATGTATAAAAATCTCATATATATTTACTTATTATTATTATTATTATTATTAAAATATTTATTATTATTATAATTTATTATTATTATAATAAATATTTAATATTATTATTATTATTATTATTATCAAAAATATTTATTATTATTATTATTATTGTCATTATTATTAAAAATATTTTTTCTTAAAAAAAAACAACAATTGGTTACATTAAGATAATAAATTTATTTCTATTCTGTTAAAAGCATTGATATAAATCAATGCTCAAAAAAATTAAGAGAACTTCTTCAGATCAAACAAGAAATAGATTAAAATAATTTTTTTTCATATTTATAACCAGACTGAAACAAAAAAAAAACTTATTTCTCCTATATCTTAAAGCAAGCCTAAACCTTTAAGTAACAATCATCATCATCATATCGTGCTGGCAGCACGGATATCCCTGACCCTCTCTCGCCACTCCTCCCTATCGTTCATCGCCCTAGGCAGGTCTTCAGGACAACAACCTGTATCCTCACATAGCTGCTGAATGTACGTTCGTGCTGGTCGTCCTGCTTTTGCGCGGCCATGTTTGGGGATCCATAAGAGTACATCTCCTATGAGTTCATCTCTGCTTCTCCAGCAATGTCCTGCATGTCTGGTTCGCCTAACTTGAATAGTTTTCGTGATAGGGGGCAGGTGGCCGTACAGTTGGTGTCTTGTGGGGTGTTGCTGCCAGGACTTGTTCAGGATTGCACGCAGCATTCTTGTGTAATTGCCATCTAGTTTCTTCTCCAGCCGTTTTGTTAGCGTCCATGTAGTGCATCCATATAGCAGTATCGATGTGACCGCTGCGTGGAAGAAGCTGCGTTTCATTTTATCGGTTAGGTCTGATTTCTATATAGTCGATAGCCTATTGATAGCTGTCCATGCTTTCGTTAACCTCGTTTCGATGTCCTTTTCGGTTGATTCGACGCTGCTTCCTAGGTACGTGAATTTGTCTACTAGTTTAAGAGGGGTTCCTTTTAGAGTGGAGATGTCCCCCGTTTGGTTATAGCACATATATTCCGTTTTGTGTGCATTAACATGGAGGCCTATGCTTGCTGCTGCTCGTTCCAAACTATGCAGAAGTGTTTCGGCTTGGTCAGGTGTATTTGCCAGTATCGCTATGTCATCGGCGTAGTCGGCGTCGGTAATTGTTGTTGCGGGGTATCTTCTGCTTCTTTTCTTCGTCAGTTCGAAGCCATTCTCTTTGATTTTGTCAATCGATGTTCTAAGTACGTAGTCTAGACAAATGATAAAGAGATACGGAGCCAGCGTGTCCCCTTGTAGTACTCCTGCTACAATGTCGAAGTATTCTGTGTCTCCATCTGGTGATCGTACTTTTACTTTAGTGTTTCTATAGAGAATCGTTATTGCCGCTACGGTTTCTTTAGGTATGCCGTACGCTAGTAGGATTTGTTCCATCTTTCCTCTGTGAATGGAGTCGAAAGCCTTGGTAAAGTCGACAAATATTAATGTCGCTTGTAGGTTCTTTGCCCGTACACCTTCAAGGATTCTGCGGATGGTTAATATTTGTGAGGTCGTAGATCTATTTCTTCGGAAGCCATTTTGGTTTTTTCTAAGTATGTTGTCGATTTTGGGTTCTATTCGGTTTCGTAGTAGGGCATTGTAGATTTTGGCAGCTATGGATGTAAGTGTTATGCCTCGGTAGTTTTTGGCTAATCCGAGGTCCCCCTTTTTAGGGAAGGGGAGTATGCATCCCTTCGTCCATCTATCTATCGGATTTTGATTGTATACTGCGTTGCAGTGTCGGAGCAGTATGTCGTCGAATTGTCTGGTCTTCCATACTTCCGGGGGAATTTCGTCCAGCCCTGCAGCTTTCCTATTTTTAATTTTTCTGAGAACCGAGTCGAGTTCTTCTTGTGTGAACGGTCCAAGTTTAATGTCTAATTGTTTGCTAATTATTCTGGTGATTGGTTCATGCGTTATTTTTGGTGGGTTTCCAAGTAAGTTTTCGAAGTGCTGTTTCCACAGTTTTATTCTTTCTTGTTGGTTTGCTGCTTTAAGTTTTGCTTTGGCTGCGTTCTTTCTTCTGCTCACTTCGTTTATTGTTTGCCAGGCAATTCTAGATTGTCTATCTTCCACCGAGTCTCTAATCTTATCTATCTGTAAGTAACAATAAGTATCAAAATATGGCATCCGGTTTTATCATACTTCAACTTCAACAGAAGCAAGATTACATTTACAAGACCACATAACTTTTTTTGACTCGGATAGGTTGTAAATCTCGAAAAAAAAATTTAATCTATGTGATCTGAAGAAGTCCTGTTACTTTTTACAGGGCATTATCAATGCTTTTGGAAATAAATTTATTATTTTAATGTGATCAGTTGTTGTTTTTTTTTTGAGAAAATTATTTACTCTGGGGATTTAATTGAGTTATTTACCAGGATTATTTAAATTTAATATTCTATTTGTGTATATTTTAATCGTCCTTGTTGCAATTATTCCCTACACCGGATTTACGGGATTGAATAATAACTGGTATATATATATATATATATATATATATATATATGCACCTGTATATATGAATATATATATGTATATATATACTTATCTATCTATCTATCTATATATATATATATATATGGAAGAAAATAATGGAGAGTAATCCAACAGTTTGTGAGGAAAAATTGACAACAAGCAATCCAAATAGAATTGGCCAATTTTTGTTGTCATAAACAGCCAACGTTTCTTGTTATATAAATTTTCCAAATTTTTATATATTTTTACCCTTTTTATACACCCATCTATACTTAACATCACTAATATAACCCCTCATAGCCCTGATGATGGTTCAGTAGGACCAAAATGCTATAGTATCGACTTTGTCGTCAATTTTTCCTTATATATATATATATATATATATATATATATATAAGGTCATTTACAGAACAAAAAAGTTTTCTTTTCGAGCTAAACTTCATATACCCAAGAGGATTTTTTTTTATACATTTTTTGATTAGTTTTCTTTCGTTTTTTTTTTTATGTCAATCAAATGTCTAGCTATTTAATTTATTTGATTTTCACGTCACTACAGCAAAAGAAACGCTTTTGAACTTAACGCCTGAATCAAATCCATTATTTCTAAGAAGGGGATAGAGGAAATAAGGACGTGTACGAGGTTTGACAAACCTGACATCTATTAATGGTCCCCAATATCCGGAACGAAAAGGCAATTTACTTCATTTCTCTTCAATCCTCTCTATTAGTACAAGCTGACATGGACAAGAGAAAACACCACTCTCTATTAGTCATGTTTGCGTCTGCGGAAAGAGGCAGACCTGCGACGATGATTGGTACTGAGGGATAAACGGCCAAAAAGCCAACACGTGGTAATTTTTCAAACTACGGAAACTAAACAGTTGCTGTTTATTCGTCGAAGGTTTTAAACACATAAGCAGTTGCCGTTTCTTCGTCGGAGAGTGAAGTCACATAATTTGGGATGTGGAGGAAACCCAAATTCCAAAGTCGTCCTGCGCAGAGAACACTGACAGAAAAAGAATAATTTCTCCTTTGAATGAATTCAAACTCCGAGGTATGGTGAGCCTCGTTAAACGAATACCTAAAGAAAAGACTTGTCCCCGAGGAAAGGGACAATAATTAATCTTGGTCTTATCTGGAATAAGACGTCCATCTATCAACGTGTTATAGCAGCCCAGAAACGAAAATAGAAAAAGGTGGAAAGAAACGATTCTACAAAATCCCAAGTAAGTGAACATACAGTTAAAGTATATTCAAATTTATCTTGCTGTATTCATACTGATGTGAATAAAAGACAAATTACGAGAGAAAAGAATAACTCTGATAAGATAGAGGGGAAAGGAGGAGGGAATATCCCCTTAATGATAAACTTGAGATCTGGAGAATGAGCTCTACCGTTAGATCCCAAAGTCCGAAGGAAAGCGGAACGTATCTACCGCTGACGAATTACATTCTCACCTTCCGCCATTTAGAAGAAAGACGTTATCGCTCCTGACTTTTCCCTGAATTGCTTTTTTCTTTGTTTCTTTGTTTTATTCAATAAAAGAATATTGTTATTAATCTTGTTAATCCAAACACGGCAGTTCAGAGTCCTTTTTAGGTGGAAGTATTCTATTTGTCGAAGACCTTGTATTTGAGGGGTAAAGCTAGCCAGTTAACTGTGTTGACTTTTAATAATTCACCACCTGGTGGCTTTAAAATGTGGTTCAGCTAGGGAGTTGGTCATATCTGTAACATTAAATAGCGTCGGCAAATCACAGCCGACGCCTGTGCCCTGCTTTAACTGGTAGACTTGGCGGAAACGAAGAGCACCCTGCCAGCCCCTGGGGACACGGCGGCGAAACACATGTCAAACTATTAACAATCATTTTATGTTCAACGATTGAGGAATTACATTATCTATACCTTCATATTAACACTTTAGTGTACTTCCTTCGTAAAATATTTGTTACGCAGGCCTATCAAATACGAAAAATGTTAAATATCGATCTATTTGACCATAGATTAGACCCCAAAAGATATTAAAGTTTGGTGCAGTTGAAATTGCGACGGATGTTCGAACATCCATCGCTATTTTATCAAAACTTTTCATGAATTTAAAGTCCTGAAGAAGGTAATTATAACCGAAATGTTCAACGTTGACTTTCATAATAAATTTATCAAATTTGGAGTATTTCCTTTTTTCTACATTTTCTTCATTCTGTTGGATTTAATTTCCTTATTTACTTACACACACACACACACACACACACACATATATATATATATATATATATATATATAGGATAAAAACCAGTGAAAAAACCCTTTTTTATAATTGCATCAAATTTTCATGAGGCTCCGATGGTTTCGACAAATTTTAGAAGTGATTATTTTCTTTTATTATAGGTTAAAATGTTGTGGTTTTTCTCTTGAAACTCTGATCTTTTTTATGACAATTTCAAGTTTTCTTACAAGTTTTTTTAAGAAAACATTAATTGATGTTTTGCGTGACCGGTATATGTGAATGCGTCGATCCTGTGAACAGTTATTCGTAGCAATCGATTGACAGAGGCCTGGATAAACGACTGAGGCAAGTGGACAAGTTTTGAATTTACGCAAAAGGTGTTTACATGTAGAAATCGTCGTTGTTGTATCTTGTCAGTGTAGTATCTGTTGTTTGTCGAAAGTCAGTGTTGTAGAAAGTCTTAGACTTTGCTATTTATTAGTTTGTGGCGGCAGCGTGTCTAGAAGGTGAGGATGGTTTCTGTGTTTGGTGCAGATATTAAGTTTTACTGTATGCTCAGATTGTAGATGTTGTTGGAGAGGGTCAATGATGGGGACGCATTTGTTGCAAAGGCTATATGATTATTGTCCTGTTTGTACAGTACGTTGGTTAACCGGGGTTGTGTCGAAGTGGCCTTGAAGTGTTCGTGATAGTCTGAGGGGAGAGTCGCTCGTGGACTGAATGTTGTAGACGCTGGTTGCAGAGACTGTGTGATCGATGACCCGGTTTGTTCAATCCTTGGTTAACCGAATGTGCATTAATGTGGCCTCAGGTGTTGGTGACAGTTCGAACAAGGAGTCACCCGTGGACCAAATGCTGCAAATACCGTTGATTAGTTGCTCAGGATAGTTGTTGGGTTACGCTGGAGCTGGTCTGCAGTTGGTGCTGGCTTGCTGCATCACCGTCTCATGGTATCTGCTAGTGAGGAGACCAAAAGTGGTCTCAGAAGATTTTCTGTGGTTAGCTCTTAGAAGAGCTGTTTGATTGTAAGACTTTCTGAGATTAGCTCTGAGAAGAGCAGTTTGAATGAGAAAAGCAGCTGTGATTGGTCTGGCTGGCTGTGCTGGGTCTACAGCTTTGGTTGGTTGGATTTCACGTCTTCTGCTTCGGCTGATGGTAAGAACGTAGACCCCATGTTTGGCAGCTTGGTTTGATGGTGAGGACAAAGACCCAATGCTCCTGGGAGAGGTAACAGATTACTCTTCCCCGAGGTTTGGGAGCCCGGTGTTATCATTTTCACTGCCTCCCACCAGACAAGACTTGACACCAGGTTGATGATCCGAAGGTTGGTTTTAAAGTGGGAGTTAAGGGAAGATGAGAGCGAGCTTGAGCCGAGGCTCGAACTCTGCTTGACTATGCATGTCATCGGCTCACTTTAGGGCAATGTGAACTTGATGAGCCTTGCTGGATATGGACCCAAACATGAGTCAAGATAGGAATGCCTCATGATAGCTTAAACTGGATCAAGTAGTCGAATGCAATACAATGTTGTCAATAATATCATCTCCCACCCGAAGGTTGCCCAGCCGAAGTCTGGAACCATTCAGTCTCGAATATGTCCTTGACCTTGTAATCGGCGGCTGGCTCTGAGTGTCCGGCTGCCGAGTTGACCTTTGGTTACTGCCTGCTGTGTTTATATAACTTTAGCCGCTGCTACTCTGCTGATCGACTGAAGTGTTTCTGTACACAGGAAGTTCCGTTATTAAACATAAGTAATAATGAAGTGGGACTTTTAAATATAAGATATTTTATCCTGGCGTAATAGTGTTGTCTCCGAAGGACAAGCAGAATTAACCCATTTCGAAAAATACTTCCCGTATTGATAATAGAAGTTTTCTCATGAGGTATGAACAACGTTTTGTCGTCTGATGTCACAGGTGAATCAGCATTTTTTTCTAAATTGGATATTTTACGTATTGTAGACAGGACGGCTATGATAGTTGAATGATGGCGATTTGATTCTTCACAATATCACGAAATGACAATCCATAATCATTACACGGCCTTTTTCAAATTCAGACAACTGCAAACTATTTTTTTGCAAAAGACAAATAATGAATTAGGATCTCAAATCAAGGAATAGAACATTTTAAGAAAAGTGTTAATTCTTTATATTTCTGTGAGTTATGTTTAGAAAATGGTGACTTTTCGCCGCAACTAAAAGAAGTTTGACAACGATAATAAAGGGAAATAATCCCTTTTTAATTGTGGGTAAACCATGGAAGTTTCATAATAATTTGTGGCAATAATAAAAGTGGCAAATTTTGATTAGGTATTTGGAATCAGTGGATTCAAATCAATCAAATTCAAAATTATTCTTGACAGCAAATAAAAAGACATTTTGTCCCATGAAATCAATGAAATAAATTATATGTTTAAACCAAAATATCTACTTTCCCAAATTAAGGCGCGAAAGAATTTTGATTATGGTACTAATACTTTTATTTGCTTTATTAAAAAAAAATCAATTGTTATAGATTTTACCTTTAAGAAAAAAAATGGGGTATCGGAATTTATTAGCATATTTTTATAACTAGATTGCACAAAACAAGAAAGAAATTTCGAAAACCTAACTTCTCTAGGCTAATTCAGACTCTTGATCTCGCGACATGAGTTCAAATCCTGGACCAGGCTAATTTCATTTCACTTAGTACTTATACCCCTGGGATAGGTATGAATCCAATTATTCTCCCTCTAGCTATGGGTAAATAGTAGGACAGACTGGGTTATTCAGCCTTAGTGAGGCAACTAGTCTAGGAGAAGGAAAACTCTGAATTCAAACCTGTTAAACTCCGCTTAAAAATTGACCTTGTGTCATATCCTGCCCAAGCAGAGGGGTTGGTAAATAGGATCTCTGACTTTGTTGAGAAGACTTGAGACGGCTTCTTTATCCATGCTCATCAGTTTGGAGCAAAAACCCCAAATCCAGGTATGTTCATATGTTTCTACATTTGAGGAAAGAACTGTGGTAAAATAATTACCGTCGAAGAATCAAATGATTCTCCCTCCAGCATGGTGTACATAGAAGAAAAGACAATTTTTTTAAAACGTGGTATGGCAAGCAGTATTTCGACAAGGAAACCTCTGAATTCAAACCTGTTAAACTCCGTTTAGGAATTGACCTTCTATGTATTTACCTACCCATCTCGAGGGGCAGGATGTAACACATGGTCAACTTTTTAAGCAGAGTTTAACGGGTTTGAATTCAGAGCTGTCAATTTCCGAGACGGGTTACTATAGCATCGTTAAAGGGCATAGTCTAACCTACTATTTTTCCATAGCACATGGGTGAATGGTTGTATTCATACCTCTCACAACGTTTTTGCCGCTTTATGGAATGCAAACAGCCTTGTCCAGGATTTCGAACTCAAGTCACCGTGTCTACTTCTTACGAAAGTGGTTAAGCCACGAGTGCTCCCAATGAATTAAACATTTCAAACCAATAAGATTTTCTTCCGTCTCTATTTGCAGAGTCCATGGCTGATACCAATAGAACCCGATAGAGGAGAGATATTTGAAGATAGTATGCTTTATAGGGAAGCCAATGTTGTGCTTAGCTATCAAAGAAGAAATGTTATCTAGCAGAATACAATTATCTGATTTACAGCTGCTATTCTTTCAATTGGGACGCTCCCAAGCATTTGGAAGTGAACACTTCAAATGCTTCATTGTTCTTCATTATCATAGAATTAAGGCTAAATGTTCAATCTACTAGGTTGGGACAAAAGTTTTGAAATATTTGTAACATATTGACCCAGCCATCAATCAAGGAACAGGTACATCCGCCCGAGGATATCAGGGTATAGCCTCGACTGTGGACGGGTTGAATTCGGTGCAAATGTGACGCTCACAGGAAACAGGTGGCTGTCAAAGAATGATCTAACCCGGTGCGACAGGAAGTTCAGTTTGGAGTTTGGAGTCAGTTGTTGCAGTTCGAAGCAGTGAGAACCAGACCCAGCAGAGAGCTGGGCCCTCAGGGCCCCCGGTTGAGCAGCCCCGCAGGATGAGAAAGAAGTGCTGCTATAGCCAGAAGAGCTAGGGGCCAATATGTTGCAGTATTTGTTCAGTCTACAACTCACCTCTCACACATAACCCTTTCGTAACCCTTTCGTACCATTTCGAATAAAGGGTGAGAGGAGCATTTTTCTAAAGAACTGTGTTTCGTTCGTCATTATTGTGTTGACTATGCTTCCGCCTGTATATGTGTATAGTTAGTTATAACTATGCAACATGTTTTGGTGAAGTGTAGCACGATTCGGCAGCTCCTTATGACTTTGCCCATGCTTGAAAGTGACGAACTAAAGTGGACAGTCAGATGCCAAGTTCACCTCATAGTCTCCAAGTTATACACACTGGATTGACTTTTATCTCTTGGAGCACAGCCTCAGAATCGGCGCTTTTATGCCCACCTCATATGACCTGATCATTAGGGTCTCTTGCAAACCGAGAATATTTCTAGTTGGTTTGTTGGTTGTTTAGGTTTTATGACATATCAACCTTTGTAGGGTATTTAATGCCAAATCCATTTTTATACAAGCAATCAGTTCTATTTCAAACAATTCAGTTTAGCATGAGTGCACAGTTTAATTGTCAAAAACATTTCTATTTCAAGCTATTCAGTTTAGTCAAACAGTTCTAATTAAAACAATTCAGTTTAGTATAAGTATAGTTTGTGTTTACATGCATTTCAATGACAAAATAGTTCTATTTCTGATAATCCAGTTTAGCATAAGTACAGTTTCAATGTGAAAAACAGTTCAATTTCAAACTATTCAGTTTAGCATAAGTATGCAGTTTAAATGTAAGTACACAGTTTAACTATCAAAATAATTTCTATTTCAAGCTATTCAATTTAGTCAAAAAGTTCTAATCCAAATCCTTACGTGTCAAAATATTGTCATAATTTTCATTAAACTCGGTATATTCGCCTACATCAATGATGTACTCACTGACACTAGGAAGTAACCACTCGCTGACGTGTTACCGTTTCTAATTGGTTTACCTGACTTGTCTACGTCATATAAGAAGTGCAGTTTTTATGATATTTATCAGAAAAGAAAATGGGCTCGACGAAACGGTTTCAAATCCTCAATGAAACTGTAAGGCCCAAAGAGAAGACCAGCACCCATCTCTTCTCCCATGTTATGAGGCACCTTGTGAGAACTCCATCAAAACTAGTGTTATGAGTATAATGTATCATAGCAAAATCAGGACGATCAGACCTGACCAATAAAATTAAACGCAGTTTCTTCCAGGCAGCGGTCGTATCGATATTGCTATATGGATGCACTACTTGGACGCTAACTAAATGGCTGAAGAAGAAGCTAGACGGCAATAACACAAGAATGCTGCGAGCAATATTGAACAAGTCCTGGCGGCAACACCCAACAAGGCACCAACTATACGGCCACTTGCCTCCCGTCACGAAAACTATACAAGTTAGACGAACCAGACACACAGGACACTGCTGAAGAAGCAAGGACGAACGCATCAGTGATGTACTCCTATGGACCCCATCATATGGCCAAGCAAAAGCAGGACCACCAGCTCGAACATACATACAGCAGCTACGTGAGGATACGGGATGTAGCCCTGAAGAACTGCCAGAAGCGATGAACGATAGGGAGAAGTGGCGAGAGAGGATCAGGGATATCCGTGCTAGTGGCACAGCATGATGATGATCCTGAAGGCAATCCATCTAGGAGAAGGAAAAACTCTGAATTTAATACCCAAGAAGCTTAATCATACTGCTCTTATCAGCTCATTCAAGATTTTATCACGGCAAAAAAAACCTATGAAATGAGTTTAGCAGTTCGCACCTGTTATCAGAAATTCAGAGATCAAGCTCATCGGGGAGGTAATGACTGATACATGTACTGGTTCAATTGTATGAATAAATAAATAATCTACATGCGGCAACAAACCAAATTTTAAACAGAAATTTTAAGTGAGTAAAATGATCTATTCAGTAGCTTAGTTTACATGCTCAATTTTATCAGGTTATTCGCAATATTATTTGTGGGAGTATTGTATTATATAATTTGCATGTGGAAATTAAATCGCGGACTTTCTACAAAAATTTCAGGTAATAAACGTGCGTAAATTCTTAGAAGAAAAACATCATGTTGAGAAAATTTTGCAAAGCTACAATACATCAATGATTATGCGTGACAAATATCGATTGAATAACCAGTCGCAAATCAAAGAGAACGTAAATATTTGATCGTGATATATTTGAACGTATATTTCAATAACACATGACAAATTAATATATATGGTCGAGTAAACATCAAGAAAATCATTGAAAATATGTTGATATATTCTAGCTAAAGAATTTTACTTGCTGCATTATATATATATATATATATATATATATAAGTGAACCGAAGTTTCATTTTTCAATGGCTGCAACACTGAGGTATAGGGGAAGGCGCAACACTTACTCTTGATCAGTACCTTATAATGCTGAGTCTTAAGCAAGGAGGCATCAAGTATTATTTTTTGAGTCTTTGGTATGACTTGACCTGGTCTCCCGAACCAATAATTTTACTTGCTGCATTATATATATATGTATATATAGATATATAAGTGACCCGATGGTTCATTTTTCAATAGCTGTAACACCAAAGAATAGGGGAAGGCGCAACACTTACTCTTGATCAGTACCTTATAATGCTGAGTGTCAAGCAAGAGGGCATCAAGTATTATATTTTGAGTCTTTGGTATGACTTGACCTGGGGATTCAACCCAGCTCTCCCGGACCATAGACAAACACTAACTATTATACTAAAGGGCCGATCCAACTATTGGAAAAATAGTGTGGTAGATTAGGCTCTCTGGCTTTGGTGAGGTGACCAATCTTGGAGAAAGAAGAATTCTTTATTCAAAATCTGAGGAGTGCTTTTCCGGTGTATCTGTGGCACGAATTGATGGAGAATTTTTTTGTGATCAGTTTATCAAAAAAGTGTGCCGTGTGCTACGCAAACCTTTACCACTATAAACAAATCACCTATATAGTTCGTCTAACGACTCATATATTTAACCAAATTATTGGGCCTGATACGTCGAGCTCGATGGGAAAGTCCTATATATATATATATATATATATATATATATAAATATATATATATATAGATATATATATATATATAATCAGGTTATTCGCAATATCATGTGTGGGAGTATAGGCGAAGGCGCAATTTATATACCGGGCCACTGGTCTAATGAGTAGAGTGTTTGCCAATAGTCTAGGAGACCAGGGTTCAACCCCAAGTCGATTCATACTAAATACACAAAAAATAGCACTTGATGCCGCCTTGCTTAGCACTTAGCACTATAAGGTAAGTGTCAAGGGTAAAGTGGAGCAATCCAGGGAATATAGTAGCGCCTTCCCCTACCCCACGGTGTAGTTGCTATTGAAAAAGGAGGCTTCGGGTCACCCTCGACTAAAGTCACCAACTTTACTCTCTCTATATATCTATAAATATATTCAACATGATCTGGTGAAGACCGTGGAGTACTTTCTTCGTAGGAACTTTGATCTTTATATTTATTTGGAATTTTTTTTTTCATCTTTAGAAATAAGCAAGATCCTCATTTATAAAACAAGAATCATTTATAAAAATATAAAAAAAAAACTCGCTAACAAATCCTCGAATTAATAAGCATAAAATATATATATATATATATATATATATAATGTTTCATTCAGCACAAGTATTAACATATTAAACATATTCAATAACTAACCCTAGCCCCTCCTCCAAACAGATTAATATAAAACCTCTCCGCCACAAATCCCTGTGAACGAACAGCGAAATGGGCGAAGGCACTTGCACTTTTAGAGATCACTTTCTTCACCACCTTGACACAGACATAAGGAAAATAATAGTCTTCACTCAAAGATCCTAAAAAGAAATTACTCTGCAGTCTTCGACAAAACATGCTTCGATAATGAATTGCTGCCAATCTACTCAATATATATATATATATATATATATATATATATATATATATATATATATATATATATAAAGCTCAAAATCTTTTTTTGTTGTTGAAATACTTCGGATTATTTCACCAGACGGAAATTTCACTGCATGATTATATCCTTTTGCTGCTTTTGGTAACCGTTTAGCCATAATGTATCAAAAACTATAACAAAGATATAAAAGTAATATCAATTAAAGTTGTATGTCTCTCCCGACAGGGAACATATTAGAATATATATATATATATATATATATATATATATATATATAATGAATTGATTTTTATTTACCTCGGCATGGCAGTCTTATTACTATCATTTTCTTATTACTATCATTTTCATATATTCTTTTATTAACCCTCAAGTAAATTGTAAAAGATTATATGAAATTGGCGACAGAGAGGTTAAGTAAACATTCGTTTATTTTAATGTCAAATCCAATTTATACATTTATATCGAGCATTTATCTTTAGTAAATACATTTTGATGATAGAATTTTTAACGAGGCTGAACTCAGCAGCGTCGCATCAACCGAAAAGGACATCGACACGAGGTTAACGAAAACATGGACAGCTATCAATAGGCTATCGATTATATGGAAATCAGACCTAAAATGAAACGCAGCTATCAATAGGCTATCGATTATATGGAAATCAGACCTAAAATGAAACGCAGTTTCTTCCAGGCAGCGGTGGCATCGATACTGCTATATGGATGCACTACATGGACTCTAACAAAACGGCTCGAGAAGAAGCTAGACGGCAATTACACAAGAATGCTGCGTGCAATCTTGAACAAGTTCTGGCGGCAACACCCCACAAGACACCAACTGTAGGGCCACCTGCCTCCAAGTTAGACGAACCAGACATGCAGGACACTGCTGGAGAAGCAGGGACGAACTTTTAAGTGATGTACTCTTATGGACCCCCCACACATGGCCGTGCAAAAGCAGGACGACCAGCACGAACATACATTCAGCAATTGTATGAGGATACGGGATGTTGTCCAAAAGACCTGCCTGAACCGATGAACGATAGGGAAAAGTGGCGAGAGAGGATCAGGGATATCTGTGCTACCAGCACGACATGATGATGATGATGATTACTATATAACAGTCACAATTTAACATTTGTGGTTTATTTGCACACATCTAAACATTGAAGTGGTTACAAGTATTGCTATTTAATTCAAATAATTCTTGTCGTTTCCTCATAGTTAAAAGGTTCCAGGTAATGTTATTTATCACTAACAATTTAATTAACATTTGCCATTTGCTTACATACAGTTAATTGATCAAACAATTATGACAATTCAGCGTAGAATAACCATTTTTGCACTTAGTTTAAATGTCAAACGGTAGTATTTGACCCATGCATAGGACTCTATCAACTACCACGAGAGTTGACCAGGGAGTAATGGCAATGAAGGGGAACTTTGCATTCTCCAAAGCTCCAGCATTAGTTGTGTCTCACCATTATATGGTTTAATGATGTATCTAAGACACTCGTTGGAGGCAGTCTTACCCCGTGTGTTGAGGTGCAGTCGGAGTATTCTACTGCTCTAGCAGATTGGACTGGAAGAAATCTGGAGATAGCTTAGTAGAAGCCAAGAGTGGTAGTTTGGCAGAGAAGAGGGTTTCTTCCCTCACATAATTGTCAGAAGGACATAGATAGATAGATAGATAGATATGAAAAGATATATATATATATATATATATATATATATATATCTTTATACCCAACAACAGAATTACGGAAAAATTTACCGAAAACACAATAATATTAGAACATCAAAATAAGAAGCCAAAACTACAGATTCTCGAGGCACTACATATTAGGAACATACAACCCAAACATAACAGAATTAATTTTGAAACCAGTGCTAAAATACTTAAATGTCTTTAGCTAATGACGCTATTTATTGAAATAAATTTGAAAAGTAAACTCCACACAGTACAACAGTACAGACGCTCTTCTTACAAAGAAGTAATGTTCATACAAAAGTTACATCACTTTTGTAATACATCCTCCACTGATGATGGCCCAAATTCGGGTAGAATGTACTTGGGAATAAATACTAATGATGGAAGATTTATCAACTAATTCCCGCCGAATATCATTAGATCAATACGGCAATTCGAAAGGATTAATAAAAATTATGTAGACAGAAATGTCTATTATGTTCAATGAAATATGTATTAATGAAGGAATGTTGCCAATATATATATATATATATATATACTGGGATATCAGTGTATAAATAAAAAAGTGATTAACAGATAAGTTTTAACATAAATGAGAAGGGTGACAGAGGGGTTAAGTAAACATTCATCTTTTTTAGGTTATATTCTGTCTACTGTCGGCCATTGAGTAGCAATTTTGATTCATGAAAAAGAGTTTTTTGAAAAAAAAAACAGTTATTTTTAAAATTATTTGAGTACGTGTGCATCTCTATTGATGTGTATGAACCCGGGAGTGTTTGCACAAGTTAGAGTACCATTTATGGTTAAAACAGATCTGTTTGAAAATTATTCATATTCAATACGACATATTTCAACAAAAATAACTCTTAGAAAACAACAACACAAAAACGTAAATACAAACGTATAACGAACGCGATTCCCTTAACTCTTGGCAGAAAATAACCCAGGATGTATTCACATGCCGTTTAAATCAGTCTCGACGATAACGGTTACATAACGTCCACAAATATTGATTGCGCCTTGTATAGACCCAGAGTAAGCTGAATTTTACAATATTTTCTGTTTAACATTTCTTTGCGACAGCATTTTGTCTGCTTTCTCTTCGAGCAGCCTAATTAATGGTGACTAATAAAGGAACGAATTCAACGTGATAAAAGTTAAGCAAAGATATAAAAAAAATAGTGAAGTCGATATGTCGGAAATAACCCTTAAACGCGTCTAATGGGTCTTTTTAATATCGTCTTACGTGAACATGACGAGACAACATGAAATGTGATTGAATGGTGGCGTATTCAACGTCTGCTCTCGGCAGTAAACTGTCATCGACTGAGATAAGGGGCGAGATGAAGGCAAGCAATTCCTGGTAATAAATCCTTCGTTCATGAGGTCGAAAAAAAGAAATTACTCTACCAAACAATCAAACGTTAACAGTACTGATCGACTCGGAAGGGCATAAAAATCACTGGGGTAGCTGGCAGCGTTTACAAGAGACAGTGTCTGATTTATTTCAGCAGACACTTTCTAAGGAAATAGTAGAACAGTCATTCATTAATCTGATTACCCCTAATTTGGTTCAGATTGACGAGGCTTAGAATACCTTTACCGTATCCTACACAGAGATATAAGATACTAAACTGAATCTAACGGTGAGCACTGGGATGTATAGAATACTCCTTGTCATTACTCCTAGTTCCACTCTGAACTGAGCGGATTCGAACTCTAGTTGCGCTATTACGTTCATTTTCGAAATAATACTCAAGGGAAAGTTATGAACCTCCTTATCCCTCCAGATATCGTTTGGGTTGATTTCTTTTTTCTGTGGCATGTAAACGTACAAGGGTTATTTAATGCTGAAGAACAGTAGTGATGCTATTTAGCTTTAGCTCAAAGGTATTCGTCCAAAAGTGAGCGTAATAGCATGACTTGAGTTCGAACTCGCTTACTTCGAGGCCGCAGTCTAGCACTTTACCCATTACTCCACAGGAACTCCCGCAGCTGTGAGTTAAATAATATCACTCCTGTTCTTCTATGAGGATAGCTTCGGCATTGATTACTCCCCGAAAGTTGATATGCTATTAAACTAAGGAACTACATCGAAACAGACTGCGTGTAGACAAATTAACACAATGTTAATTTGACCGTTCAGAGAAAGCGATTCCCTAACCTCAAGGCATAAAGTACCCCAACGCAGTTTGATATCCAGTTATACAAAAAGTAAATCAATTCCATCCGATTCCATAACTAAATCGACAATTTTTCTTTTTAATTTTTGGGCCGTTGTATTTTCCAATTTCTTTCAGTCACTCTGTTACATGATAAGCTTTTCTCTCCCTTGGTGCACATATTTAGGTGTATAAATGTATATGCGTACATAGATCATAGATGTAAGTATAGTAGTGTTAAAATGATAAGAAAGTAGGCAGATTTTAATCGATAACAAAATAGAAAGAGATGGATTTTAAATGGAGAAGAAAAAGTGAGCTTTTTAATGACCGTAATAAACCAAAATCTTCGGTGCTGGTACGGACAAGAGAATCATTTTTAAGAATTTTAGATTTGGAACGTCTATATTATTGTTTTTCCTTATTTTCCGGAAGCCAGGACCTCATATACACTAGGAAGGAATCAGGTTTGGATTGGTTTTATGGCATATCAACCTTTGTAGGTTATTTAATGTCAAATTTTTTTATACATACAAATTGAATATGTATTATTTGTAAATAAATTTTGATGAGAGAATTTTTAAACGAGTCTGAGCTCTTTTTTTAATAGAATTAAAGGGTTTGAAGTATTACAATATAACAGTCAAAATTTAAGATTAGTCGTTAATTTGGACATATTTAAACATTGAAATGGTTACGTGTATTTCTATTTAATATAAATACTTTTTTTTCAAAATTACTTATTCGCTTGCACAGTTAAAAGATTCCAGCTAATGTTATGTATCACTAAAAATTCAATTAAATATTAGTCATTTGTTTACAAACAGTTAATTTATCAAACAATTCTATTTCAGACTATTCAGTTTAGAATGAATCATTTTTTGCACACAGTTTAAATGTCAAACAGTAGTATTTGACCCATATATAGGACACAATCAGTAAGTACCACTCCGGGTGAGAGTTGACCTGGGAGTAATGGCATTGAAGGGGAACTTTGTATTCCCCAAAGCTCCAGAATTACTGGAGTCTCACCATCATATGGTTTAATAATGTTACTAAGACACTCGTCTTACACCCTGTCTAGAGGTGCAGTCGGAGTATTCTACCGCTCCAGCAGATTGGACTGGAAGAAATCTGGAGATAGATTAGTTGAAGCCAAGGGTGGTAGTTTGGCCGAGATGTGTGTTTCTTCCCTCCCAAAATAGTTGGTCAGAAGGACACACACACACACACACACACACACACACACACACACACACATATATATATATATATATACTAACCAACTATCTTCCAGCATTCACGGTTACCAGGAAAAAAGAAAAAAACACGCCAGGAACAAGAGATAAAAATATTTCAAATCACCGCCCGGGGGAAAAAGAAAAAATATCATAGGACAAAAAAAGAAAAGAAAAGGCCAACTTCGTCACACGAGTTGAAAAAGATCAAGAGATATGCAGTCAGTTGGTCAAAAGCAAAATAAAAGCCACCGTAAAATGCCTCAATGCTACAATTACAAGAGTGCTCAATACGAGTAGAGCCAATTACAAAAATTAACTTAAATCGCGAGTCGGAATTCTCCTATTAAAGTTTCACCGTTGCTAAACTCCCAGATGATCCGTTGAGGTGAAACTTTAGTAGGAGAATTTAGACACGCGATTTAAGTTAATTTATATATATATATATATATATATATATATTGCATTTGGTTCGACACATGCCCACAAAGTGATTTAGTGACAACCAACAATCTTATAATATATATAGAGAGAGATAGATAGATAGATAGATAGATAGCTATCAGCGTATAGATAAAAACGTGATTGATAGATAAGTATGAACATAGATAGATAGATAGATAGACTAAAGAAAGAAACAAATAGAAAAAAGGAAGAAAACGAGGTTAAAGTGTGAGATAATTAATCAAGATATTGAAAATCAGGAAGAGAGGACAATTGAAATCAAAAGACAACGTAATGAAATTTTCCTGGTTGCAAAAATTGTCTAAAGAAATTCCGTGCAAAAAATTGTTGCATCAGACGTTGGTGGCAGAAGAATCGAATGTTGATAGGAATCAGTGGCGCCGGAAAAGAAAGGAAAGAAGAGAAAAAGAAAACGAAAAAAGAAATGGATATTCTCCGTCTGCCGTCCGTACACTAAAGTTAGAATTTGACTAAAGAGTTAAATGTTAGACATAGTTGATTGGAGAGAAATTGTTATTGTTGTATATTGACCTCCGACCCCGCCAAACATGCCATTCCAAAGACGGCGGAAGTGCATATTCCATTGGCGTGGGCGAGCTTGGCTGACAATATGGGACAGGGTTAAAATCCCATGGTACAGTCGCAGACTGATGCACCGGAAGAGAGTGACCTGTGAACTGCATGACAGTTATTTCCGCTCAATGACGATCAAACATGCCATTCCAAAACGGCGGAAGTGACATTCTGATGGCCAATTATGGGGAGATATTGAGTGGGCGATTGAAATATTATATAATTCGATGAGGACAGGAAGTCAGTAAGTTTGAAGATCGGAGAGTTTGGAGACAAGATGTGGTAGAGAAAGCCAGCACTCAGCAGAGAGTTTGGCCGCTGGGCCCCCAGTTGAGCAACCCTGGAGAACGAGAAAGACACAACGCTGATGGCCATAAGAGTGGGGAGGTCAATATGTAGCAGTTCTGTTCGGACTCCAACTCCCTCTCACACACAACCCTTTCAAATAAAGTGAGAGGTATATATTTCTAAGAACTGTGTCGCTCGTCTTTATTATTGCGTCGTCGTTATGAATCTTCATGTATATCTGTATAGTTGCATATGTATTTTGTGGCTATAAAACTTTATCATTAAAGAAGGCTAAAGACATTTTATTCTTTTGTACGTTTTTTCTTTTCTTTTTTTCTTCTTTGTAGAGCAGATCCGTGGCTTATTTTGACCAAAACAGGAGACCGATTACTCGTTTATTACCTCAAACACAACAAGGGTTGAGTTGTTTAGCAGAAAAGGCCGCAGACGATACTCCCACAAGTATATCTCATTGCAGCGAAGTGTTTTGGTTGTACTAGATCTGTTATTGGGCGCTGTCATATCGATACTGCTGTATGGATGCGCTACTTGGACGCTAACTAAACGGCTGAAGAAGAAGCTACACGGCAATTACACAAGAATGTTGCGAGCAATACTAAACAAGTCCTGGCGGCAACACCCCACAAGGCACCAACTATACGGCCACCTGCCTCCCGTTACGAAAACTATACAAGTTAGACGAACCAGACACTCAGGACACTGCTGGAGAAGCAAGGACGAACTCAACAGTGATGTACTCTTATGGACCCCCACATATGGCCAAGCAAAAGCAGGACGACCAGCTCGAACATACATACAGCAGTTATGTGAGGATACGGGATGTAGCCCTGAAGACCTGCCAGAAGCGATGAACGATAGAGAGAAGTGGCGAGAGAGGGTCAGTGATATCCGTGCTAGCGGCACGACATGATGATGATTATGATGAGATCTGTTAATACAGCATGTTGTGCTCTTTAACTTTTGTATGGCAACCGGTCTTGTAGTATTAATGCAATGAATCCAAATAATTTCAAACATGCATATTACCTTTGCATGAGTTGCTTTCACTTCATGTTTTTATCGATAAGTATTACATATTGAGAGACATGTTGTTTTTGCCTTTCACACACTGTGATAAACTTTTCTACCATTAACTTATAACACTTCGTGGAACCGACCGTGTTGGCGACCGTAGTTGAGGGCAACTAGAATGCTCCCTTTTCAATAGCAAGTAAACCGCGGTGTAGAGGGGGCTACTCCTTTCTCTGGATTGCTCCACTTTACCCTCAATACTTACCTCATATTGCTGAGTATTAAGCAAGGAGGTATCAAGTACCATTTTTAAAGTCTTTGGTATGACGCGACCTGGGATTGATCCCCGGTCGCCCGGACTATTGGCGAACTCTCTATCCACTGATGTGATTGAAAGCTAATCTTTTAATGCTCAATATTTATATTGAATTGTTGATAAAATCTAATATGCTGGATGTTTCAGAAAAATCAATATCATTTTGTTATCAAATAATTTGATTAATTCTCATTCAAATATTTTCAGATTTTAACATTCAATATGTCTTTTTCTTTTCAAGTATAGAAATGCCATTCACTGGAAAAGAAAACACGTTTAGACATTAAACACAGAATGTTTTGTTGTTTTGACGTATTATATTAAAATTTGAGACGATTTGAAGCAGAAATGATTAATTTAAAAAATGGTAATCATATTTCTGAAACAGTATGTACATCTTAAATGATATCAACATCTTGAAACACACTGTATACTTTTCTTTGGATAATTGCTTAAAGACTTCACTTATGATGAAATAAACATTGGATATATTTGGTGTGGTTAAAAGTTATTTTGATTAATGAGGAGAAATTCACATCAACTCCTGGACACGTGTGACATTTGAGATTAAATATGGTCAGGGATGACTAACTCTTTTAGTAAGCAAAGAGAATTGGCATCTATAGGAGAGTACATACTACAGGTATGTTCCGGAACATTTTGGAGTAAAATAAATGAAAATGGTATCCTCTGCATAGGAAGTAAAAAAATTGGGTATTGTGGATCACCGGAGAAAGAAATAAATGTAATATAATTGCATAGGGATTTCGTTTTGTATATCTTGCCTTTCTCTTTAGTTAGGATGAGAACCTTTCGGCTCAGTGCATGGGTTAGTTAGGTGCAAACATGAGCGCAGGTGTTCACGCGCGCTCAGGGAGGATGCGTCATTCAAAGATGTCAAAATAAAACCCCAGATAGGAAGTGGGACGAGGGGGTGTGATTTACGTCATGAACCGGAAGCGTGGGCTGAGGATTTTTGGGATTTGATAAAACCAGTGAATTGAGTTCCTGCCTCTGAAAGAGAGAGTCGGGATTCAGAGCTGGGCGAGGCCAGACGAATTTGTGCGCCACGGGCGCCACACGTTGGTTGGGTTGAGAGCTGACGATGTAAAAGCAGTCAGCATAAAAAGATTGTGTCTCTCTCTCCTCATGTCGAATAACCTTTAACTCAAAGGTAATAAAAAGTTTTGTAAAGTGTTTCGGGTGTATTTCGGATTCCCTATGTCTATATCACACTTCCGTATATTATGGGTTTATTACATAAAGAGAATGTTTTATTCATCGATGAAACAATCTTTTAAAAAGGCGTAAAGAAGTTTATCTTGTGTGAGCGTCTACAAAGAATTTTGAGAATGTTTTGTTTTAAATTTCTTTAGTCTTATAAATATGCAGATGAAATGTTTCAAAGATATTCCATCATCTCATGGAACATAGTCATCATAGTTGATACAATAAAAGGAAAATGTTGTTCAAATTCTCACACCAATACCAAAATTTAGCAGATTTGAGTCTCCGATTTGGCGCCTGAGGCGCTTCAAACGAGGAATGTCGAGGAGATCAATTTTTTTTCTGACGGCCACCTAGTCTCTATTCGTATGTGGCCTTCACATTAAAATGACTTCATGTCAAATCTCTGAATACCATATATTTGATAAGTCCGATATTTTTAGTATACGTCTGCCTTTCATTTGTTATATTTTTAAGTAAATGTATTTTAGAAGTTCAGTTTCATAGTGGTATTTTATTATGTGATTCCCCAAAAACGTGCAGAGAAAGAATTTTCGAGCGCTCCTCTGGAATATATTTGTGTTACACAAAATGAGCTTTCGGACATTATTTTACATCCAGAAGGTGCCCCGTGGTGTAATGTTTATCGTCGTAGGAAATGCACACGGCGACACGAGTTCAAATCCTGGACGAGACTGATTGCAGGGAAAGGTATGAATCCAATTATTCTCCCTCCAGCAATGGGTAAATAGTAGGGCAGACTAGGTTCTTCAGCTTTGGTGAGGCAACGAGTCTAGGAGAAGGAAAACTCTGAATTCAAACCTGTTAAACTCCGCTTAAAAACTGACCTTGTGTCATATCCGGCCCGAGCGGAGGGGTTGGTAAATATGATTATTTTACATCCAGAGCAACTTAGGGTACACCTATTAATAATATCAAAAAATCGACGTGTATCTGCATATCTATTTGTTGTTTTTAATGCTCTAAATCAATCAAAAATTATTTAAGTATTTCTTATAGATATCCGTGACCTTTTTTTTTTTTTGGAGATGCCTGTGGTGTAATGGTTATCGTTGTAGGAAATGGACACGACGACACGAGTTCAAATCTTGGAGGAGACTGATTGCATTTCGCATAGCACTAATACCCTTGGGAAAGGTATGAATCCAATTATTCTCCCTCCAGCTATGGATAAATAGTAGGAAACACTGGGTTCTTCAGCCTTGGTGAGGCAACTAGTCTAGGAGAACGAATACTCTGAATTCAAATCTGTTAAACTCCGCTTAAAATTTGACCTTATGTCATATCCTGCCCGAGCAGAGGGGTTGGTAAATATGATATGATAAAGCATAAAATTTTATGACAATATGAAGAGTTCTCTGGTTCTAAGAACTTATGGAGAGTACAATACAAATTTTTTTATTTAAGAAATGTAATTTTTCTTTTATAAAATATTTATTATATAAGTATATATACTTATATACTTTGAAAGAAATTGAAAAGCGAATTTCAAAGGTCAGCAGGAACATAACTTTTAGATTGTCAAAACAAAAGGTGAGCAGGCTTCAGGGTTGTCAGTGTGTTGACCCAGATCAAATAATGGTATCTCTTGTCCATCTGTCGGGGTTAAAAGATCCGATTTAAAAAAAAAATTATTTTCATTTTGTTTCGAGTGAAAAGAGATACTCCCCGACAAGGTTTGGGCTGGAATCCTTAATCAAACAAACCCCTATATAATGCTTTGATTGGATGACCAATAAAAATCTGAAACGTGGAAGGGATGCACTTCCCTCTGATAGAGATCGGTGTATTTGATTGGCTGACCAGTCAATAAACAGTAAACGTATACGAAATAATATGTGATTTGTTAGCAAATCGGGAATGTTTTATCCTTGAGGGAATCCACAATAAAAATAGATGTTTTCGGGTTATATAGAGAAGTGATCTGATGTTCTTATCAAAAACAGGAGAATAAGTAAAGAAATTTCTCTAAGAACCAAATCACTGAAAAATTGAATAAGGTTGAAAATTTTCACCTTGTGTGGATGCGCAGGTTAGCTGCCGGGTTGGGAGTTGGAGTAAGATCAATGCCAACTGGGTCATCTGGGTGAGGGGATCTGATGTTGCAAGACCCGAAACCCCCCATGAACCCAAAGGAAATATCACTGATGACCCATCCCGATGCATCAATGAAGATGTATAATATAAATAATATGAGATTCCCCAAAAATGTGCAAATAGAGAATTTTCGAGCGCTTCTCTGGAATATATTTTTGTTACACAAAATGAGCTTTCGGGCATTATTTTACATCCCGGGCAACTTGGGGTACACCTATTAATAATATCAAAAATCACTGAAAAATTGAATGAAGTTGAAAATTTTCACCTGCCAAATACATTAATTTTCTGTCTCTCAGAAACAAGTGATAATTTCTCTCAGTAAGCATATTGTATATATCATTGTTACACAATTGTATTTCAATAAATAATTGTTAATTATTAACGGAGAGTTTTTTCTTGTCTTTGAGTTGCCATTACCCAGGCAACTTGCTCCAACAAACAACACTAACCGTCAGAAGAATTTCCAGAGTGATTTTGTCATCCCTCATCTGTTTATCTTTCAAACACAACGTAAGCATAGGGGGGGGGGTTGATAAACAAATTACTCGAAAACGAATCAAAGCTACAATAAAGTACCATAACAAGCACAGTATCACAATTTACATAGTAAATAATGCATCGTTTGTCATAGAAATGGAACCAAGATCAGGGACTAATCCTGCCATATACACGCATAGTAAACTTTATGGCCAACACCATCAACCCAACTTTTAAAATAACTTCATCTCAAATAGGAAAAACAAATGAAAATAATGTATAAGCTAAGTAGACCTAAATACGGATGATAAAAACTATTTTTTAACGAAATTATTCGACATGTATAATCCATATTTGAATCACAGAAACCAACAATAATCCTCTTATCGGCTGAATATTTGCCGGCAAATTTTTAACAGATTAATCCGGTCCTTTTGTCTATTATCCTATATTGAAATAGGAAATTGTGAAAAGAAGTAATAAATATAAGCCAGGATAGATATTGTAAACTATTTATGAAGGAAAAATTAACCATGGCTACATATAATAGACCAAAGTATTTACTTAACGAAAGCTCTGGGGTATTTAATATTTGCAGATATAGGAAAAATTGGCTGATGAGTTGATAAAAGGATTGATAAAATTGCTTAAAAAAAAAGGAAATTTTTTGTCAGTTTTTCGAATAAAGTTTTTTTTTTAATTTACTAGTTTTGTATAGGTAAGGGGTCTTTTTAACCAACAAAATGTATTTTATCCTAAAACACTTCGCCAGAGCAATCCTGAAGAGCGGTTTGGTGAATCGTAGGTAGACTCTCTCTTGGCCATGTAGGAATTATTTTCGTCATATTATATCTATTTTATGTATTGAGTACTTAATTACGTTTTAGCTTAGGTAATTCTGATGCTTTTTTTTCTTTTGACTAGACATACGTGCTTCCTAATCATTTTCAAGTAGCACGTGTGTTTTTCATCTTTTCTTTTTTTACGAATTTTTTTTTCCTGGATACCAGTTTGAAGAATTTATAAATTGTACAATCTGCTTTTTTTACACCTTCAGAATTCGATAGATTCGATATAAACATTAATATATATATATATATATATATGTGTGTGTGTGTGTGTGTGTGTGTACGGTTGCATATGTGTATGCGTTATAAAATGATTAGTGTTTGACATTTTTCTTCGAATTTTATATATATATATATATATATATATATCAGACTATTTTCCTCGGATTATTTATATATATATATATATATATATATATAATATAAGATTCATATTGTTTGTCAATTTTCCCCGGATTATATAATCCGGGGAAAATATTATATATATTATTAGACAATTTTCGCCAAGATATATATATATATATATATATATAAGAGTGTAAATTCAGGCAGTAATTTGTTATTCCAGCAAGTTTTCCTAAAGACGATGGATCACTGTTTACTATTTTTGATTTTATTTTTTCAAGCCTCTTCGTAATTTTTCTTGTGACAACTTTAAAAAAAAACACTACAAATAATTAAAACAGTAGAAACTCCAACTGTCAACACTACACTACCCCTGATGTCGACCAAAAGTATGGTCAAAAAGGCTTGGGAAGAAGATATGGGGCAATTCCTTTACCATCTAGATCCTGACACAAGAAAATAACAAGGAGAGTTGAAAAAATAAAATAAAATAATAATTAACAGTGTTCCATCGTCTTTAACAGAACTTGCTTGAATGATATATATATATATATATATATATATATATATATATATATATATATATACATGAAAATAAAACTGTAAAATTACTAATGGATAACACAGGGGAGTTACTAAATAAAACCAGTTTTTAAATATTATTTAGCAATTTAGGAATCCTTTGACTCTACATCTACGATACCTAAAATATCCGGTTTAGCAAAAACGCTTTGTCAACTATGACGTCAGACAAAAAACATCGTATGTACATCATCAGTGAACTTTTGTTGTTGGCAACGGAACTATTTTTCGAAAGGAGTTAATCCCACTAGCCTTTCGGGTACAAAATTATTACCATTGGATAAGATATATTATATTTGAAAGTTCCTCTTCAAAGTATTATGAAGTATCTTATTATCATATATATTTAATAAGAGAACTTCCTGTGTACAGAAATACTTCCCTCAAACAGCAGAGTAGCAGCGGCCAACGCTATATAAACATACGGGCAGCAACCAAAAGTTTCGTCAGAGGTTGGGATGCGTCTTCATCACCAAACCAAGCTGTCAAACGTAGGTTCTGCGTCTTTATCACCATTCTCTTCAGAAAGTCTTTTAAGATCAATTTTGGTCTCTTCACGGCTTTTGCAGCATGTAGTCCTCAAACGGCACACTGCTCGGACAAGCAGTAAAAGTGGAGGCTATATCGACACTCATCCGGTTAAATAAAGGATTCAACAAATCAGGATATCGATCACACAGCCTTTGCAACCAAAGCGACAACGTCTATTCCACGAGCGACACACAACTTAGACTAGCACTAACAATTCAAGGCCACTTCGATACAACCCCGGTTAACCAAAGTATTGCGCAAACGGGATATCGATCATCCAGCCTTGGCAACCTATGCATCCACATAATTGACCGTTTCCAGCAATATCTACAACCTGACCATACTGCAACGCCTAAGATCTGCACCAAGCACAGAGGCCATCCTCATCTTCAAGACGTGTTGTCGCCACAAACAAATAGACAGATGAGTCTAAGACTTTTTACAACACAAACTTTCAACACCCAACAGAGACTACACTGACGTGATTCAACAACCCCAATTTATACACCCACACACTTTTTGTGTAAGATTCACTCAATAAAACCTGAATTTTAACTCATTCCCTTGCTTCTATCATTTGTCCACTCCTCTGTCAATCACAACATATCAAACAACATTAATCAATTATTCACAGGATCGATGGATACACACATATACCGGTCCCGCAACAAATGGTGACCCGCTGTATCGAAGTGGCCTTGAATTTTTAGCTGAAGAAAAAAAATGACAACATCCACCCGAAGAGAGAAAGATAGACGTCACACAGCATGTTGCAACTCACACTCATATAAACCAACACGTCGGGGTCCCTCGCGACAACTGTTATAAAAACCATGTGTTAATGCATATAAAATTAATTGCACGTTGTTCATGTTTATTAAGAATTTAACATGATATAGATCATTTGATGTTGCCTCCAGTGAAAACTAAGGCAAAGAAATTCGTATTTATTCATATAGATATTAACTGCTGAAATCATAAAAATCAATATTCGTATTTATTCATATAGATATTAACTGCTGAAACCATAAAAATCAATATTTTTCAAATTTTAAAAATTGTCTTCTGAATGCTAATTCACAAAAATTAATCACGAAAACTTTTTTTTAGACGGGACCAGTGTCTACTTATTAATACTGCTCAAGGAAGCAATGTCGTACTCTCCTGTCGCAACCATTACTGCAATCGAGGCAGGTACTGGAAATATGCCTAGGAACCGACGAGATGTCAGTTGTATTCTGCTTCGGTTCCAGTTGTCTTTTTTCGAATCCAGCGGGTAAAAATTCCACCTCGGACCTTAGGAGCTGGGATTTCTCTACTTTGCCGGCTGGAATTTAATCTCTCCACCAAACAAACTCCAGGGTGTATAATTCTCTTGTGTCTTCTAGAGAATTACTAGACATTCAATAAACAGTAAGTGCATGGTCATTTCCTGTTTTTTGTTCCTTTTTCCGCGAGCAGTCTTACTTAAAGTCACAGAGTCCTTTCTTTTAACCGTTAAAACCATTACCAACATGACGTCGTACATTACATGGGTTCTATCTCTACTCTGTGAGGGGATGGGGTCAACAAACAAAGGAATTCCATTTGGATTCTATTAGAACTCACAGGGCCCACAGGGTAAGATATTTCTAATAATTTTTCCTTCAAAATAAATCATTTCCAATATATATATATATATATATATATACTTTTTTCTTAAAGTAAAATCCATCCATTTGCCCCATTACGCGACTCGTACCTTTGTGGATCGCTGTAGGTGATGATCTATTATAAACAATCAATCAGTCGCCTTAATTGGATAGCACTGTGCTGTATCAAAATGATCAATGATCATCTGAGCTGCTAATGATGTGTTCGATGATGATAGTGATAGTCCAAATCCTTCTAATCTTCGGGAGCTGCACGGTACGTCGTCTTGAGGAAGAATAAATAGCTTGTCACCTTTGTTTGTACACTAATTTTTATTGATTTCATCTAGATTAATGACCAGTTTCAGAGCAGCGAACCACAGATGGAGCATTACACATTATTACTTCGACTCATCTCAGCTTAATGATTGATATGTTCAACTATTTTCCCAAACTTGTCTAGTCTCATCAGAGCCGCGGATTTAAAGGACTCTTAGGGTCGCCATATATCACTGACATAGAGTGAAATTTCAACGATATTTTCCTCCCTTATTCGAATGCTAGCCTAACTTTTGAAAACAGATTTTAGCAATCTATTTTGTAACACCTGCACATTTTCTCAATTTGATGAAAAAGTTATCAGCTTAAGCTTTTCTGCATAATCATTTGCAGAGTTTAATTGTATGTGGAGTTACTCAGAACTGCTTAACTTAAACGTTTGGCAACGAATCTATGAACACTTCCATACATTCTCACACTCACATACACACATGCATATATATATGAAGAAAAATTAAAAAAAAAAAAATTAATTGAACAATTGAAAAAAAAATAATAATCCAAAATTTGTTGAATTTGTTAGGAAAGTAGATGTAGAACGTTTCGGTTGTAATAACATTCTTCAGGACTTTAAATTCATGAAAAATGTTGTTAACATAGCGATGATGATTAGATGAAATAGCAAGAGAAAAAAAAAAGTACGTAAAAAAAAAAAGATTAATAACAGCATATTCAACGTTCTTATTTTTTGAAAATATATTACGTTGTTGTCATGTGGACTGATGTTTGAAATTAGTTGGGTCTATAAGGGATCTAACCGAAGATGATAAAAATTATTGAATATATTTTTTAAAAAAGAAAGAAAAATAGAGGAGAGGAAGAGAAAATGTATTCGAAAGAATTGTTCATGAGGATAATTCAAAATTTAATATATGGGGCTCAAAGAAATATAAATATGTGAGGAAAAAAATTTACTAAAAATTAGATACATTGTAGTTATTTAGAATTAATTTACCAAAGAAAGGAGAGAGATTGAAAAACTCGGGTCGAGTATTAACGGAGAATAATAATGAAATATCACTGCCTTCAAGAATTTGTCTTAATATTTTATTATGGATATGAGCTAGCATTATCATCATGTCACGCTGTCAGCACGGATATTTCGGACCCTCTCTCGCCACACCTCCCTATTGTCCATTGCTTCCAGCCGGTCCTCAAGGCTACATCCCGTATCGGTACAGAACTGCTGTATGTAGGTTCGAGCATGACGTCCTGCCTTTGCTCGTCTATGTGAGGGGGTCCACAGGAGTAAATCACTTATGAGGTCGTCCCTACTTCTCCAGCAGTGTCCCACACTGGTTCGCCTAACTTTGATAGTTTTCATGATTTGTAGGTGGCCATACAACTGCTGTTTTGTTGGGGGCTGCCTCTCGGATTTCTTCATATTGCTCACACATTCACTAAATTTGAAGATATAGTTAATAAACGTAGGAAGAGTGTATTATTAGAACTACGTAATCTAATGCCACGTTTGTGTTCATATAGACATTTTTAAGATTTGTAGCATATATATATATATGTGTGTGTGTGTGTGTGTGTGTGTGTGTGTGTGTGTGTGTGTATAATCAACTGATTTTCAAATCAAAAGTAAATCTTAATTCTTGTACAAAAAACGTTTTTGCTTTTATTGACCTATTGGAGTTTTCCCGCCTGTTTTAAAATTTCTTTGATATACTTCGCAGACACAAATATTTGACTTGCCACAACAAATTTATTGGACAAAAACCAAAATGATTTATAATATCTTTTCCCTCTGAAATTGTTAACAATACATTTTTAACCAAATAGAATCATGGATAAACCATTTACTGTTTTAATTTAATTTCGAGCCGACCTCATCTATTATAAACCGATAAAATAACTATTTTCATCAGCAGCTATGGAATTGTCCTATATCAACTCAACTTTCGTTTTTGTTTCTTGTTGATTTTTTTTGAAAATCTTCATTCTTTTCTTTTAAGAATGTATTTAATTTCAACATCATTTGATTATCTTAAATGAAACGATAATGTTATCATTTACGTAGATTTATAAATACTATTGACCTCCAAATATGGTCAAGCAAAAGCAGGACGACCAGCTCGAACATACATACAGCAGCTATGTGAGGATATTGGATGTAGCTATTAAGACCTTCCAGAGGCGATGAATGATCGGGAGAAGTGGCGAGAGAGGGTCAGGGATATCCGTGCTAGCGGCACGACATGATGATGATGATGATGATAAATACTACTATTGCAGCCTTCATTTTTTAACGATGAAAATTTCTGCAGCAACTGCATGTTCATTAAAAACATAAATATAGTTTCTCTCTACTTAGTGACACACGCATATTTTACATGCAGAAAATATATCCCTTTAATAAAGCTAAGAATAACTTCTACATTTTATGCAGGAAATGTCACTTTCTCTCTTTCGAATATTTACACACTGATAAATATGATTTTTTTTCAAGGTGAAAAAAGGAAAAAAAAATTGATTTGAAGATCGGTGTTTATTCAATCATTTGTATTTTTTTCCGATATATATATATATATATATATATATATATATATATATATATATATATATCTGTCACGGCGCCATGCGCGCAGCAGGCTTGCAGGGTTCTGTTCGTTCCCACCAAGTCCACTAGTTAATGCAGTGCGCAGACGTTGGCTGTGATCTGCCAGACGCTATTTAGTGTCACAGATATCACCAACCCCCGAGCGGACCACATTTTAAAGCCACTAGGCGAGTTTTAATTAAAAGTCAACCTAGCTAACTGGCTAACTTCCCCACTCAAATACAAGGTCTTCAACAAATACAATTGTTCACAATAAAAGAAGGACTCTGAACGGGCGTGTTGGGGTTAACAAGATTAATAACAATGTTCTTTTATTGAATAAAAGAAAGAAACAAAGACAAATCAGTTAAAAGTCAGGAGCGAGAAAGATTTTCTGTATCTCGGAAGGAGCCTCCACTAAAATATCCCTATTCCAGATTAAGCCCTTCATAAAATATCTTTATTCTTGGACGAGCCAGGCATAAAATATCTGTTAATGGTGGAAGGTGAGAATGTAGTTCGACAACGGTAGACACAGTCCGCTTTCCTTCATACTATGGGATTTAATGGCAGAGCACGTGTTCCAAATCTCAAGTTTATCATTTCAGTATGAATGCAGCAGGATAAAGTTGAATATACTTAAATTGTATGATCACTTACTTGGAGTTTTGTGGGATTTATTCTCTTCTCTTTTTTCTTTCGTTTTTGGGTTTCTACAACTTCTCGGTAGAGGAGACACGTCTTATTTCGGATAAGACCAAGATTGATAATTGTCTATTTCCTCGTGGACAAGTCTTTCCTTTGGTTATTCGTTTGACGAGGCTTACCATACCTTGGAGTGCTGAGTTCATTCAAAGAATAAGCTTATTTTCTCTGCCTTCGCTGCGAGGCATTATTTTGGAATTTGGGTTGCTTACATATCCAAAATTATGTTCTTGGTTTTTCACTGAACAAAGGCAACTCCTTATGCGTCTTCATCACTTGAGGAATAAATGGAAACACATTATGTGTCCTCACCTGGTGATGAATGAACGGCAACTCTTTATGCGTCTTTACACGCTGATGAATGACCGGCAACTAACTTATTTTCCGTAGTTTGAAAATTCACCACGAGTTGATTTTTTTGGCAGGTTCTTCCTCGGTACCAAATATGGTCGCGGGGGTCTACCTCTCGGCTGACACATAGAGAGTGAGATTCTCACAAGCCTATCTCACCTTGTAATGATAGAGAGGGTGGGAGAGCTTCTCCCACTGCTAATTCTGCTTGCCACTATCGTCCGCTGACGGCCAAATATATTAGGGTGTCATATTTCCCCGTCACAATATATATATATATATATATATATATATATATATATATATATATATATACTAGTAGCAAAACAAATACATATGTCTGAAGTTATTATGCTGATCATATAAAGATCAGTAATTAAAACTTGGTACGAAGAAAAATTGTCAAATTTTAAACAATGAATTTCCATGTCAAACGAAGTTGGTTTTAAAATTGTAGGTGATATCAATATATTCTATTGAAGTTATTGAAGTTATTTGGTATATTTTTAAAAATGAGTCTGAAATTAATAGGCTAAACGAAGCAGTCACATCTTATTTCAACTAAAACGTGATAAAATGATCAAAAATACTTCGACACTCACAAACAAACAAATAAAAAGCACATATGATATATCTATGGATTCTTCACATTCCAATAGAGTTACACTTCCAAAACCGGGAAATGTAATAATTAGTAACCCACAATATGTAAATGTATGAAGGAAGGAACTAGAAAGAGGGAAATATGAAAGGGCAGCGGTAAGAATCTGAATTTTTCTTTGACAAAATATTTAAAAATAGTAAATAAAAATGTTCAAATGAAGAATCCCTTCATTTAAGGTATCAACCGTTCAATAAAAAAGAATTTTGCTGTGTAAAGCGATATTAGGTGAGTAAAAATACCGACTAACCCAGAGTAAAAAGATTAAATACTTTCAAAGTATATGTTGGTATATTTTTATAATGCTTTGAGTGAGTATATTTGTAAAAAAAATATTTCCTTTACAATCGAAGAAAAATTTAGTCTTTAAAAAGAGCCAATATCTTTCTGAATTTATGTTCGATGATTTTTTTCGTATTTTTTTTGTATATCTTACCACTTTCTATGATGGTCTAGCTTTCTTTGCTCGACACATTACCAAACATTATCAATGGAGACATGAATGGACAGATAGGCAAAGATGAAAATAATAAATTTTACTAACACATTCTGTCATATAGAAATAGTGAACATCGAAGTGATTTTTCGCTTGTGAATAGTCTTTTATTCTTAAATATTAAAAACCTAAGAAGGGAGGGAAAGGTATGGACCTATCCTTATCCAAATAACGTTAAAACACGGTTAGATTATATAGTCATATTATGTGAATAATTTGCAGTTAACATTTTAAAACGAGCCAAACGTAATCTGTTTGCACTCACTCACATAGTTTGAAGTATTGCTAACTAATTCTAATAATTTAATTTAATATCAATGAGCATTTCTTTAGAAGGAACCTAAAAAGTAATTATACTTCGGGTCAGAGTGAACCAGGGAGTAATGGCAATGTAACGGTGATTAACATTCCCTAAATTTCAAGGTCTAAAGTTTCACACTCACATGGATTAGTATCGTATCCAGGACTCTTGCTGAGTGGGGACGTCTTTCTGCAGAGAGGCAGTCGCTGTATTCTAACGTTCCAGCGAACTGGGCTGTATCATAAAAGAACTTACATCGAAATTTAAAAACTTATATATATATATATATATATATATATATATATATATATATATATATATATATAGGTAATATTCGGTCAGGTTAAACCAGAGTTTGGAGTAATTCCCTCAGGACAAGAAAATCATTCAAGAGCTGAACATTTAAATTTTCCTGGTAGAGAGCTCAATGTAATTTATTACAGAGCAATATTTCTTTAAGAAAAAAACCAAAGACCAGTTAATTCAGGATTATAAATTTATTTCCATCCCGTATTTTCAGTTTCTGGTGTGAACCAAAAACATGAAGAAAAAATTAATACAGGACTTCTTCAGACCCAATGGATAATTAATTAAAATTAAAATTAAACCAGAATAAACACGTGGGGCGTAGGGGGAGATTTAGGAGTTAACTCCTCGTTTTATTGAATTTCCGTTTTATTTTAATATTTCAAATTTCTTCTGTC
This sequence comes from Sepioteuthis lessoniana, assembly GCA_963585895.1. Taxonomy (NCBI): domain Eukaryota; kingdom Metazoa; phylum Mollusca; class Cephalopoda; order Myopsida; family Loliginidae; genus Sepioteuthis; species Sepioteuthis lessoniana. Next base: position 16,856,393 of record OY757933.1, read on the forward strand.
AGTTATAATTACGGTAATTTAACTTTTTTATTTATTTATTTAGTTTATTTTCTTTTCATGTTAAGTTCGATAATTAACTTTTAAGAGAAATATTTTCTCTCTCACAAAGTGATACAATTACACAAAGGTTTTTTGCACACGCAAAATAGGTCCCTTTATTTAAAGTATACCGTTACTGCTATACTTCATTCACAAATCTTAACAATCAATTGAAACTATTCACACTCTTACTAATATAATTTTTTACAACAGGATTTTGTAACTTCTGTTTTTCAGCTAAGTTTTCGCTCAATTTAAAGATATGAAATTTATAAATTTGTCGATCAGAATTTTTTTCAATCCTTATACACCATTTCCTCACACACACACACACACACACACACACACACACATATATATATATATATATATATATATATATATATGTAGAAGAATGTATATTTAGGCAGCAAGTTATTATACAGGCATATTTTGTTAAAGACGATGGAATACCGTTTATTATTTTTGATTTTACTTTTTCAAGGCACCTTGTTATTTTTCTAGTCTCGGAATCTAGATAGTAAAGGAATTGTCCCATATCTTCTGTACAAGCACTTTCGACCATGCTTTTAGTCGTCAGCAGGGGTAGTGTAGTTTTGAATAGACAATTGAGTTTTTACTGTTTTCATAATTAGTAGCGTTTTCTTTTGAAGTCGTCGGTTGGAACGTTTTTAACGTTTTGTTTTAAAACGTTTGGTTGGAAACAGGTTTACTAATAGAGTTGGTGATTTTTACTAATAACTAAGAAATATTTGATATGTTGGTGCTTGTTTTTTTTTATGCATATTGCTTCTAGGATTTATAATCATTTTTTTATTATTGTTTTTATATATATAATTATTGAATAATCTTTGAGGAGCATTTTAGTGCTATTGTTGTGTCTTCAACAAAACATGCTTGAATATGTATATATATATATATATATATATAGTTAAATGAACGAAGGGCCATAGATTTACACATGATATAACACCCAAGATATCTTTGATGACTACAATTTGAACCATGTGTCTTTATTTTCGACGTTATTTATGAATACACAAGTGAGACTGAAAAAAAGGAATATACCCAACAAAGAAAGGCCCATTTTCAAGAGAAGGTATGTATGTATGTATGTTTATATTGATATGGTTATTTATAGGCATAGATATGTGTGTATGGGTATATATTTATAGGTATGTTAATATGCTTTTGTGTAGAGCTTCTGGGAGTATATATGGCATGTGTACAGGTATGCGCACGCATGAGCTTGTGCATGTCCCAAAACAAAGAGATTATGAAATTCTTTATATATATTAAGAAATAGTTGAATCAAAACATGATGATATGCCAATAATTCTCTTCTATTGTTTCGAATTGTTGATATTGTTTCTTTTCTCCATTATTGATGACATTAAAACAATTTCTTCTATTCACAGATTTTAACTGTTAAATACCAGACGCGTTGCTTTGTCCAGGAATCTAAAATCGATAGAATGTTAACAAAACGGCATTCGTTATTTTTTATGCAACTTTACTCTTAAACATTAAAACATAAATAGATTTTTTTTAAATAAAAGAAAAAAGGAAAAATGTTAAATTCTTGCAAGAAGACGATAGAAATACTAAACAAGAAAAAGTAACATCCTTTGCTGTCTGTCAGATGTACATCAAAATCGATGAAGGTTTGGGTAGAGGTACTCAGGGTGAGGAAGAGACATGATAAGTTCCAAAAATTATAGGTGTGGATGTGTATAACATAAGTTACTTTTAATTACCTACAGAAACTCACACACGTACTTATATATATATATATATATATATATATATATATATATATGTGTGTGTGTGTGTGTGTGTGTGTGTGTATGTATGCATATATACAAATGTATGTATGAGAGCGAATACAAGTGTGTTTTAGCAGACATGCCCGTGTGTACTTAGTTTCTTTTGAAAAATACAGAAAATAGAATGTATGTTAAACATTTTCTTGAATATATTGAATGAATATAAATACAGCTATGTTAGTGTATGCGCATACAGATATTGGGCTAAAATGTATACATACATACATACATACATACATACATACGTAGAATTTCTATGTATGAGTGTGTGTGTGTGTGTGTGTGTGTTTATGTCTAGGATGGTGTACGGTGGTGTAAATACAGAATACGGACTAACAAGAATTTCAGAAGATTTGAATATATATATATATATATATATATATATATATATATATATATATATATATATATATATATAAGTATAATATGACATATATAAAATTTCCATTATTTTAAACCAACATAAGTGTGATATTAGTTTGTGATATTATGTTTCTTCAAATTATGTGAGAATATTTTAAAACCTGCTAGATTTATTTTAATTTTTCTACAATATATATATATATATATATATATATGTGTGTGTGTGTGTGTGTGTGTGTGTGTGTATCAAGAGAAAAAGAGAGAGGGAGAGAGAGAGAGAGAGATGCACATATACAGTTCTCCATATATACATATACAAATACCTATATGTACATACATGCATGCATATATATATACACACAGGCACCTAACCACACACAGGCACCCAACCACACACTCACACACACACACACACTTATATATATATATATATATTTTTTTTTTGAGTGAACATTATAGATATTTTTTCTATATATTTCTCAATCCTTTCGAATTGCCGTATCGATCTTATGATATTCGTCGAGAATTGGTTAATAAACCGTCCATAATTAGTTATTTCCTAAATACTTTCTGCTCAACTTGGGGCCATCATCAGGGAAAGATGTATTCCAAAAGTTATGTAACTTTTGCATATACATTACTACTTTGTAAGAATTAGTGTTTGTACCGGTGTATTGTGTAACATTTACTTTTCATTTTTTTTCAGGAGATGTCCTCGTGGTGTAATGGTTAAAGCGATGGACTGCGGAATCGTAGTATGCGAGTTCGTACTCCAGTCGCGCTATTACGTTCACTTTCGGCCAAATACCCTTGGGAAGGTATGAACCCCTTATCCTCCCTTGGGTTAAAGAGTACCACTACTGTTCTTCTAGGAGAATGGCTTTGGCATTATATAACCTAAAAAGAGTTGATATGCCATTAAACAAAGAAACCAAACCTAACCATTTTTTTCTATATATAGCCTCAGTAGCTAAAGACATTTAAGCACATTAGCACTGGTTTAAAAATTAATTTTATTAAATTTGGGTTGTATGTTTCTAATATGTAGTGCCTTGAGAATCTGTAATTTTGGCTCGTTATTTTGTTGTTCTAATATTTTTTTCGGTAATAATTTAACGAAATTCAGTTGTTGGGCATGAATGTTTTTTTTTACATATTGTGCTATGGAATTGGTATCAGAAAAGTGTATTGTAAGTCTTTTTGATATGGTTGTTGAGGCTAAACCGTTACGGTTGTTTTCAGAGATAAAATGCGCTACAATAATAAATTAGATAAAAATACATTAAATACATTGATTCGAAGAAACATACTTCCCGCTAATCCTAATAAAAAAAAAATGAAACTTCTCATATACTATGACAAATCTAAAACCTCCAACTTAGTCATTAAAAATAAGTCCCCTCACTTTATTTGAGCTTTGTAAAAAACTAACATTATATAATAATGTAAATGTCTTTAGGAGATTGTATCGCTGAAAATAACAATACATACGTTCCCTGATGATGGCCCAAAGTTGGGAAGAAAACACTTAGGAAGTAACTAACTATGGAAGATTTAACAACGAATTATAGCCTAATATCATAAGAACGATGAAGCAATTCGATAGGATTACCTAAAGATATATAGACAAAAATGTCTATAATGTTCAATCAAAAATGTATCTATGAAAAAAATGCTGCCAATATATATATATATATGTATATATATACGTGATGCATTCAACAGGTTTCCAGACTTTTTTTGTACCGGCATTTAAAATTGTTGTACACACTTGAATATTCAGTATGTTATTGTTATACATCTTATAAGATGACTGACCAATTTTTATGACTTCAGGTTCAAATGAACAGCTAGTGCAGGAATTGGAATACACCCTACTAAAGCTGGATTCTCACAGAAGCTGAATTTCAAAAATCCAATGTGGACACATAGATGAACGATATGCAATAAAATTATGTTTTAAACTTGGAGAAATGCCACAGAAACATATGGAATGCTTCAGACTGCTTTTGGACCATCAAGTCTGGTGTATTGATTTCCTTACTCCTTGCAAACCTCCCATCATACCTCACAGACTCCCTGCCTTCCTTGAATCACTTATGCCACTCAAAAACTGATACTCGATTCATGCAAGATACTCCAAAACCAATCTGAAGCGTTCCATACGTTTGCATATCATTCTTCTAAAGTGTCCTCACGTCCAGATTGCATTATTAAAATTCCCCAGCTGTGACAATCAGGCTTTAATAGGGTGTATTCCAATTGCTGCTGTAGCTGTTCATTTGAAGCTGAAATCATAAAAATTGGTCAGTCATCTCATAAGATGTATAACAATAACATACTGAATTTTCAAGTGTCTACATCAATTTTAAATACCTGCACAAAAACGTCTGGAAACTTATTGAATCCACCAAGTATATATATATATATATATATATATATATATATATATATATATATATATATATATATATATATATATATCGTGGTTTATATTTTTTGAACGAATTTCATACATCCATACTAAGCTATATATATATACAAATAATATAAAATATACTCATTTAAAAGTAAATATATGTAAAATACATCAAATATATTCATATATGCACCCTTTAATATATACTTATGGACATACGTATATAATACACCCCTGTAAAATAATATATATATATATATATATATATATATATATATATATATATATATATTCGCACATGGGATAACTGCTCCTATGCATGAAAACAAGCACAAATACAGAGACACACACGCGCACACATATACAAGACTAATTGAGACCCATAAACACATACAAATATAAGCATGTGTATATATGTACACACACACAAACACACACACACACACCCATATATATAGTCACCCCCAAGTACATATAAATATATATATATATATATATATATTCTTACATATGTTTAGGCACATACACTACTCAAACACACACCCATGCGTATGTGTATCTGTCTTTAAATGAATGCATTTATATATATATATATATATATATATATATATACATTCCCATATATACATATACACTTATATATATATATATAAATATATATATATATATATATATATATATATATGACGGCTGTCCTCTCAGTTTCGAGCGTGTCCACTTCTTTATCATATGTCCTCTCCCCCTTCCCGTACTCCCCCACCTTAAATTGTATGTATTCGTTGGTGATTCTTCAGGCCAGCCAAACTGCGACAGATTTTGCCACAGAATTGGCACAAGCAATCAGTTTTGTTTGCAATGACATTATTTCGATGCAAGATAGATTTTGCACATTTACGCAAATGGCTTTTGAGATAAGCATATATATATATATATATATATATATATATATATATGTATATATATATATATATATATATATTGTGTTTATATATATATATATATATATATATAGTGACACGCATAAGTATTGGATACGTGTTATTTTCTGTGATAACTCTAGTTTATATTCGCCATTTTGCCTGATATTTGGTCAGTAATATCTCGTAAAGTTATTTTAGTTGTATGTGGAAGGAAAATTAGAAACTCCTGGTTGAATCCATTTTTTTTTATCAAAGTTTAAAATTACCCTATGTAAAAGTATTGGATAAATCAATTTCATATTTTGTAGCATAACTTCTGTTTTGTTTCACTGCTTCCAGTCGCTTTCTATAGTTGGCCACAAGTTTTCCACACTGATCCAGCGTTATTTTACCCCATCCTTCCGTGCATAATTCCTCTAATCGCTTGATATTTTATGGATTCCGCTTATGAACTTTAACCTTCAAAGTATTCCCGAAATTCTCACGAGACTTACTTGAATCCAATTGAGAGTACTAATACCATTATTTTCAAACCATTCCTTTGTAAGTTTTGCGATATGATTGGGATCATTGTCATGTGGAAGCACAAAATTCCGACCATGTCCTAAAGAAGTTGCAAATTTCTGAAAGTTCTTCTCTAGAATCTCCCTGTACATGTTACCATTCATTCTACCATGGATAACTTGTAACTCACCAGTGCCCTTGGATTAAAAGCATCCCCATATCATAATGAAACCACCCCTAAACTTAACTGTGGGGATGGTATTGTGCTTCTTGAAGCTTCTTGCCATTTTTTCACCAAACACTTGTCACTGTGTTCCTTCCGAAGGGTTCAACTTTCGTTTCATTCGACCAGATTCTTTTTTTCTCAAAACTGTATATTTCTCTTTTCATAAGTTTCGACAAACTTTAATCGGTCTTTGATATATTTGGTTTTCAGTAGAGGCCCTTTTCTTGGGGATCTTGAATGAAAGCCTGTACGATATAGAGCTCTGCTAATGATATCCTTATTGACATTAATTCCAGCACCCTCAAAATCAGTTTTAATTTCAGAACTAGTAATGAAGGGGTTTATTTGCACATTTCTGCTGATCCACCTTGAAGTACGCTCATTTATTTTTCTCGGTCTTCCATTTCTTGGAAGGTTTGCCGTACCGTCGCCATATTTCTTATACTTTCTGATTATATTTCCTACTGTACTTCGTGCTAGATTAATTTTTTTGATTAGTAGTACTATCTTGTAAAAAAAGTATGTGCTTCTCTGATAGATCCGAGATAACATTCCAATACTATCGAAAATTTGAATATTTAAAGTCTTTTAAAATACAAATTTTCGATTGGAAATTTGAAAAATGTGTCTTGTATCCAATACTTTTGCATAGGATAATTTTAAACTTTGATAAAAAAATAAGATTCAACCATGAGTTTTTAATTTTCATTCAACATACAGCTAAAACAACTTAACGAGATATTACTTAACAAATATCAGGCAAAATGGCGAACATAAACTAGAGTTATAACAGAAAATAACATGTATCCAATACTTATGCGTGTCACTATATATATATATATATATATATATAGGCACATGTATATATATATATATATATACATGCAAATTTCAATAAACATAATAGACATTTTATTCCTACATATTTTCTTCCGGATCCGTTCGAATTCCCGTATTACTTTTATCGTATTCGGGGGGAATTGATTTAGGTATTGTCCATAGTTGTATGTATCCCTAGTACTTTCTGCCCGACTTTGGGCCATCATCAGGGGAGAATCTATTACAAAAGTGATGTAACTTTTGTTTTTGCATATTACTACTGTGTAAGGACGTCGTTGCCATTGGAGATTATGGTGTTTGCTTTTAAATGTAATTCTGTAAATAGTGCCAGTAGCTAATGACATTTAAGTACATTAGCACTGGTTTGAAAATTAATTCTATTAAGTGCTGGTTGCTTCGAGAATATGAAGTTTTTGTTTATTATTTTGATGTTCGAGTATTGTTGTGTTGTCGGTGAGAATTTTTCGTAGTTGTGTTGTTGGGTATGAATGTCTTTTTAAATGCTGAGCTATTGAACTTGTGTCAGAAAGGTGCATTGTAAGTCGGATCCAGATGAAAATATGTAGGCATAAAATGTCTATTATGTTAATGAAATTTGTATTAACGAAGAAATGCTGCCTAAATATACACATATATATATATATATATATATATATATATTGTATATATATATATATATATAGATACATTGTGTGTATATATATATACTCATATATTTACGCAGAAACGCAGACATACGTCCATATATCCACGTACACACGTATACATACAGAGAGAGATAGAGTGAGAGGGAGAAAGAGAGACAAACAGACAAACCGGAAATGCAGACATAGAAAAGAAGATAAGAAAAACACTTGATATTTCGTGACATTCTGTTGGGAAATTCTAAGAAAGGAATTTATTCCTCGGTCAGACATCATTGAAGCAGCGAAGTACAACTATGAATCCCCCGTGACGAAACACCCTGCTAATGTTTGCTGAAATATTTCAATCAGACCTTGAATCCTATTATCAATATGGCAGAGAATAGAAGAAAATCCATCGATTTGATTTGCTCCTGTTAAACCATCACTTCGTAGAAAACGGGTGTTTATTTTTTTCGATAAGGTATTATTTCATTGTTAGAAAAAAGCAGCATCTAGCTCTCTCACCCATTCACTAATTGCTGTTGCTTAAAGATCTCCTTTAAGCCAAATATCGACTCAGTAGGATTTTAAAAATTTATTGTACGTATTCTTTGATATGACGTAAAGGAACGGTGTGTCCTGAATGTCTGCGTTAAAGTCTGCCTACCATATAAATCGACCTCAAGATGTTTTACTCAATGTTCTAGGCTTGAGTAATGTTTGCTGCCCAAGTCACCTTCTAGATATAAAATAAGCTACCGTAACGTCCATTACTCACCAATCAGTGCATCAGCTATTGGTTGGTTGGTTGGATTTATGGCATATCAACCTTTGTTGGTTATTTAATGCCAAATCAATTTTTATACAAATCATCAGTTCTGTCTCAAACAATTCCGTTTCGCGTAAGAACAGTTTCAATGTCAAAAAAAGTTCCATTTCAAACAATTCAGTTTAGCATAAGTATGCACTTTAAATGTAAGTAAACAGTTTAATTGTCAAAAACATTTCTATTCCAAGCTATTCTCTGCCATATTGATAATAGGATTCAAGGTCAAACAGTTCTAATTCAAACAATTCAGTTTAGCCTAAGTACAGTTTCAATATAAAAACTATTCTATTTCAAACAATTAATTTTTTAGATTAGTACGCTGTTTCCATGTCAAAACAGTTCTATTTCAAGTAATTCAGTTTGGAATAAGAACGCCGTTTAGTTCTATTTGACGCATTGATAGGACCCTATTAGGTTCTTCCACTCGGGGCCTGAGTGAACCACGGAGTGATGGTAATAAAGAGCAACTCCGCATTCCCCAAAGCTCCAGCATTACTGAAACCTCACCATCAGATCATTTAGTGTCATAATCTACGCATCAGACTGGGCCATCCAGGACATTCGATGGAACGGGGTCTTACCCCTCTGCAGAGATGCAGTCGGTGTATTCTACAACCCCAGTTGACTAGGCAATCAGCTATTAGAAATGATTTCTTAATACAATTCTATAGAGGTATTACATTTTTTTTTATTTCATAATGATATCAGTGTTAATACGATAAATATATTTATCAAACGAATATTTAAGTTAGAAATGTTTTTATCTGTCAGCGAATAACGCAGTAAAGGATGTATGTATTTTTATTCTATTTTTCTGAACTGAATTATCATTTCTCTTTCATAACAAGTCTAAGTCGTGTTATTCTGTTTCACATAATCGACGCACGCTTTTACATAGTCTTTATTACGTTATTTTGTGCTGCTTTTTGAAGAGATTTAGTTTCTCTCTTTTGAGATCCCTTTTCACAGCTATATCCAGGTCATTTCGGGTGCAATCTCATCAGCTTGTCTCTTGAAATATTCATAGAGTTGTTTTTCTTCTCATTTCTGTTTCCTAGTTTATGTTTTCGTTTTGTTTGTTCTTGTGTTGTTTATGATATTAACGACTACAATAATTTGTCTTTGGTGCAATGGTTATCGTCGTAGGAAATGGACACGGCGACACGAGTTTAAATCCTGGACGAGACTGATTGCATTTCACATAGTACTAATACCCTTGGGAAATGTATGAATCCAATTATTCTCCCTCCAGCTATGGGTAAATAGTAGGACAGACTAGGTTCTTCAGCCTTGGTGAGGCAACTAGTCTAGGAGAAGTAAGACTCTGAATTGAAACCTGTTAAACTCTGCTTAAAAATTGACCTTGTGTCATATCCTACCCGAGTAGAGGGGTTGGTAAATATGTTGAAGACTCAGAAAACAAATCCCAGACTGAGAATGCACCTCCTGTGAAACTTACAGGCCGACATAAGGAGAACGGACAAAATTATTTGATGTTTACAATCTACGATTTTGAATGAAAATGCGATTCAGTTCAAACCTGTTAAACTCCGCTTAAAAATTCACCTTGTGTCATATCCTTCCCGAGCAGAGGGGTTGGGTAAATAAGGTAATTTGTCCTTCTTTGCTCTTTTAAATGTATTTCCCAAGTCCAAATATTGATGCATCTACCCAATTGTCAATGCTAGCGATTCCTCTTCGTCGTTCGTTTCTTAAATCATGATGTCTGCCGATGCCATCTTTCAAATGAAATCCCTTGTGCATAGTCTTCAGTTTTCTTGAGCTTTGGTCAGTTTCGTTGTGTTCCTCACAAAGATGATTGCTCAGGTGTTTATTCTTTTAATGAGATTTCTATTGCAGAATTGGTTTCGAGAATCTTTCTCATTCTTTTGAGGTATTCTTTTGTAAATTTTTCTTCCATCTCTGCTTGTTTGATGGTGTTCGATTTCAATATTCCCAAGTGCTTGGAATTTTCCTCCTCCCGGGTGTTCTCATTCTTTCATTTGGCAGTTCGATTCTTTCCCTTGTTACTCTATTTCAGCTTTTTATTATCAGAATGACACATTCTCGTTCTTTTGAGATATTCTTTTGCAATTTTTTTCTTCCATTGTTGTATATTGACCTACGACCAGGCCAGGCTGTCAAAATAGAAAATGCACCTATGTAAATAACATCCGGTCGAGGAATATCAGAATTATAACCTTGACCGTGGATGGGTTGAATGAGTGCAATTGTGACACCCACAAGAAGGGAGCGTTGATTTATTATATAACTCGGTGAAGATAGGAAGTCAATTAGTTTGGAGACCAGACTAGTTGAACACAAGATGCAGGAGAGAAAGCCAGCACCCAGCAGAGTGGGCTCTTGGGCCCCCGATTAGGCAGTTGCAGTTGGAGAGAGGATGCTAGGTTGAGGAACGCGTCCCAGAGAGGCTGGGCTCCAAGCCCCCGGTTGAGCAGCCAAGGAAAATGGGAAAGAAACGTGGTTATGGCCAATAGACTGGGGGTCAATATGTTGCATTTCTGTTCGGTCTCCAACTCCCTCTCACGCACAACCCTTTCAAATAAAATGAGAGGTATATTTTTTCTAAAAGAACTGTGTCGCTCGTCATTATTGTGCCGTCGTTATGATTCTGCATGCATCTGCAGATGGCTATACAGCACCATCTCTGCTTGTTTGATGGTGTTCGATTTCAATATTCCCAAGTGCTTGTAATTTTCCTTCTCTCGGGTTTCTTTCGTCATTTGGCAGTTCGATTCTTTCCCTTGTTAGTCATTTTCAACTTTTTTATTATCTCAGTATGACACATTTTTAAAATGCGAAATTCCATTCAATTATATTTACTGGATGTATATTCTTATTGTTTGTGTCCCCGTATCCAGTTCTTTTTTTTATTTCTGGAATATCCAACTCCCCATACTATCAGTTCTTTGGCGGATAAAAAAAATCCATATAAAATCTTAACCTTCTGGTTAACCAAGAAGACCCCAAACTCTTCAACAAATGTGTCCTAAGATTTATTTATTTCTTAACTGAAGATTTTTATGAATTCTGTGCCCTACACGATCTTCTGTATTTGTGGCCAAAGATGACTAGCGGATAAATTTTAAAATTTCATTGCCCAGGAAAGCAAAGTTTAAAAAAATAATATGTATTTTCCTATTACTTCAGACATAATCGGGGGTGTCCTCGTGGTGTAATGGTTAAAGCGATGGACTACGGAATCGGAGCAAGCGAGTTGGTACTCTAGTCGCGCTATTATGTTCACTTTCGGGCAAATACCCTTGGGAAAGGGATGAACCCCCTTATCCCCCCTGCTATAGATTAAATAGTACCACTACTGTTCTTCTAGGAGAATGGCTTTGGCATTAAATAACTGACAAAGGTTGATATGCCATTAAACAAAGGAATTAAACTTTAGATATAGAACTAAGCCAGCTCCCTGACCTCAGTAGCAACGCCCTCATCAAAGCAGTCAAACCTAACTTTGCCACACACGGTGCACCAGTAACCCTGATTACCGATAACGGCACCAATTTCATCAGCAGCGAGTTTCGCAGATTCCTAAAATCATGGGTTCCTGGCAGCAACACCCCACAAGGCACCAACTATACGGTCACCTACCACCTATCACGAAAACTATCCAAGCTAGACGAACCAGACATGCCGGACACTGCTGGAAAAGCAAGGACGAGCTCGTAAGTGATGTACTCCTGTGGACCCCCGCATATGGCCAATCAAAAGCAGGACGACCAGCTCGAACATATACAGCAGCTATGTGATGATACGGGATGTAGCCTTGAAGACCTGCCAGAGGCGATGAATGTTAGGGAGACGTGGAGAGAGAGGGTCAGGGATATCCATGCTGGCCGCACGGCATGATGATGATGATAATCATTTGCGAAATCATACTTTATGACCAAGAACAACAAAAAGGAAAACATTTTTTGTATAGTGTAATCAAATAAAGAGTTTACATTTCTATGGCCCTAACTTCTAAAGTTCTCTTCTCGGTTATATCTATGAAAAAAAAAAATGGATTACAAGCGAAAAGAAAATTCTCAAGAATAGCTCCAAGTCAGAAACATTAACTTAAAAACACGTTTTGCTAAGTCAGTTACGATATCGTCGTAATGGAAGCGACATTTATCTGATAAATGCTTCAAGTCAATTGTAAATTGCATTTTCATTGATGCAAGCGACAAAATCAAATCAATATATGTTTGAAGTATTCACAACGTAGACATCGTATCCATAATTTTACGTCGGTTAAAAGAAATGGAGGTCAATTTAAATGTCAATTTTCAGACAGAATTATGGACAATGAAGAACAAAGAAACAAATTTCATTTCTAAATGAACTCAGTGATTGTTTAAATAAAGAAAGATTCATACTATATCGGTCCAAAAATAGATTTTACATTTGCCTATAAATATCATCCACTCAACATAACAAACACTATTGGAAAGATACAATAGTATAATTCAAATCCGCGTTAGCTTTTAAATACTTCATCTACATGTAGCTTGTTGAATATAACTCCAGATACCGCCCCCAAGACTACGGTTGTTAAATACACTGATAGAATGCCTGTAAAACACCTCTAACTAGTGCCCTAGTTATGATACTAAACCTTTTTTCACTGACTGTACAGCGGACTGTCTGGCATCCATGCCGGACGGTCATTGTTCCGTGGCAGATTTGAGGCCATAAAGCAACCGGCGTCGGCTGGGTCATATTCGGGTGGGTGAGCTGCATCTTTGACACCTTTGTTACCCTTGTATCGCACTGGACTCTGCGGTCCAGTTTAAGCTATAATCAGGCATACGTGCCAGGACCCAGATTTGGTTCCATGTCTAGCTATGTTTATCAGGCCCACATTGCACTTAGTGGGTCGATGACCAGCATAGTCAAGTAGGGCTCGAGTGTCGACTCGTGCCTGACCTTCCCCTCCCCCCACTATAATCGACCTTCGGGTCATTGACCTTGTGTCACTTCCTGTCTGGTGGAAGTCAGAGACAAATATCGGGTCTGATACTAAACTACATCTGAAGGTAAGGCTGCAGACCTTGAGCTTTCGAGATTAAGAGTACCCTTTCATTGTCATTACTCCCAGTTTCACTTTGACCCTGATCGGTAGTACCGATTGGGGTCCAATCTAAGAATCAAATAGAATTATTTAATCATTTACTAAATATGTATATACATATTTAGTAAATGATTAAATAATTCTATTTGATTATTATAAGAAATCATACATCTGTTTGCTAATTATTTATATTACATAGTAATACTTGATAAATAGAATTACTAACGATAAATAGCAATACTTTAAACCATTTAACTGTATTCAAAGAAATGATCAATAATAAATAGAATTGCTAGCGATTGATAGGAATACTTGGAACTATTTGAATTTGTGCAAAAATAACTTATATTAAATAGAATTATTAGTGTTAGATAGAAATACTTGAAACCATTCAACTGTGTGCAAAAATAACTTATATTAAATAGAATTATTAGTTTTAGATAGGAATACTTGAAACCTGAAATATAGTTGTTGATATCATTAATAAACAATTCAGTTTAGCATAAGTAAGAAAATTAAATGTCAAAACAGTTCTATTTCAAACAATTTAGTTTACCATACAAAAGTAGTTCCATTCCAAACAATTCAGTTTAGCATAAGTATGCAGTTTCATCACCATCATCGTATCATGCCACTAGCATGGATATCCCTGACCCTCTCTCGCTACTTCTCCCTATCGTTCATCGCTTCTGGCAGGTCTTCAGGGCTACATCCCGTATCCTCACATAGCTGCTGTATGTATGTTAGAGCTGGTCGTCCTACTTTTGATCGATCATATGTGGGGGAGTATGAGCTCGTCCCTGCTTCTCCAGCAGTGTCCTGCTTGTCTGGTTCGTCTAACTTGGATAGTTTTAGTGATGGGAGGCAGGTGGTCGTATAGTTGGTGCCTTGTGGGGTGTTGCCGCCAGGACTTGTTCAATATTGCTCGCATAACTCTAGTGTAATTGCCATCTAGCTTCTTCTCCAGCAGTTTAGTTAGCGTCCAAGTAGTGCATCCATACAGCAGTATCGATATGACCGCTGCCTGGAAGAAACTGCGTTTCGTTTTATCGGTCAGGTCTGATTTCCATATGATCGATAGCTTATCGATAGCTGTCTATGCCTTCGTTAGCCGCGTGTCGATGTCTTTTTCGGTTGATGAGACACTGCTTCCAAGGTAGGTGAATTTGTCTACCAGTTTCAGAGAGGTTCCCTCTAGTGTGGAAATGTCGCTTGTTTGATTAAAGCACATATATTCAGTTTTGTGTGAATTGACATGGAGGCCAATGCCTGCAGCGGCTCGTTCCAAACTATGCAGTACTGTTTTGGCTTGGTTGGGTGTATTTGCCAGTTTGAAGGTAAAAAATAGTACTATTTCAAACTATTCAATTCAGGCAACAGAGTTAAATGGTTCCAAGTACTGGTATGTATCATGAAGAATTCAATTAAACACCAGTTATTTACTTAAACACAGTTAAATGTAAAAACAGTTCAGTTTAGCATACTTACGCAGTCTAAATGTCAAAACAATTCTATTTCAAGCCATTCAGTTTAACATTACACAGTTTTAACATCAAAAAAGTTCCATTCCAAGCAATTCAGTTTAGTTCTATTTAACCCATAGATAGGATTCTATCAAGAGTTACCACTCCAGCCTAGAGTGGACCTGTGACCCATGGCAATGAATGGGTACTCTACATTCTTCAAAACCCAAGCTTTATACGAGTCTCACCCTCAGTTTTATACGAGTCTCACCTTCATATCAGGGACACTTGTTGGCGGGGTGTCTTACCCCTCAGCAGAGATGCAGTCAATGTATTCTGCAGACCCAGCCGACTGGGCCACATGATATTCGTTGAGGGGATCTTAACCCTCTACTGAGAAGGTTCAACTGTAGATTTATCTTTATTTAAATTCAAACTTAAAAGAAACGTTAACATCCAAGTCTTTTTTAGAATACATTTTATAATATAGTCTATTTTAGGTTTTTTTTTTTTATATATGTGCCGCTGAATGCTTTTGATGTAGTCGTCTGCGCTTTTCACTGTTTTACCTGCTGAACGATTCAATCAACTTTGGGTTTTGCTATTAATTAAATATTAGTCGATCACAGGGTTTGCTCGAAACCATTTAAGCTACAGAGCAGCTGTTTCTAAAGAAAGAAAAGAACAAGCGAACTCGTGAATACATCATTTCTTTATTTACTCTTCGAGTTTATCTTGTTTGGATGTGATACCCGGGACACTTCAATTTCTGATACGAAGTAGACCTAAGATTCGAACAGCTATAGGACTTGACTCTTCTAGTGGTCAACAATTGTAGGAGGGGCTCCAGTCGAACAACAAACGATTACTAATTTGAACTGAGATTTCTCTCCTGAACTGATTACCCCCTTTAATATATGAGTCTCTGTAACACACAAAAGAAGCGTAACATTACACAGCACAAACAGAAATTTGTAACGCCCCTGTTCTCAAATAGGTCTTTGTATCAATATTACACCACCTGTACATTTGCACCCCCACATTTCTAATGGGTTTATGCATGTAGCACTCTGCCGCAAATTTAAGTCGGGCCCCTGTTGTAATCTCTATCGTGATGAAAAGAAGAAGTGACAAACACACCAAAACACCGTCTTGGTTCACTAATACAAAAGTTCATTCGCTTTTATACTTCCCACTAGTCGTCGAGGTAAGAATAAGAGAGTATGAATTCTATCGACCTCTTTAGCGAGACGGTGATAAATAAGGCGTCGTGATAAGGGAGAGAGCAGACTCAGATTTGGATTATATTTCTCGTTCCTTATAGTCTTAACTCATGCTTGCTTGCTGGTTCCGTTTTCTCATCATTGCTGTGGGTCTGAGACCCTTTCGTAGGAGCTCACTCCAAATTGGAGGTTTTAATTTTCGGCCATCTTTACAGCGTCACGGTTGGTGTTCAGCTGCCGTCTTTACATCGTCACGTCTCCTTCCCAACTGACTTTTTTCCTATTTTCTATCTCCCGTTTCTGCCAATCAGAAATAATCTCCGACTTGGTGCTGCCTATTTTTAACCCTGTGTCCGTTGCTTTGATAGCATGGATTTCGAGAACATACCTTTTTTCCCTATTCGTATCTCCTTTTCATCGTGCATCTCGCTTTCTCTCTCTCTCTCTCTCTCTCTCTCTCTCTCTCTCTCTCTCTCTCTCTACTAGCTTTGATTTTCTATTTCATATGTATTTCTTTCCTTTTCATTATCTCGTGGTCGATCAATAACTCGCTTGGAAACAACTCACGATCAACCGGAGACGCTAATTAAATTGAAAAAGATATATTCTCTCTTGTAGACTTTCCAGAACTAAGTTACATTAAAAATCATATGCTTGTTCCCTGACAGTAGGAACAGAGAAGACTTCTATTTATTACGGTGATTAAAAAACTGATCTTCATCCCCATCGAGAAATCCTCTTTCTATTTAAACAGCAATCAAAATCTGCTGACTTAACAAATATCAGATATCAATTGAATATTACTATCCACACATTGATGTTTAAACATGCATATACATTATGCCTAAGCCCATAGACACCAATACACATATCTCTCACCTACTTTCATACAAATACAAAACAATCTAAGCCTATACTAACACATACTCGTTAGCACCGTCGGTTGGATCTGTAGAAAACGTCGGCTGCATCTCTGGAGAGGGGTAACACCCATCACTAACCAGTGTCCTTGATATGACAGTAATCTACACCTGATGGTGACCCTTGGGTTACAGAGCTTTAGTAGATATAGAATATTCCTTTATTGCCATCGCCCTCTGATACCCTCTGAACCTGAATGGTTTTATCTGTTAGGATCCAATCGATGGGTTAAATAGAAATATTTAATAATTTTCTATACATGAAACTGTTTAATTGTGTGCAAATAAGTGAATGTTGAAATGAATTATTATAATTAAATACCTACAGTTAAAACCATTTAACAGTGTACTAGCAAATTGATAAAGCTGAATAGAATTATTAGGGTTTGATAGCAATTTGAAACCATTTATGGTCCAGGGTATGACATTGGATTGATTGTGAGATTCCAGTTTAGGAGTAACCCTTTATTTTCATTTCTCCCTATTCCACTCGGTCCGGTGTGGTAGTACGTGTTAGGGTCCCATCTATGTGCTAAATAGGAATACCATACTTATTTTTATACTTTAAACCATTTATATCGGTGTTAATAAATGTCCTATGTCACATGTAAAAAGGATACCTGCGAAATAACCGTCCACAAATCATAGATACAAACAGAAGGTACTATTAAATGACTTTTTGATATGCTATAAAACACAAAAATTTAACTAAAAATATCTATAAATATAGACTTATCTGCATCTACCAACATTTATATGATGGCGTTTAAAGGTGAGAACCAATGGAGAAAAGAGTTATAGAGTCACACTGTGTCTTTTCTTTAGCCTTACGATCAACAGAGTTGTTTTTTGCTTGATTTTCCGCATGCCAATCTTGCTTTCAGCATAGCTTCTCTGTAAACATTTCACAACTGAGTATTTTTAGGAACTGAGGCACAAGGCACTTGTTATCCAACAATATGAAGGATTGTGAAATATTACTGGTCACTATATATATATATATATATATATATTATAAGAGTGTTCGTTGTTACTAAATCACTTTGTGGGTTTGTGTCGAATCAAGTGCAATATAATATGGAGAGTGCTCAATATCTATGATAGAGCTATAATAATAATAATAATAATAAATAGATAGATATATATTAGATATATATATTTAATTCATGGAATTTAGACTGCGATCCTGAGTTTCATGGAGTTTTCTGCAAAACAATAAGGCAGTTAAAAAATGCCTGATGATAGTTGTTTTGCAAAAAAACTCCATGAAACTCATGGTCGCAGTCTAAATTCCATGAATTATATATATATATATATATATATATATTTCCTGATGATCCAGTGGGTGAAACTTGGTTTTGCTACTTTTAATTCGCTCTTCTTAGAGTATCGAGCAGTTTTTACATTTCGCTTAGCTGATTCTGCAAGTGTTTTTTTTTTTCTTTTGGCGAGGCATCGTAGAATTATTTGTTAATTTTTCAAATAATGCGGATGATGTTAGTCTTTTCTCTTTCTTACTGAATTTTTCTCGGATATCAGTTTGTATAATCTTTATTTATAAATATTATGATCATTTTTTTCACACTGTCAGAATCTCATAAATCATATATATATATATATATATATATATATATATATATATATATATATATATAGTCATAACAAACAGAATGTTTCGGTTTATTATAACTTATCAGCGTGCCTTCACATGTGAAAAGCCTTAAGCCGATATCGAAACCCGGCCAACTTTACATCAGCCCAATCATATAACATCACAACATCACAACGTAAGCGAGAGAATGTATCGTATAAGAATTAAATGTTGGCATTTGTTTTCATTTTACGCTAACGGCTACAAAGTGCTCAATTCGATAATCAGGCCAAAAAAATGACTAATATATAAAGTCTAGCCTAAGATGTTCACATTGGATTTGAATATATATTTTTCACTGTTAAACTTGTTTTTATTGGTACTTGGTAGAAATGATTATTTTAAAAAAGCAAGTATTTCCATTTTTTAGCTTAGCCTACATTTTTATTTGTTGCTGTGTACTTATATTTCTACTATTACCATCTGGTCATTTGTGATAGATTATCTAATTCTCACAACATTAGTTTCTTTCTCACAGATAATCTGATAATTATGTACATTTTGCTATAAGTTAGGATATGTACAGGGCAGAACGATAAAGTTGTCGTCCTAAAGAAAACAACACTACAGCTTTATTTTAAAACTTTTATTGAAAAAATCAATTCAGGTAAATTGATTATGTAGTAGAACTGAAATCTACAGGGTGGAACGATAAAATTGTCGTCCTAAAGAAAACAACACTACAACTTTATTTTAAAACTTTTCTTGAAAAAATCAGTTCAGGTAACTTGATTATGTAGTAGAGCTGAAATCTATTCAATGCAACCGCCTTCAGCCTCAATCACCGCCTCGATACGAATCCGGAACAGGGAGCATGCTTTTCTACAAACGCCGGCGGGAGCTCGGCGAACACTCGGCGGATGGCGGCGTTCAGGCTGGCTTTGGTGTTGTGGGATCTCATGTTGGTAATGTTCTCGACGTATGACCAAACGAAGTAGTCCAGCGGGTTCAGGTCGGGGGAGGAGGGGGGCCAGTGAGAGAAGGATACAAAGTCGTAGCACTCCTTCTGGGTCTCTGCTGCCACACCCAGGGCCTGCCACCGGCCATCTGATTGCACCAGGGGATCACCACACTGTTCAGCACATCCAGATACACTTTGGTGTTGACTTTCAAGCCGACTTCGAAGATGTGAGGTGGCATGATGTGGCCCTCACTTGAAACCACACCAAAGACCATAGCTGTGGTCGGAAACTTTGTTTTCATCACCCTGGACACGTCCCTGTTATTCGTGGCAATCCAGATTTGCATTATGAGGGTGCTGGCAATGGTCCTGTTGTCATAACTTGGATTGGTAGAGAGCATGAGTTGTAGGGCGGCGCATCTCCGATCTTGCTCGTTGAACATTGTGTCACTTTCAGACATGATAGAAGGCTCCTATCGCTCTTGGGATTTGTACACAAGTGGCCAACTGGTCTGCAACAAAAAAAGAAAACCGGTTTCCATTATACGGAAATGGAATCATGTCGTCTTTTCTAGGGCGACAATTTTATCGTTCCACCCTGTATATTATATATATATATATATATATATATATATATATATATGTCCTAATCTCAGCTTTTAACACCGTGAAATATTTTTGTTCGCATGTTCTCGTTTTTTTTTTATAATTAACAGGACGTGTTTATCAGCATATTAATGAGTTTATCGAACACTTTCTCTGAAAAAAAGTTTTGCAAAATTTCCACCAAATCTTTTCGGAATAAAATCGGTTTGTCTCCATTCCATTAACCCTGAATATCTCGAGGTGCAATATTTTTAATAGGAAGTCATATTAACCTAGCCCAAACATGGGAACTATAGAATTCCAAATAAACAAATCAACGTAAGCTACAGATAGAAATACATGATAAAATCTGGTGGCCGACCGTCAATATTTGGTGTACAAAATAAAAATGAGTCGCCAGACCCGTTTTTTTTTTATTTTAATGTCTACAAATAATAAGCACGGACACTGTCGAGAATAGGTCATGTTACAACTAGATTAATTTTATGAAGCAATCACTGTTCGACCATTCTTTCATTGTTTTAGAAACCATGATGTCAGTAAAGACAAAGAATTATATATACACACACACACACACACACACACACACACACATATATATATATATATATATAATCTTCATCATCATAACGAGCTGTGAACATGGCTTTCCCTTGCTATCTCTCTCTCTCTCTCTCTCTCTCTCTCTCTCTCTCTCTCTCTCTCTCTCTCTCTCTCTCCATCCGCCACTATCATCCAACGCTTCCGGCCGGTCATCCAGGTACAGAGCTCGTGGAGATAAGTTCGTCTTACACTTGTCGTCCATATGAAGGGGTCCATTGAAGAACGTCGCTTATGAGTTCGTCCTTGCTCCTCCAGCAGTGTCCCCCGTGTCTTGTCCGTCTAATTTTGATGGTCATCGAGATGGGTGGTAGGTGACCGTACAGCTGCTGTTTTTTGGAATGTTACTTCAAGGATTTGTTTGATATAATTCGTAGAATACTTGTGCATATGCCGTCCATCTTTTTTCTATTTACGCCAAATCAGCGTCATACAGTAGGATGGACATGACTGCAGCTTGGAAAAAATTGCGTTTTATTTAATCGGATAGGCCCTGAGTCTTCGTGACGTTATGGTTACTGTGCTTGACTGCAAAATCGGGGAAATCAAGTTCGACCCCCATAGTACGATTACTATAACGTTCAATTTCAGGAGGTGCCGTGGTATAATGGTTATCGTCGCAGGAAATGGACACGGTGAACTCGAGTTCAAATCCTGAACGGGACTGATTGCATTTCATATAGCACTAATACCCTTGAGAAAGGTATTAATCCAATTATTCTTCCTCCAGTTATGGGTAAATAGTAGGGCAGACTTGGTTCTTCAGTCTTGGTGAGGCAACTAGTCTAGGAGAAGGAAAACTCTGAATTTAAACCTGTTAAACTCCGCTTAAAAATTGACCTTGTGTCATATCCTGCCCGAGCGGAGGGGTTGGGTAAATTTATATAACGTTCAATTTTGGACTTATAACTTTTTGGGTTACTGATGAGTTTGTATATATGCAAATTCTCTGTGTCTATATATGTTTGAGTGGATCCAATGGATTTGTTGCTTTTTGGGATTGGTGTGTATAAGTTACTGGTGTGTGCGCACAGGTATATAAAATGAGTCTGTATATATGTGCACATTTATTTATACATACACACATCTATTCTCTTGTAAACATTGAAGATGTCATTTGTGTGAGAATGTACCTCTCCCCATACATAGATGCGTTTCTATGCTCATCGGAGTGTGTATTCGCGTGTGTGTGAGTGCGTGTGTGTGGTTAATATTTATTTAATGATGGGTTACATCCTTCGACGATGTTTTTTTTTTCTTGGATTTGAAATAATGAGAAGTCATCTGTCTGGTAGGTTAGCATTATTTGAAAGTTTTCGTGGCTACAATCGTAAAGATGTTTGGATTAATAAAGTTTCGCATATTGGAGAGTTTTATTTTATGTTTTATGTAAAAAAAAAAAAAAACTTTATCGTTTTGTTCTTGAGTTCCACCAAGGCAAACTTGTTTGCAGTTGGTGCACTGGCTTATGTAAAGTACTTTTTTTTAAATCACAGCTTAGTTTTCTATGTTGTGAACGTTGTTTTGGGGTTTTCAAAAATATAGCATTTCCCTTCTCCAACTGTATTACATACAATGCATCTTTTTCTTTTTGCATTTTGGTCCAGTTGACTGGAGCTGTAGAATACTCGGACTGCATATCTGGAGAGGGGTAAAACACTCCCAAACAGTGTCCTGGATATGACACTAAACAATCTGAAGGTGAGGTTGCAGTGTTGCTGGAACTCTGGGGAATGCAGAGTACCCCTTCATTGCCATCGCTCCCAGGTTCATTCTGGCCCCAAGTGATAGCACCTTATACGGTATTTTCTATGTGTTCAATAAAAATATTTTATATTTTTGCCCAGTCGACTGGAGCTGTAGAATACTCCGACTGCATTTCTGGAGAGGGGTAAAACACCCCCAAACAGTGTCCTGAATATGACACTAAACAATCTGATGGTGAGGTAGCAGTTTTGCTGGAACTCTGGGGAATGCAGAGTACCCCTTCATTGCCATCGCTCCCAGGTTCATTCAGGCCCCGAGTGATAGCACCTAATAGGGAATTTTCTATGTGTTCAATAAAAATCTTTGACGTTTTTGCCCAGTCGGTTGGGGCTGTAGAATATACTGACTGCTTCCTTGCAGAGGGGTAAAAACCCCACAACTATTGTCCTGGATATGACACAAAACAATCTGACGGTGAGGTGCCTGTAATTGCTGAGAATAGAGAATGCAGATTACCCTTTCATTGCCATCGATCCCAGGTTCATTCTTGCCTCGAGTGATAGCACCTGATAGGGTATTATCTATGGTTGAAACAGATCTAAACTGAATTGCTTGAAATAGAACTGTTCAGAAATTTAAACCCCCTAGTTATGATAAACTGAATTGTTTGAAATAGAACTGTTTTGAAATTTATCTGTGGAAACCAAAAACAATACTTATACTTAGCAGAATTGGTTGAAATAGAACTGTTTGCTCGTATAAAAATGGATTTGGCATTAAATAACCGACAAAGGATGATATGCCATAAACCTAAACAAACAAACATTTTTGAATTTAAACTCAGAGCGAACAAATGACTTACGCCAAAATGAATTGCTTTAAAGAGAAGTTTGATCATTAAATGTGTGTAAATAAATGTTTGGTATTTAATAGAATTATTAGTGTTAAAAAAGCAATACAGGAATACATTTATCTGTGTGCATCAACAGTAAATAGAATTATTCATATTAGATAAAAATAAGTGCATCCATTTAACAGTATGCAAAAATGATCTCAGGCCCGTTAAAAATATCTACAAAATGTGTTTACGAATGATTTTTTTAGTTTATATGTATAAACATGGATTTGGCATTAAATAACCAACAATGTTTGATATGACAAAACCAAACCAATCCATTTTTACATTTTGATACAAAAAAACGTTCTGTGCTCCTCAAATTTACATAGATTAAGACTTTGTTTTAAATTCTTTGCTTAAATTCTTTTAGTCATTTTTAGTGGTTTATATGTTCTTATTTCTATCATTGTTTTAAAGTTGGTCTTAATTGTTTCATATTTCTATAAATAATGCTGGTTTATTTCAGTTGCATGTTAAGACATATGTTAATAGATGGTCGTTGCCATGTTTTTTAAATTGGTCTTGGTTTTTTGGTATTTCTACAAATAATTATTGATTGCTTCAGTTGTATAGTGAGACATACGTTAATACTTGTTCGTTGCTGTTTTGGTTCTTTAATATTTCTATCATTAATTCTGCCTGTAACGGAGAGGGAGAATGAATCCACCATCATACTTGCTCAAACGGAAATGACTTGGTTATGTGCCTGGTTACATGTGATTGCGACAGAGAATTTAACAGCTTGCGAGGGTTACGAATCCACAAGGCAGGCTGGTGCAAACGACGTAATTCTCCTATCAGCGAATTTAAATCGAATGATGGACTTATGAATCAGGAACACCCCCACTGTATCCAGAAGCCCATTGCTGAACGACAGCGTCCCGGAGACATTCCCAGCAAGCCAAGAATTCAGTGGTCCAAGGGTAATCAGAGAGCTACATGGACAAACTTAGACCAGAAGCTTAGGATGGGTGGTGTTACTCACTACCCATCTTAAGGGTCCCATTGATAAAAAAAAGGCATCTTTCTGCAGAATTATATATGATGTTTGTCTGCAGTGGTTTGGTGCAGTAATGAATGCATAAAGATAAAACCGAAGAAAAGCGACTGAATAGACGACAGATAAGGAAGAGAAAATTAAGATCGTAACAGAGAATGGCGAAGCACTGTTTGGCCATGGTGCAATATGCATCAAGGTGGAATTAGTCGAGAGCGAAAAGTCTATAGCATTAATGAAATGCACGCAGAACCACCATTCCCGTACGATTAGTAACATCAAAAAACGGTTACGGTAAGCGTGTAATGACATCAACGCCAGAAAGTAAACATGTTTTTAAAAATCACAAACTGCATAAAAATGATGAACGTACAGTGTAATCTCTGCTTTTAGTTGATCTGTCATATATATATATATATATATATATATATATATATATATATATATATATATATATATAATTCTTTTAAATACCCTGTCTTGTGGCAAAGTCTGCTTAGTAGCGCCAGGAGTGGCAGCACCACCTTGAGCTACCAAAACTGTATTATCACCCCTGGTTGGCGGTTGATGAGGGCAGGCTATCGCACGTGCTTCCACACGTAAGATGAAAATTTGATTGTTTCAGTTGTATATTGAGATATATGTAAATAGATGTTCATTTCTGTGTTATTCTTTGATTAATATCTTTTCTGCTAATTCCAGTCACTTATTAATTAATGTTGGGGAATATATCTTCTGATGAACAGTAATGCATAGTTCTTCTAGGTGGACCTGGCTGAGGCGTTTGTTGGTGACTGTGGCGCATATCCTGTCAACAAGAGAGTAAGGAATAGATTTTATGCAGCTTTTGGGAGGATGGATCTTGAAATGGAGGTATTGCTAAGTTCCTGTGGGTTTGTAGAAAATATCTGTGGTAATTTTTTCATTTTGTTTTTTAATGGGGATGTTTAAAAATCATAGTTCGTTAATTTCTATGGTGAATTTGATCTTCGGACGTAGGTTTTGGTTTAAGTTTTGAATATTCTTGATATTGCTCCATGAGAATTTCCAATATATCTAAACTTATCAAGGTATTCCTAAAGTGGATAGAGTGTTCGTCAATAGCACGAGAGACTAAGCTAAGGTTAAATGATTCAAGGGACTAAAAAATGGCATTTGACGCCTTCTTCTTTAACACTCAACATTACAAGATACGTAGCTATTCAAAAGGAGCCTCGAATACGGCCGCCAACTTTTCTTTACTTATATATATATATATATATATATATATAGGGAGAGAGAGAGAGAGAGAGAAGAAAAAGGCAAAGAAGTGATATATTTTTTTCCAAAAAAACAACAATCGGTCACAGTAAGATGATAAATATATTTCTATTCAGTTAAAAAGCATTGATATAAATCGATATTTTAATGTGACCGATTGTTGTTGTTTTTTTTTAAATTATTTGCTCTGTGGATTTATTAACATTGAGCTCTTTACCAGGATTATTTGATTTAATATTCTATTTTTGAATATTTTATTTGTTCCAATTAGAATTGATTCCCCATTCCAGATTTACTGGTTTGAATAATATCTTATATATATATATATATATATATATATATATATATATATATATATATATATATATATATATATATATATATTGGTTGCTTCGTTTCTGGTGTTTTAGGTTTAGTTTGGTTTGGTTTTATGGCATATCAACCTTTATAGGTTATTTAACGCCAGATCCATTTTTATGTAAATAATCAGTTCTATTTAAAACATTTCGTTTAGCATGAGTACAGTTTAATTGTCAAAAACATTTATTTCAAAATATTCAGTTATATATACCAATTCAGTTTAGGGTTAGTACAGTTTCAGTGTCAAAAATAGTTCAATTTAAAACAATTCAGTTTAGCAAAAGCATTCAGTTTTAGATGTAAATACAGTTTACTTGTAAAAAAACATTTTTATTTTGAGCTATTCAGTTTAGTCAAGTAATTCTACTTCAGCTAATTCAGTTTTGTAAAAGTACAGATTTTGTTTACACACAGTTATATGTCAGAACAGTTCTATGTTAAACAATTTAGTTTAGTGTAAATACAGTTTCAACGTCAAAAAACAGTTGAAGTTCAATGTAAGAATTCAGTTAAGTGTAAATACAGTTTTAATATCGAAAAAAGTTCTATTTCAAACAATTCAGTTAAGCACAAGCACGCAGTTTAAATGTAAGTACGGTTTAATTGTCAAAAACAATTCTTTTTTAAGCTATTCACTTTACTCAAACAATTCAGTTTAGCATAAGTATGCCGTTAGTTCTATTTAACCCATAGATAGGGCCCTATCAGGTGCTACCACTCCGGGCCAGAGTGGACCTGGAAGCGATGGTAATGAAGGGGTACACCGCATTCCCCAAAGCTCCAGCATTGCTGGAACCTCACCATCAGATTGTTTAGTGTCATATCCAGGACACTTGTTGGGGGGTTCTTACCCCTCTGCAGAGAAGCAGTCGGTGTATTCTACAGCCCCAGCCGACAGGGCAATCTTGTGTTTTATTGCATATCAACTACTTTTGGTTATTTCATGACAAGTCCTCTTTCTACATATATATTATTTGTAAGTAAAGAGCTCGTAGGTATCTTTTTTCAAACGAGCTTGTACCCATTTGTTTTCAACTAAACAATAATAATTATAAATAAGGGATTAATTTTAGAATTAACCCCTTGTTTTCTCGCGGTCAAAAGTTTTCAAGCTTCGCTATTAATTGTTTGCACTCAAATTGTTTCAAGGATTGCAATTTAATACTAATAATTAATATCAATTAATATTAATCATTTGTTTTCTTACTCTTAAATGTTTTCAGTATATTAATTTCTTAAATAGTATTTTTGACCGATTGATGTAACCGTAAAAAACACTACCCCTCTGATCCAGAGCAGAGCGGTGAGTAATAACAATGAAGGGATACTACACATTCCCACAAAGCTCTAAGACTGAACTCTAATCACGAGATAGTATGGTGACATATCCAAGACACTTGTTAGAGAATCTTTGCATGGATGATATATATATATATATATATAAATATATATATATATATATATATATATATATATTGGTAATCCAAGTAGAAGGAGATATTTTTTGAGAAACAAAGTCGACACTATAGCGTTTCGGTTCTAATGAACCATCATCAGGATTATGAGGGATGATATTAAGGAAGTTAAATCAACGATGGATGTGTAAAAAGTGTCAAATATAAAAACCTAGGTAAAATTTGTATTACAAGAAAAACGTTATATATATATATATATATATATATATATATATATATATATATATATATATATATATATATATATATATACCGTTTTTCTTTTATATATATATATATAGAGAGAGAGAGATATTAAAAAAGTAAGGTAATCTACAGCCCATATATATATATATATATATATATATATAGAAAGAGAGAGAGAGATATTAAAAAAGTAAGGTAATCTACAGCCCATATATATATATATATATATATATATATATATAGAAAGAGAGAGAGAGATATTAAAAAAGTAAGGTAATCTACAGCCCATATATATATATATATATATATATAGAAAGAGAGAGAGAGAGAGATATTAAAAAAGTAAGGTAATCTACAGCCCATATATATATATATATATAGAAAGAGAGAGAGAGAGAGATATTAAAAAAGTAAGGTAATCTACAGCCCATATATATATATATATAGAAAGAGAGAGAGAGAGAGATATTAAAAAAGTAAGGTAATCTACAGCCCATATATATATATATAGAAAGAGAGAGAGAGAGAGATATTAAAAAAGTAAGGTAATCTACAGCCCATATATATATATATATATATATATATATATATAGAAAGAGAGAGAGAGAGATTTAAAAAACAATTTAATCCAAAGAGAAGAAATTAATGTAAAGAAAATCAACGTTATAACGTTTCGGTTCTAATGAACCATCATCAGCACTTGGAAGGATGATATAGAATAACGCTAACCATTGAATTTTTAATAAAATACAAATCAAGATAATATTATATGTACTATTTTTGAATTTTAATAAAAATCAATCTAATTTATCGTCATTCGATATTATCCATCCAATTCTTGATGATTGTTCATTAGAACCGAAACGTTATAACGTTGATTTTTATTTACATTAAATTTATCTCTTTGGCTTAACTTATTTTTCAATATCTCTCTCGATTGTCGGATTCATATTCATTATTTACTTCTGTATCTCTATCACTCTCTCCCTCTCTCTCTCTCTCTCTATATATATATATATATATATATATATATATAAATATATATATGGACAGCATTTCTTCATTAATGCATATTTCATTGAATAATATAGACACGTTTTGTATATGTCCTTTCCAGTTGAGGAATTGATTTTATATTATCCGTCGCGAATTGCTACTTATAGAAACGAATAAAACGATACAACAACACACCAGTATGAATAATAAACACTTACAAAGTAGTTATGTATATGCAATAGTCACATTGCTTTTACAATATACACATCTCTGATGATGGCCCAAGACCGGACAGAAAGTATTTGGGTAACAATTAGTTATGGAAGTTTCATCAACCAATTCCCACCGGATAGGACTTATACAAAAATATGTACACAAAACATGTCTCTTTTGTTCAATGAAATATTGATCTATCTATCTATCTATGTGTGTGTGTGTGTGTGTGTGTGTGTGTGTGTGTGTGTGTGTGTGTGTGTTGAAGTTAATTGGATGAAAATTATTTATTAGGTTAACATGCTTTTGAAAATATCATAATTATAATTTTCTTTGCATCTATCGGGGCAGCATTAATGTGAAAAACTAGATTATTGTAATTTTCCCAAAGAACAGGTTGATTGTTGAAAAAACCAAACAGGATCCTTCATATTAAGACGTCACACCCTGTTGTGGATTTTAAAGCTGACTAGAGGAACAGCTATGGATTGACGATGCTGGAATATTTTTAGGGTTAATAAGTGTACAGGAAGTGACCCTTGAATTTCATTTGAACAATAGCTGATTTGAGATGCATTTTCAGTGTGGGGATAGATTAGAATTATGAAGAATTGTACATATAACTTCAGTGTTTGGGATTTTAAGTTTAGTTAGCTTTTATACTGCGAATAGAACAAATGAACTCGTATTGAAAAAGGCAAAACACGCACTAAATTATAGCCTACAAATACGACTACAACATTTCATTAAGACGCTAAAGTTAACTTAGGACCGATACACATATAGCCAGTTTAGACTCTTTATTCTGTTTTGTATAACTATGGATTACATATGATAGCTAATTGCATTTCACTTGATATTCTATTTTAAAACTATTTATATTTAATTAATAGCATCGCTGTTTTCTTCCGGAGAAATGATCGAATTATCCTGCTCAAAACATTCATCACCAAAAGAGATTACTATGGCTTATCGGTAAAGAAAACACCCATTTACTTGGCGTATAATAATCAAAATTCACTTTGTATATCATGCGAGACGACCAACGAAATGAAGTGTGCCTTGGGACAAATTTTAACTGTAAATGCTTCACCATTCTGACAGCAATGAAGAGAGTGGTTTTTACTCGATATTCGAGCTGAGCATCGATCACAAATACAGCGTATTTGGAGTGGAGAAGGTTGATTTTACGTGTCTATCCACACTGAAGAGTTGTGATAAAATGAAACAGTCTGTCAGTGGATGACAATATATACGCTCCCCCATGGTGGTTGAGCACTCTGGCGAAGGAATTCACGGCTGCCACTTTCATAATTCAAAGCTCTTTGAAAGAATTGAGCACTCTGGTATCCGGTAAGGTATAAAATGTAAACAAAACTATCGCTACTACATAATACCTCATAATTCCCGAGCTGGTACGCATGTTGGTTGAGTGGTTTTATAATAAGTCTAACGTAAAGTTGGACGGGTTTCGATCCAAGCTTCCTACGTGTCTAACCAAACTGAAGAGTTGTGATACAACGAAACAGTCTGTCTGTGGATGAAAATATATATGTATGGCAGTCACTTGGAGGGTTTGTGGAAAACCAAATGTGGTATAATTTATAATTTTATAATCTATATCTCTGATAGAGCTATCATATAAAAATGATAAATAAATATAAATCTGTTTTTATATATATTCAATAGCATGGATTATCTGTGACTAATGGTTTAATGCCGTCTTATAAGCATCTATGCTATTGAATATATAGTAAGTAAAGGTTTGGTTTGGTCTCTTTGTTTAATGGCATATCAACCTTTGTAGGTTATTTAATGCCAAAGCTATTCACCGGGAAGAACAGTAGAGGTACTATTTAACCCATAGCTGGGAGGATAAGGGGGTTCCTAACTTTCCCACGGGTATTTGCCCGAAAGTGAACGTAATAACGCGACTGGAGTACAAACTCGCTTACTACGATTCCGCATCGCTTTAACCATTACACTACGAGAACACCCCGTATATTAAGTAAAGTTTGCAACCTTACTCGAGGGTGACGCGAAGGCTCCTACTACACCGAGGTGTAGGGGAGCGCGCTACTCTTTTCCCTGGATTGCTCCACTTTAACCTTGATCCTTAGCTTTTAATGCTGATTGTTAAGCAAGGCGGCAATTATCATTTCTTGATTTTTTGGTATGACTCGACCTTAGATTGAACCCCGGTCTCCCGGACCCTTGTTGAATACTCTACTCATTACGCCAATGGCTCGGTTTGTGTGTATATATATATATATATATATGTATATATATATATAAACTAATTTCTATTTGTTTATTATACACACATATATATATATATAGAGAGAGAGAGAGAGAGAGAGAAGGATGTAGAGGGAGAGTTTGCTCAGATGTAGATTTTAAACTTTTCAATCAATTCACTTGTCATTTTCTCTAAATACAATGTTCACCATCACCCGAATTAAAAGCGTCTATTAAAATTAATTAAAAGTGGATTTCGTACTCTAACACTTTCTTCCATTGTCTGTCTCATCAGTTGTGCAATATCGTTATTTTCACAAGATTAATCTTCTAATTATATCTTGCCAGCGCCAACCTTCTTACCTCTTGAACAAATAAAGGTGGAGGCAAGGCATTTGCCTTTCAGAATACATAAATATCCTACACAATCCACTATTTATTTATTTATTTAGTTGTTAATTTACTTTTACTTATTATTATCAATCTGGAGCCAATAATGTCGTTTGTGCTTATCAATTTAAATTTCTTATTTAATAAATGATATTGTAAGGGAACATGAGGATGTTAAATTTTCCCTCTACCCAAAAGACATCACGTGCTCTTTTCTTCATTATAAACTTCCATTTGATTATGGGTATTTTATTGTTGCATTCATTTCTCTCATATATATATATATAAACAGTTGTCATTGATTTTACTCGGCTTTGCTTAAACTTCCCTAGAGATTGTGATCAAGGCTACGATTTAGCGGTGGGTTTAGGGTCGTTCAGGGCAAATGTTATTGCTCTTAGCGTGGCATGCAAAGTTGTGTAAATTGTTTCCTTGAATCATCTTCAACAAATAAGGGTTCATGTGATGGATATCGCAATAAATATTGGCAATTTAGTCTCAATGCAGACAGGATAACGTCAACTTTTTGGCATTTCGTATAGTGCAAATACCCTTTGTATAAGTATGAGTATCCTATTCTCCTTCCAGCCATGGGTGAATAATTGTGCCGACAGGTCTCTTTAAATTTGATATGGCAACCAATCAAAGAGAAGACATCGTGATGCCTTCCGCTAATGGCGGAGGAATTGTATTAATACAAACATAAGCAACAGCTTTCCAAATAAAAAATGTGTTCATTAGTTGTATTTTTCCAGATATCTTATTGAAAGACCCAACTTACCTTGTTATATAATTGCGGAGAGGATTTTTTTTATATTATCATTTTTCGTTGGTTATATCTTATCTTTCGGTTTAGTTAGGCTGAGAACTATTCGGCTTAGTGCACGGGTAGGGGCACACATTGAGCACAGGTGTTAACGCTCGCGCGGGGAGGATGTGACAATCACAGATGTCATAATAAAACCCCCGGGTAGGAAATGGAACTGGGAATGTGAATGACGTCATACCCGGAAGCGATGGGCTGGGATCCTTGGTAATTTTGAAAAAAAAGCAGAGTTGAGATTTGAAACTGGACGAAGCGAGTTGAGATCCGAAGCTAGGCGAGTCCAGTTGGGGTCTACGAGATGCGCCGCGCGTTGTTGGGTCAGATGGAACAGTCAGCATAATAAAGATTGTGTGTCTCTCTCCCCACGTGTTGAAAAGCTAAAAGTCAAGAAGGTAATAAAAGTTTCGTACCTGAACTACTGAGAGTCGTTAGTGTTTCGGGATTCCCTATATATATTTCACATATTCGTATCATGGCTATATTACAACCTCAAGCTCCAACTGTTAAACAGAAAACAACAATAAATCTCACTCCATTCATGTTTTTTTTTATTACCATTTATATATGTGAGCGTGAGGGGGAAACAGAACTGATTTCCATGCTAAAAATGTGTTCATTTTTGTGCAAAAAAATGCTTCAGAAGATAAAATATCTGTATCTGTATTTTTGCATTCATTAAACATTTACTAAACAAGTGTAAAATAATTAGGGTGATTAATTAATTATATTAATTATTCTATTTATTTGGTTATCGATAATCTATCGATCATATGGAAGTCAGACCTGACTGAAATAAATAAAAAGCAATTTTTTTCCAAGCAATGGTCGTGTCAATATTGCTATATCGATGCATTACATAGACGCTAAATAAACGTATGGAGAAAAAAACTTGACGGTAATTACACAAGAATGCTGCCAGCTATATTGAACAAATACTGGAGGTAGCACCCGACAAAGCAGCAGCTGTACGGCCACCTTCCACCCATCACGAAAACTATCCAAGTTAGACGAACCAGATATGCGGGACACTGCTGGAGAAGTAAGGACGAACTCATAAGCGACATATTCCTATGGACCGCATCACATGGACGAGCAAAGGTAGGACGATGAGCTAGAAACTATATACAACAGCTCTGTACCGATGCAGGATATGGCCTTGAAGGCCAACCGGCAGCGATGGATGATAGAGACGGGTGGCGAGAGAGGGTCTGGCGGCGTGATATGATGATGATTTATTTGGTAGAATTGTAAGTTAGCTGAGGAATTTGAATGTAAACGTACATCCTCGCAAAAGCCATGTCAAAATAAAATAGGGGAAAGCAAACCAAAGCTTGTTAACCGGCCTGGGGAAATAAGGATTTTTGACACATGTAATGATTCTAGAAAGAATGATGCAGTGGTTTAGTGAGATGACCTCACCCCGGAGGCTTCGAATAATTAAATAAGTAATTAAAATAAATCATATGTGTATACACCCAAAATAATTCAAGAAATCTTTTCCCTCCAGGAATATAAAAAATACTTTTTTTTTTACCAATTAGAATCAGTGATGAATTAACTTTTTTAAAAATCTCATTTCGAACCTACCTAAATCGTTTAAATAATCGAAAGTCATGAATATTTTTTTCAGTCAGTATGGAATTATCCTATGCTTACCCAACCCACAGTATGTATGGATTGCCCCATTTCTGCTCAACCTTTTTGTATATTTCTTTTAACTGAAAATCTACCTTCTTTTCTTTCACAAATGCATTTCATTTCAACAACTCTTATCTATCTTAATACTAAGCTGACATGTTCGTGTCTGCATAGATTTATTGATATTGATATTACAGCAAGAGCTTGCTTATAAAAATACCAGCAGCAGCCACTTATACTTTAAATCATAAATACATTTTCTCTCGCAAAATGACATGCTAACACAAAGATTTTTCGCACACAATATATGTCCTTTTTTTTTTTAAGCTAACAATAACACCTACTTTGCATTTTTTCTCTTAAAATGTTGATACTGACTAATTTGATCTCAAGAAATGATTCTGTAACTTTTTAAAAATAAACTTACATTTATAAGACTTATACTCCGACATTTTAAAATGATTGTTATGTCACTAGTTCCCGAAACAAAGATGCCGGACGCTCGTAAACAATCAGTCTCAGGAACTCATTGGCCCGGAGAACCACGTGGTTAGTGCCTAAAACTACACCCGCAACTTCAATTTCGTCCCACGTTTTTGAAGCCTACCACATGACTAGAATTATCTTCCAACACTCACTCTTTTTTCACATTTTCACTAACAGGGCCATCACACACTTTCCAGTGGGGCTTCCCGAGAGAACACTCTCACTCTCTCATTTCAACTAACAGCAGTCAACCGCCACAAAAATGTGTATGCCATGCAACCATTCACTTACTTGTTACACCTTTTCGGGGAGGTTTTTTCCAACCTCAAAAACTATAGAATTTTCGTCAAACCATCGAAAGAAAGAAAGAATCAACATGGGAGAAGACATGTTCCTTCTATCAAGATTCTATAGTCAACACGCATAGGACACTTTTGTTAAATATTCTTTTTTTTTGTAGTATTAGTGTTAGTTACACACACACACAAACACACATACAGGAATATATGTCGAACAGTAATAGGACATTAGTAATGTTTTAGAATGTTTCATTGCATGGATTATTGAGATATAAATTTGAATTTGTTTGTACGGCTTTGTTTTATATATTCCTTTTGTCCACGCCGTTTCACATCTACACTTCATGTACCTCCTTAGCCTTCTTTCAAATATGCTAACATAAACACCAACAACATACCACTAAACAAACATAAACCATACAAACAAAAATTGGGGGACCAAACATATGCACCAAAAAACATGTCCCCCTACACTCTCATTTAAAAAAAATTATTAATTTGTAGTTCGGAGTTTTCTTCAGTCATTCACAATATTTTTACGATATATATATATATATATATATATATATATAGTACAATTTCATGGAGACTCAAAGTCGGTTAAGGCGTCATAATAGATTTATTTCGGCGTAGAATATTACTATACTCTCCGTCTCGTCAGATGACTATTTACATGCTTCTCTCTCGTCGCAGAGTAGCAAATGTGGAGTTACAGTTCGTATTCAGAAGATAAAATAAAAGAATTTAAAAAATAAAAAAATGAAAATTAGAGAATAAAAAAATAAATAAATAAAAAATAAAAAATAAAAATAAGCATAAAAATAAGAATAAAAGTGGAAATCAAATTAAAAATTATTTCATTCATAGGCATGGGCATAGGGGGGTCAAAATGTTAGGTGATAGAACGATTAAGAAACAGGAGTGGAATTAATCTACAGGTCAATCCCTTCCAATTTTGCGTTCTTGTAGGGTTTCCTTTCCTTAGCAGGTGTTATTTTCTAAATAGACTAAGATCGTTTAACTAATGGCTATCTCATACATGATATACATTTATTCCTAATATGTCTGTTAATTAACTCAGCTGTTGTCATCCCTGAAATTCTTCTTGTTTCAATTAGGACCGAGATAGTTAAATAAGATAAGGAGAAGACATTTTATATAGCTGTCAAGTGTTTTCTAATTGACCCTAAAATGGTCAAGGGGAATTAACTAAACTAATTTAAAATATCTTAAAACAATTCAAAAAACAATTTTTGTTTTTTGTCATTTTTTTGTATTTTCTCTCCCCTTTTCCTCCCTCCTCTTTGCTCTGCAAACTCCTATCTTAAACTCATCAAGTACCACTTTTCCAATATAAAATTCCCTGACAAGACGTCGACAAAACAAAGGAGCTTCTTTTTTTTAGAATTTTTTAAAAAGATTTCAAATCGGTTTAAAAATGTTTTATACCTTTTCAAAATGAACAGGCTTTTAAAAGCTAGAATAAGAGAGAGAGAGAGAGAGATAGAGAGAGAGAGAGAGAGAGAGGAGAATTATTGGTGTAATTGTAATTGCTTGCGTTGGAAATTAACTCAATACACATTTTTCAGCCTTAAAATAATCAACCCAAAAAACATAGATAAGATCATTCTAGAAATTTCGGATCAAAATCGCATAAACATTTAAGTTACATTTTTATATAATTAAACCAATCAACTAAAAATACAGAATAAGAACATTCTAGAAAATCCGGCTCAGAAACTAATTAACAGAAAATTTTTAGGTTCTAATATCAAACTGGTGACATTTCCACACTAGACGAAACCTCTCTGAAACTCGTAGACAGATTTACCTACCTCGGAAGCAGTGATAGGGAGGAGTGGCGAGAGAGGGTCAGGGATATCTGTGCTAGCGGCACGACATGATGATGATGATGATGAAAACAAATAAGTAAATATATTAATCTGATTGGTCAAAAAATGCATGTGCGCTTGAATTTTAGGACCCGCAATAAAACCAAATATCCTATATTTTGATCCACTTAAGTGAGTCCCAAAAGTATAAATAACGAAGAATTTATTCAACTAAGACATTCTTTCGTTCCACTACCAAAAAAGACCAGTACGGACAGCACAAAGCCACGCCATAAGACTCAAAGAGGAAAGGCATGCAACCTTTTGTTACCAACTACTAGATGTGACACGTTGTCACCAAAGTTTGTAAAAAACGCACGTGCAGACTTATGAAAACAAATACACACACATATACCCATGTATGTAAGTAAAGTCAACTTTTTATCCTCTTTACTTCGCCCATGTTAGTTTCAATAGATTTTATAAGATGTACACACGCCACACGGGCGAACAAATCATATTTTCATTCAACTGGCCATAGCTGTATTTTCTACATACACACATACGCACATAACATGAACATTGTATTTCTAATTATTTTTATCCTGTTTCTTATGATTATTTAAATTGTTTGTTTCTTAATGTTCGTTGTTGTCATATTCCATTTGTTTACGTGCTTGTAAAATTTGTGTTGTATTTGTGGTAGAACTAAACCTGAAAGTAACTCCTATAAACCACAGCAACTAAATCATTCACTACAAAGTCTTAATTTCAAATCCTTAAGAAACTGTTTGGATTTCTGGTGTCAAGTCATTCAAAAAGTGTGGCTTTACATACGGCATTTTCTCGCTATAAACAAAAAACTGGAATAGGTAGACCGTATGTTCACATCTTAAATTGAACAACTGGGCCTGCATCCGTCGTTGCCGAAAGAAAATATACACTCATAGACACGCTTGCAAATTATATATATATATATATATATTGAAGATGACAGTATATATGTTCACTCCTTCCTGTGAAATGATCACTTGAGTGGGAAATTGCTGGCTGCCACATAATCGTAAATCAAAAGTTCTCATAAATTGAGGATTTCGGTGGCCGATGGCGTATATGTAAAAAAGTATATACATAAAAAAAAATTCTTATCATTTAGGCTTTTGGGACTATTGTCTTCCTCTTTATTATTATTTCAGCAGGAGACATAGCGTAACGGTTATAGACGTTGGTTCCCTAAGCTTTTAAGGAGATAGTCATCTGGAAGTTGTAGGTTCAATCCTGACTGCAGGCGAGTAACAATACAGGAATACTTAACACTTGTACCCGGTTATGGCTAACGGGATCAGAACAGATGACTCCCGTGGATTTAATAAAAGACGTTGTATAAAGTTCCGTGAAGATTCCCGAGTTCGACAAACACCTGAAGAAGGCTGGTGGACATATCGGCCGAAACGTTGTAGAAATAACAATAAACATGAAGACAATAGTCCGAAAACCCTTAATGATAAAAATCATTAAGCTTCATCTCAGAAATTTAGACAACTAATAAAAAAAATCCTTCTTTTAAGCATGAGAATAACGTTATCTGGTGTAACAAATACGACTAAAGAAAACTTAGCCGGGTTTCAGTCCTAGCTAAAAGCATCTCGTGTGCCTAGCCAATCTGAAGAGTTGTGATACAGAGTTGTGATACAAAGAAATATATATATATATATATATATATATATATATATCAGTGGCGACTCTAGCCTATTTTTGCTACTCGTGCCCCCCGCTCTGTCAACTTCAGTTCCCAACCCATGGTCCGTGGACCCAAAGTAAGTCATCATAGTTGCTTTTGCGTGATTCTCCATTGTATAGCACAGATTGACAAACGTACCTTGCTTGGTGTTTTTTTTTGTAAACAATCAAGATACTATATAATTTGTAGTCTTGTTAATACAGTAGATAAGATAATTTTTTTCCTTTCAAAAGTATAGAAGAAAAGAGAAGATGTTTATTACTATGACGAAAAAAATATGTTTATTAGAATAAAGAAACTGATGACAATATACACAGACACAGCTAGTAGTTTCAATTTCGCTTAAAATAAAGATTATTTGTTGAAAATGTATTCAAATAAAAAATTTTAGTTACAGAATATAATATATGCAACATTCATTAAAGAAATAGAGATCTGTTAGTGAAAAAACGAATTAAAACACGCCGTTTAACCAACATTTACCATAGCGATGATAATGACGTCGGCGACGGCTCTAATCTGCTATCCCCTCTCTCTTTCTCCCTCTCTCTCTCTCTCTCTCTCTCTCTCTCTGTCCCTCTCCCTCTTCCCAAGACATCTATCAGCAGTCAGAATGTGCTAAGATTTTTGAGCACGGTTTTAGGGTTGCTCTTGCTATTGGCTACAGCCAAAAGCGTATTTCTCTAACATTACTGTTATTATAAGGGTCTAGTGCCTGGCACGGATTGGGCGTTCAACATTATAGCCTATTTTATGGGATGTTCAATGAATCTGATGGTGGCCGGACAAAGACCATCCGTTCAAAACGGCATCGTTGTATTATTCCCAGATATATTTATGAACATTTGGCTACTTAGTTATCGAAACTTGAATAGATACGTAATTTAATTGAGATCAGACTAAGTATGTTTGCTTGAAATTAATGGATGATTTTTAATCCATTTTGAATAACATTGACCGAGTTATTGGTCGTGCCGGGCATGAGTAGCACTAGACCCGTCTCTGCCCCTGATATATATATATATATATATATATATATATATATATATATATATATATATTTATTCGAAATACCCTTGGGAAAGGTATAAATCTAATTATTTTCCAGCAGGGTAGTCTGGTTTCTTTGCCTTGGTTAGCCAAACCGTCTATACCTTTTCCAGTTCAAAATGGGAATAGTTCAGTTCAAAATGGAAAAATTATTATAAGTTAAAATATAAAAAAGCTGCAAAGAGACAATATGGGGGTCCAGTTGTGATGGTTGTTGACAATGCCCCATGTCACTCAAACATTGAAGAAGTTTTTAGTGAAGAAGAATTTCTAGGATGTGAAGTGCTTTGGTCGGGACCATACAGTCCAATGTTTAATCCGATTGAACAAGTATGGTCTTTAATCAAAGCTTACGTCAAGCAGGAATTGGCTGCTAAAATTGTGAGTATTCTTGCAATGGAGAGAAGAGATGGCTTGTCAATTACTGAACAAAGGGCAAGAGCTTTGACTTCATTAATTGAGGAAGAATTGGGAAGGGTTACACCAGAAGTATGCAATCGTTTCATAGCTGGAATTCAATCTAAAATTTCTGCAGCTGTCGCATTAGAAGATGTTGTATTCTAATAAATGACTTGAAGAATTTTTTTTTTATATTATAAAATGTTAACAATTTTTTTGCTAAAATAATTCATAAAATATTTTTATATTTATACTTATAATAATTTTTCCATTTTGAACTGAATTATTCCCATTTTGAACTGAACTATTCCCATTTTGAACTGGAAAAGGTATAGTAGAAGGAAAACTCCGAATTTAACCATGAGTTCCTTTTAAAAACTGACCTTCTGTCAATTCCTGCCGATTGGTTAATACATAGATGTAGATGTAGACATTACATGATGTATTCATACGAGGTAATACTCACACACACACACACACACACACACACACACACACACACACACACACACACACACATATGTTTGAATCCAAGTACAGAAGTACACAGATAACAATATATATATATATATATATATATATATATATATATATATATATTGTTATCTGTGTACTTCTGAATGTGTTTTGTTATGGAAAAGTTTATTCTGCTGATATTACAAATTATTACTGCCTAATCACGAACCCCATAAAGTATTCGAAACTTATGGATTTTTTCTCAGATAAGTTGTACGAGTGGATCAAGAAAACAATGGGCGTCAGATTTACTGATTTACATGGCACCAATAGTAAGAATCATTACCTGATATGACTTACTGTACGTGCTCGATTCATGTCTTCAAAAAGGTGACTGCTTTTGCTAAATTTTAATTTGACTTGTGTATTCCGTCTTTCCGTGATATTAATCGTGAGGCCTACACAGTGCCTCCTATTTTTGATATATACTTGATTTATTGAGAACAAATACGGACTTGTTCTTCGAAACAATTGCTTCAGTTTTTCGATTTTTGGTAGAATCTATTTAGATTCAGAAGATTCGTTATTTTAAGGAAAAAAGAAAGGAAAGAAGGAAGGAAAGTGACGGTACCTTTTAAATTTCTACTTTATTTTCTACTTTATTTTTGGGTTCCGTACGACTATTCTATAACTATTCTTGACCATTGGAAAAACAGTGGCATCTCCAAATAAGGCGTTGAAATGTATTAGTCACTTTCAGTGGCTGAAAGTCCAAAGTCGGTGGTCATGTCCTGTGTTTTAATAATTTATGTTTCGGTGGTGTCGGCTTTCTACAGGAGACACATTTCTGCTGAATTTTGATTTTGAAGGTCTACTGATGGGAGAGTAAACAAGAATGCCGCTAAGCGGTCATGTGGCTTTCCCCACCAACAGCAGGAGAGAATAAGGTATTTTCAATCCAAGGGGTTACTGCTGAAAGAGAAAGAGTTTCTTTCTAGTGTCAGTAAGGCTTGTCTTTTAGGCATACACAGCATCTACTTCCTGTCAGAGACTTCTGGGAAGTGCTACACTTCTGGATTTTATTTTTTCTATTTTTATTTTTCTATTTTTATCTTTAAAACCATTGTTCCATTGTTGCATTCACCCTTTAAAAACATTTTAAAATTAGAAAAAAATAAAAAATGAGTGTTATGCCGTAGTGTAATGGTTATCGTCGTAGGAAAAGGACACGGCGACAAGAGTTCAAATCTTGGACGAGACTGATTACATTTCACATAGCACTAATACCCTTAGGAAATGTTTGAATCCAATTATTCTCCCTCCAACTATGGGTAAATAGTAGGGCAGACTAGGTACTTCAGCCTTGGTGAGGCAACTTGTCTAGTAGAAGGAAAACTCTGAATTCAAACCTGTTAAACTCCGCTTAAAATTGACCTTGTGTCATATCCTGCCCGAGCGGAGGGGTTTCTAAATATGATATACATACATATATATAAATATATATATATAAACACACACATTCATACAGATAGATATTAGGAATTGGTGGTAGTTTTTTTTTTAAATAGAAGCTAGAAAATATGAAACACCACCAAGATATCCAATGAAATTCAAGTAGAAGTAGTCGGACACTGCGCAGCGCTAAAATTTCGACTAGGATCACACATGGCACGGTGCAGGCACTTCTACCTTAGTCGTATAGAGTA
Organism: Sepioteuthis lessoniana; assembly: GCA_963585895.1. NCBI lineage: Eukaryota > Metazoa > Mollusca > Cephalopoda > Myopsida > Loliginidae > Sepioteuthis > Sepioteuthis lessoniana. Next base: position 16,898,591 of record OY757933.1, read on the forward strand.
GTGAACATCTTATATCGAAAAATGTTAATTGTTGAGAATCAGAAATGTAAAATATAAACAAAAGATTAAGTATGCGACAACATGAAAACAGTTTAAAACAAATTTATAAAAATAAATTCAAAAATACAAAAACAATTACAATATTTTCTTTAACCATCAGAACAAAAATTTTCTCATTAAACTGTGACTGTCTGAAGCGATAAAAACAAATGAATTATTTACGATGGCGAAGATTAGTTACACGAATTTAATTTGGTTTCTGTATTTGATACGATCTCCGAATTAAGAAAACTGTAGGGAATCAGTGACAAAATATATATTAACCAGATGAAGGAATAGAAAGGTTATCTTAGGAAGTGAATTAACAAAAAGATTTTCCAGTTTTGTATCTTGAAAAGTTTTCTAGTCTTTTTTTGTGCCTCGTTTTTTCTTTTTTTTTTTTTATTTTATTTTTCTTTTTTTACACACCAATGTCATCCTCCAAAATAGAGAGTTTGATAGGGCAGATAACTGTCATGACACTAATCTGACAGGGAAAAAAAGCAAAAGAAAGAATATATTTTTCACATATAATTTCAGTGGTATCTTCTAAGGTGGTTAATTATTGGGTGAAATAGAGGCTAAACTGATAACAAGAATTAATCTATATATTTAAACAGAGAAAGTTGGAACTTATATAAAAATGAACAAAATATTATTCGAAAGAGATTGTCTTCTTAATACGTTTATATGTGAGAGCGATTTGTAATGTTTGCGTTACCCTTTCTATAACCTTCATCACGTGGTTATCGTATGAAGCCATATGAACAAAAGGAGGAAGAAAGAGGGGGCGAGTGAGTGAGCGAGTGAGTGGGAGATAGAGAGATAGAGAGAGGGAAGCTGGGAGAAACAGAAGAGAAAATAGTTAACAATAAGCAATGAAGATTTTACTTTTTAGGTGAAAAGCGTGTTTTAATTTAAGAATTCGAATTCTGTTTATTTATTTATTTTCTTTAGTGGCATTTAAAACCACCAGAGTTTATTTTATGCCTTAGATGTTTGGAAATTGTGTATACTGCAAGGTTTTATTTATATCTGTACACAGTTTTTTAAGAGTTTTTTTTTTTTTTTTTTTTCAAATATTTCATGTTACAGATGCGTCAGAATCCTTTGAAATAGGTTTGATTTATTGGGTTTTATGGCATATCAACTATTGTAGGTTATTTAACGCCAAATCCATTTTTATGTAAATAATCTGTTCTTTTTAAAACAATTCAGTTTAGCATAAGTACACAGTTTAATGATCAAAAACATTTCCATTTCAGTTATATGTAACAAATCAATTAAGTGTAAATACAGTTTTAATGTCGAAAAACAGTTCAATTTCAAATAATTCAGTTAAGCATAAACACGCAGTTTAAATGTAAGTACGCTTTAATTGTCAAAAACATTTCTATTTAAAGCTATTCAGTTTATTCAAACAATTCAGTTTAGAATAAGTACACAGTTTAATGATCAAAAACATTTCTATTTCAAACTATTCAAGCAGTTATATTTTACAATTCAGTTAAGTGTAAATACAGTTTTAATGTCGAAAAACAGTTCTATTTCAAATAATTCAGATTCCTTTGAAATTGTTTTCTTTTTCTAACAATTACTTTGTCGAAAAATGATTCTGTTTATGTTTATAGTTTTGGGTATAATTTTATTTCTCTCAAGAAGTACGAAATGACATCCATGTCAACATATTGTTTGCGTTGAAATCAGTTGGCTAATGACAGCTAAATCTCAGCATTCTGCAAGAAAGTGTTTAACACTCAAGGAATCTGTATTCTGAATCGCCCCAGTACATCAATTTTTTTTGTCTTGTATAATGTACAGCATATTTCACTGATACCCCTTAAAAGGTTTTCTCTCCACTCCCTCACATCAAACAAACGTTGTAAAAAGCAATGGCTGGCTATGTTTTAGATATAATATCCATTATCGAAATGTAAAATTTTGTTTAGAGTAATGTGGCGTAAAACAAAAAGCAGTGATTTTCATTGGATAAGAAATTATACCCAACAGGAAATTTGAAGCCAACTTTCTTGTAAGATGAGATTTATTCGTGCGAGGTGTTCTGAACTTATTCGTGTTTTATACTGCTAAAAAATATACTGACTGTTTTTAATAAAAAATTCCAACAGCTTATCAAAAATGGAATCTTGTATATCTCTTAAAACAAACCTTTTTATATTCTCATTACAAATCTACCCAACAGCTCTGTATGTCGTTAGCAAGAATCACGGTGAGAGTTTACCCAGCGTCATATCCAAGATGAAAAAAACTATCAAGGCCGTTGACGAATTCTGATTCCTAGCCGCTCGGCCTTCGACTAAGATAGACTCATTATAATGTGATATTCTTAATAACGAGGCTCAACTGTAAATACAAGTAAAATATACAAGCCTTGTCAGCAGGGCATAGAATACCCAAACTGAATTTCCAGCGAATAACTTGGACTACTATAACTAGTAGTGTCTTGGATATGATACAAACTTCATGTGATGATGTGTTGTATTCCACATGTGTACATATGCAAACATAAAACACAGCGAAAACAGGCGAACTCCGTTGTTCTGGGTACGAAGGTTTGATTAACTTCTGAGTTTGGTTCTTCGACACGAGGAGAGAGACACAATTCTTAAAAATCTTTCATAATCATACTATGCTAACAACACCCCCAAAGTTCGGCACATCTCGTGGTCCAGTCTCAATTTTTCAACATCATGGTCAGACCCCAACTTCTCAACCCCATGGTCGGACCCCAACTTCTCAACACCGTAGTTGGAACTCAACTGAATCTTTTTCCAAATCTTCCAAATTCTCAGTCTATCTCTTCTGAGCATGACATCATCCACACTCCAGCCCCATTTCCTGTCTGGGGGTTTATTATGACAATAATGATTGTCATATCCTTTGAGCGCGAGCGTAAACTGTACCCAATGCTATGCACCTAAACTCTTAACCCGAATAGTTCAAAGCCCAACCAAATTGAATGATAAAATATAATTAATGAAAAATGATTTTAAAAAATCATTCCTTAATTATATAACATATACTCCAGCACTGGGGATCTGAGTGTAGGAAATATCCCTTCATTCCAATTACTCCCAAGTCCACTCAGACACAGAGTTGTTGTGCCTGTTCGGGTTACGTCAAAGAGTCAAAAAATCTGTTTACAATGACGCGTATTCGATAGAACTGAGTGTAAAAATAGCTCTTACGAAACAGCAACACGGAAAATGTATACATGAATATATAATAAACGTAATTGTTAAATATTAGGTTTATTGATATTCATATTAAGAATTTTGATCAATTGATCAATTGATTGATTTTATGGTACGTCAACTCGCATGTTTTTATTTCATGCCAACATTTTAAAATCTTGGCATGAAATAACCCTATACGAGTTGTCATAAAATAAATCAATTGATCAATCAGTCAATTATATAACAGTGTCTACATGGGTTGTGTTATGTACTATGATAAATATGGTAAAAAGAAAGTAGAGAACTGAAGATATTTTCATGAAATCCATATCCTCAAATCTTACAGCTCAGTTTGCTATGGCAAATGAATACGTCCAGTGTATATCTGTAGATGCTTAAAACCCCACTAATGTGTGTCCTTGATATGACACTGATATATGCATCTGAGAGTGGGGTTCCAGCCTTGTATAATATAATGGCCGAGGGATTTCGTTTAAATATCTTGCCTTTCGGTTTAGTTAGGCTGAGAACCTTTCGCTTAGCGCATGGGTTAGTTAGGTGCAAACATGAGCGCAGGTGTTCACGTGCGTGCACAGTGGACGTGTCACAATAGAAACCCCTGATAGATAATGTGACCAAGGGATGTGAATGACGTCATGCACCGGATGCGAGCGCGGAGGATTTTGGGGATTTGAAAAAAAAGTCAGTGAGTTGGGTTTTAGCGTCCGAGGAAGACGCTTGACTTTCGGAGCTCGCCGAGGCCTTGCGACGTGTGCCACGCATGATGGGTGGCAGATAGAAAAATCAGCATAGAAAGATTGTGCCTCTCTCTTCCTTATGTCGAAAAACCTTTTAACTCAAAGGTAATAAAAAGTTTCGTACCTGAACTTAGATGTCGTCAAGTGTTTTTCGTGTTTCGGGATTCCTATGTTATCTATATATGAGTTTTGAACATTCTATGCACATTTTACATATTCATGTATGGCTATGTTACACTTGGAGATTTGTAGAATGTGGGGGATCCCTTCATTGCCATTGCTCCCAGATCCAGTCAGATCCGTAGTGGTAGTACCTGATATTTTCCTACGTATGGGTCAAATACAACGGGTCGACTAATTAAATTGTGTGCAAGCAAGTGTTTTATGTTCATTTTAATTCTTAGGAATATAAATCTTTGACTATTCAATTGTGTGTAAATAAATGAATGAGGTTTAATTATTTTGTTAGAAATATAAAGCACGCATTTAACTGTGAGCAAATAAAACTATTTGCGCGCAATAGTTGTAACAGTTTGCCTCAACAAAACAGAATTATTGGTATTAATTAACGTTACTTGGAAATGACTTGAGTGCAAATGAATGAGTAGTGTTGAATGGAATTAGTGTTAAATATATACACTTGAAACCACTTCGCACTGTCCAAAGAAATTTAAAAGAAATATTTGTGTTAGATTGCAATTGTTGAAACTGTTTAACTGTGTAGAAACGATAGTGATGTTTCTGTGCAAACAAATTTTATTTTCAAATGATTTACTCATTTAAAAATAGAATTACCAACAAACTATTCCGTTACAAATCATATATGTGTTACTATTAAAATTTGGTTGGTTATTTGGGTTTTATGGCATATCAACCTTTGTAGGTTATTTAATGCCAAATCCATTTTTATGAAAATAGTTCTATTTCAAACAATTCAGTATAGCTTAAGTACGCAGGTTAAATTTTTGTACAATTTAATTGTGAAAAACATTTCAGTTTCAAGCTATTCAGTTTAGTCAAGCAGTCCTAATTCAGTTAATTCAGTTAAGTATAGGTTCAGATTTTGTTTACACTCAGTTAAATGTCAAAACATTTCTATACTAAACAAATCAGTTTAGTGTAAGTAGAGTTTCAATGTCAAAAACAGTTCCATTTCAAATAAATCAGTTTAGCATAAGCACGCAGTTTAAATATAAGTACGGTTTAATTGTCAAAAACATTTCTATTTTAAGCTATTCAGTTGAGTCAAACAATTCAGTTCAGCATAAATATGCCGTTATTTCTATCTAACTAATAGATAGGGTTACCACGCCAAGCCAGAGTGGACCTGGGAGCAATGGCAATGAAGGGGTGCTCCACCTAATTTAACTTTGTGCAAAAAAATGACTGATGTTAAAGAACACTATAAGTGTTACTGAAAAATACTGGAAAAAATCTAAATGTGTTCAAAGAAATTGTTAATAATAAATAGAATTATTCGTGTTGTACTAAAGACCCTTTTAACTGTGTGCAAAATTATGAGCTCGGGTTCGTTAAAAAATTATCTACAAAATGTGTTAAGAGTTGTCAAATTTCTTTGATGAGGCTTGATGATTTTTTTCATTAAGTGTTTTCTGACTATTGTCTTCATCTTTATTGTTATTTCCGATATGCCCTCCGTAGTTTGAAGTTCCGTGTAGGTTCCCGAGTTTGACAAACACCTGAAGAATGTCAGAGGACGTATCGGCCTAGATGTTGTGGAAATAACAATAAAGATGAAAACAATAGTCCGAAAATTCTTAATGATAAAAATGTGTTAACAAATTATATATATCTAATATATATTTGTATAAAAAAATCGCTTCAAATAACCTATAAGGGTTTATATACTGTAAAACCCAACCAAACCAAATCATATATATCTAATATATATGTATAAAAAGGATTTGGCATTAAATAACCTACAAAGGTTGATACGCCATAAAACCAAGATAAGCCAGTTCGTATATACTTAAGTAAAGTTAGCGACTTTAGTCGAGGGTGACCCGAAGGATCCATTTTCAATAGCCACTAGACCGAGGTGTAGGGGAGGGCGCTACTCCATTCCCTGGATTGCTCCACTTTACCCTTGTTCCTTACCTAATAATACAGAGTATTAAGCAAGGTGGCATCAAATACCATTTTTGAGTCTTCGGTTTGGCATCAAATAACCTACAAGGATTCATATGCCATAAAACCCAACCCCAACAAATCCTATATTTTTAAAATATAAGTATAAAAATGATTTGGATTGAGATAACCAACAAAGATTCATATGCCATAAAATCTAAAGAAGCCAAATCATATATATTTAATATATAAAGAGGATTTGGCATTAGATAACCGAGAATGGTTGATATGCCATAATGTTGTATAGTCACAATCATGACTAACTATACAAACACATATACATCTGCATGCAAGTTCATAACGACACAATAATAAAGACGAGCGACATAGTTCTTAGAAAAATATACCTCTCACTTTATTTGAAAGGGTTGTGTGTGAGAGGGAGTTGGGAACCAGACAGAACTGCAACATATTGACCCCCACTCTATTGGCCATTACCGCGTTTCTTTCCCGTTCTCCTGGGCTACTCAACCGGGGGCCTAGGGCCTCAGCCTCTCTCCGTACTGGCTTTCTCTACCGCATCTTATCTCCAACTCGTCTGATCTCCAACTGATTGAATTTCCTGTGCAATGAGTAATATAATAGATCAGCGTCCACCTTCTTCTTGTGGGCGTCACAATTTCGCACTCATTCAACCTGTCCACGGTCAAGGTTATAATCCTGATATTCCTCGACCGGATCACCTGTTATTTACACAGATGCATTTCCTATTTTGACAGCCCGGCCGGGTCGTAGGTCAATATACAACAATGAAACTTAAACTAACCAAACTAAATAACATCTAACTTTTTAAGATGAATAACCATCCATTTTATAAATAAAAAGCTAGTATATTTTATGTGAAAGTTACTATTGGTAGTTGGTTATTGTTAGCATAAGTTAGCCAAGACGAGTACGAAATGTTAAATTATTAATAACTTGATATGAATAAGATGTTGATGTGTTATACTGAACAGTGCAAGTCTATCAATAAGAAATTCATGAATAGGCGACCATCGTAGGAATTAGTCTTCAAAATTGAGAATTTCGTAATCTGGACAAGATGTCTGTCAAGGGAAGATGTTTAAAATATTGATGCTGTATCTAAGGCTGAAATCGTTTGATGTCCTTTTATACATTATGGATATTGAAACTGAGGGACGTTTTGATTATGAAATGTTTAGTAGCCAATCAAACTAACTGACGTTTGAGCAAGAACTCGACACCATTTGCAAGGTGAAGAGAATAGAATTTGAAAAGTGTAAACGAGAATTAGCTTATAATTATTCGCATTTTTGATAGAATATTAGAATTAACGTTTGAAAATGGTTTTAAAAGTCTAGATAATTATCAACCCATTGTAATACTTTGTGTCTTGGCATTGTGTATTTGAAAAATAAATACGGAAACTGTTTAAAAATCTCCAAAAAAATGAAAATTTTCAAACAGGAAAAAAATTCATTCATATAGAAGATTGGTTGGTTGTTTTTTGTTTGTTTGTTTTTTGTTTTACGGCATATCAACCCTTTCGGGTCATTTAAAGCCGAATAAAATGTTTAATAACTCACTTTAGTACAATTATAGTTTTTCTTTACAAAGAGTTAAATGTCAAAACAGTTCAGTTAAATGTCAAAGCAGTTCTATTTCAAACAATTCCGTTTAGCATAAGTGCACAGTTTCAATGTAAAAAAAGTCATATTTCAAACAATTCAGTTTAGTTCTATTTAAAGACTGTTCTATTTCAAGCATTTCAGATTCTCAAAAGTTTCAAATTTAGTTCTATTTGAACCATAAACACGACCCTATCACGTGCTTCCACTTCGGGTCAGTTTGGAACCGGGAGCAATGGCAATGAAGGCGTACTCTGCATTTTCCAAAGTTTCCAGCATTACAGAAATCTCACCATCATATTGTTTAGTGTCATTTTCAGGACACTCGTCGTCCTATTTACCAACCCCTCCGCTCGGGGAGGATGTGACACTAGGTCAATTTTTTAGGCGGAGTTTAACAGGTTTGAATTCAGAGTTTTCCTTCTCGTAGACTAGTTGCCTCACCAAGGCTGAAGAACCCAGTCTGTCCTACTATTTACCCATAGCTGGAGGGAGAATCATTGGATTCATGCCTTTCCCAAGAGTATTAGTGCTATGTGAAATGCAATCAGTCTCGTTCAGAATTTGAACTCGTGTCGCCGTGTCCATTTCCTACGACGATAAGCATTATACCACGGGTAGGGGGTCGATGTATTCTACAGCTGCAGCCAACTAGGCAATCAAAGTCCTAAGTTTTGCAATATTTCGTTAATATGATGCATGATTCTGCATGTCCAAATACTACAGCCAAGGTCACAAACTTGACGAACTACACAGGTGTGTATGATGAGAGCTATTCGTTAGATTCCCCTCTATAGCTTAAAGATACTGAGCTTGTCTTCTACTCTCTGAAGGGAGGTGCCCGTGGTGTAATGGTTATCGTCGTAGGAATTGGACACGGCGACACGAATTCAAATCCTCGACGCGACTGATTGCATTTCACATAGCACATATGAATCCAATTATTCGCCCTCCAGCTATGGGTAAATAGTAGGGCAGACTAGGTTCTTCAGACTTGGTGAGGCAACTAGTCTAGGAGAAGGAAAACTCTGAATTCACTCCACTTAAAAATTGACCTTGTGTCATATCCTGCCTGAGTGGAGGGGTTGGTAAATATGGTCTTCTACTCTCTGAAAGCTATTGGTTAGATTTCCCCCTAGAGCTTAAACATACGGAGCTTGTCTCACTCTCTGAAAGCTGCTCACTAGATTTACTTCTATAGCTTAAGAAACAGACCTGGTACCCACGGTTTTGAGCCTTTCTGATTGTCTTTGTAAACCGAAAATTACTTTTACTGGTGATCCATTTGTCTTTTACCATTTGTACCACTAATGGTTTTGGTCGCTTCTGCAGGGTTGTAGCACAATTCAACCTCCTAAAATGCACATTTCCGACGTAGACTACGTTTCACATTCTGTGCAGCTTTCAAGTCACCGATAGCGGGAAACAATGCACAGGGTGTCTGCACACTAACTACCACTCTACTACTACTGTTGTATGCTCACAACCATAATCATGATAATATCAATCCAACGGTACATATACTCTACATATTCAAATACAGTCAAATACAAAACACAAGCGGACTCTGTTGTTCAGATACGAAAGGGTTTATTAATTTCGGTCTTCAGTTCTTCGACACGAGGAGGGAGACACAATTCTTACTATGCTGACCATACTATCTGACCCCGTTTCAATGCGCGGCGCATCTTGTGATGTTTAAGATCTCTGTCAGTGGAGATCCGAAAATTCCAACTACTTCTTCAATGGTCAAAATCCAACTCTCAACTGCTATGTTCTTAAAATCGTTAAATTCTCAGTCCATCTCTTCTGGGCATGACGTCATCAACACTCCAGCCTCATTTCCTGTCTGGGGTTTATTATGACCATGGTGATTGTCATATCCTTTGCCCGGGAGCGTAAAACTGTACTCAATGGCTACGCACCTGAACTCATAACCCGAATAGTTCAAAGCGCAACCAAACAATAAAAAATAATTAATAAAAGAATAAAAAATAATTAATAAAAAAATGATTAATATAAAAAGAATCATTCCTTGATTATATAATTCTACGCACTGTATCGTTCTCAGAATTTACATACCGTAAACTAGCACGTACCAGATTATTGCTAGACGTTTGACTAACCCAACTATAACGATTTACAGAAGATATTTCATTTATTATTTTTTATTTGGTTTCCTCGGAGTTTTTCGCCATGTCGACTAGGTCTGTAGAATAAGCCGACTGCACATCTGGTAAGACCACCTCCTAATGAATGCCCAGCGTTTGAGGCTAAACTGCGAGTGATGGTGAGGCTCCGTTTCTGGAACTTTATGGAATGTAGAGAAGTCCTTTATTTTGATTACTCCCAGGTCTACTCTGACACGGAGTGGACTCGGGAATAATCTATGTTACATATAGAACTATTTAACTATTTGCGATATTTGATAACCATTTAACTATGAGCAAATAATTGATTAATATTTGATAGGATTATTTGTATTTGATAGCAACACTTGAAAAATTTAACTGTGTATAAGTGAAAGAATAGTGCTGAATAGGATTATTAGAGTTAGATAGCAATACATGAAACCATTTAGTGTCCTGGGTATAACATCAACTCGGGTAAATAGTAGGACAGACTGGGTTCTTCAGCCTTGGTAAGGCAACTAGTCTAGGAGAAGAAAAACTCTTAATTCAAACCTGTTAAACTCCGCTTAAAAATTGACCTTGTGTCATATCCTGCCCGAGCGGAGGGGTTGGTAAATATGATGACATTAACTCGACTCTGATCGGGAGGTAGCAGTTTTGGAGTTTGTGGAAAGTGGAGTAACCATTCATTAAAATTACTCCCAGGCCGACTATGACTCGTGGTGGTAGTACCTGATAGGATCCCATATATGTACCAAAAAGAACTGTTCAACATTCTGCCGGGATTATTATAATCTGTGATTTAAAAAGGAAGAGCGGTGTACAAGTTGTTTATATGAGGTAGGAATATTGATAATTTGAATTCATAATTGATATATCCCTGGGGGAATATAATCTGTATAAATAAGACTCAATACATCGAGTTTATCGTACGCAAGTAAAACGTAACAAATAATATTCTGACACTCGATCGTTTCTTGAATGCCGGAGTATCCAGAGGACGTTACTCTCGCTTCTCATTGGTTACTGCTTGCTAGCGTCTTTTATAGACTGAGTAATCCATTTTCAGGGGGGGTCAGGATCTTCCACTATATCAATAATGTTGCTTGGCAATACTTCAGACCTTTTTTTCATTGTGTACAAACAATCAGCTCAGGTTCGTTCAAATTAATGTACACTACAAACAATTCGCTTACAAATCACACACACACACACACACACACACACACACACACACACACATATATATATATATATATATATATATATATATATATTATAAGATTGTTGGTTGTCACACAGTCATTTTGACCCTGGGGAAAGGTATGAACCCCCTTATCCTCCCAGCTATGGGTTAAATAGTACAACGACTGTTCTTCTAGGAGAAGAGCGTTGGCATTAAATAACCTACGAAGGTTGATATGGCATTTAACAAAGGAACCAAACCAAACCAATCAGTCATTTTGTGAGTATATGTCAAACCAAGTACAATACGTATGGATGCATGTTTATATATATATATATATATATATATAGAGAGAGAGAGAGAGAGAGAGTGTGTGTGTGTGTGTTCAATATTTAGGATAGAGCTGTTATATGATTATAAATAGATATATATTAGATATATATAGTTAATTCATGGAATATAGACTGCGATCCTGGGTTTTATGGAGTTTTTGCAAACCAACAATCATCAGGCAGTTAAGAAAATGGAATGAATCGAAAATTTAAAAAAATACAAAAAATACAGACAAAAAACCGTTGGGATTTCGTATGAAAGTTTACGTGTGGTTGTAAGTGTGTGAGTGTATGTGGGTGTGTGAATATGCATGTATGTGTTATAGTTACGTATGGATGCGTGTTTTTGTATATATATATATATATATATATATATGCGTGTTATATATATATATATATATATATATATATATATATATATATATATATATATATATATATATATATATATAACACGTTGAGTGACCTACAAGGGTTTATGATCTATAAAACATAACCAAAAAAATTAAACTAATCAAACTTCTTACTTGATGGACTCCTTGAAATACAATTTAATCTCCATCAATCCCAAATAGATTAATTAAATATTGCCGACATTTTTTTCTTAAAAATTCCTGTATGCTATGATTGGAGGGTTTGTTTTGTTTTTTTAAAACTTTTTGGTTTCAAAAGCATTTTTTTTTTTTTTACAAAAATACCGAAATGTTGTTATGAAGGAAACATTGAACCATACGAGAACAAACACATCCCAACAAAAGGCTGATGTATTTGTTAGTGTGACTCAAATACGGAAACTGACTTAACAAGAAAAAATCCGAAGAGATCCGGATTTTTTCTTGTTAAGTCAGTTTCCGTATTTGAGTCACACTAACAAATGGATAAAATCAAAGTTTCATTTATGGTATTTTAATTTTACTTTTTTGTCATTTTTATTTTCTTTAATCATTTTTTTCCTTTTTTAATATTATCTTTTCTAAAGACATTTCATTACTCATTTTTAGAGTTCATCATGTTTATGAAATAATTTATTTAAAATATAATCGCTTTTAAGTGTTTTCTTCGCGAAAATATGATTATATGTGATGTTAATCCAACACTTTTCGATCAGAGTCAGATCGTTCGATCATGTAAACGACTCGTTTGTTTTGAGCGGACCGTACGTAAACGACACATGACGAGCAATCACCACTTTAACTCAGGAATTCTATTAAGTGCATGATATATGGTAAATACCCTACATCGTCCTGCGATTTTTTTTTGTTTTAAAAGAAAATATAAAGTTGTTGGCGTCCGTCTTCAAGAGCAACCAGAAAGCTCCCTTTTCAATAGCTACAACATCGAGGTGTCGAGGAGGGCGCTACTCCTTTCCCTGATTTACTCCACTTTAACCTTGATACGTACCTTATATTGATGAGTATTATGCAAGGAGGTATCAAGTACCATTTTTAAAGCCTTTGGTATGACGCAACCTGGGATTGAACCCAGGTCTCCCGGACCATTAGCGAGCACTCTACCCACTAGCACACTGAGCCGATTTATAAATGCTACTAATAAATTCATACGCTGCCAACATCTTATACACTGTTAGGGGTCCTTATGGACCACTATGAGAAGCCTTTTTTTATACTAAGGACTATTATTTATTTTATAATTAATTTGGTGGAGTTTATTTGTTCAGTATAGACGAGTAGACATTTTGATAGAAAACAACTACATTTTATGGATATCCACGAGTGGAATGTGACATCAGGTCAATTTTAAGCTTTTTGACTTCAAAGCTTTCTTTTCTTAGATTGGTTACCTAACCGAGACTAAAAAAAAACAGTTGGCTCTCCTATTTACCTGAAAGTAGGGTGAAGGAAGACCAGATGAATTCAAGTATTTCCCGAGAGAATTAGCCTGAAATGAAAGACAAACAACCCCGTTCAAAATTTGAACTCATATCCCAGATTTTATAGTCGATTTTGATAACCGTTGCACTAACTGCATTGAGATCTATATATGATAATAAATAATATAAGTAATATTAAGAATATAATATCAAGTAATATAATCTTAAGTAATACCATAAATAATACCAATAATAATAATAATAATGAGAGAAGACCATCCAAACTACAGCATTATTGAAGACGGCCAGGATACCGAAATGAGTCCTTGAGACTTGAGGAGACTTGTTGTTACTCAATCTCCAGTGAACGACCATCAGCTAACAATGATTTGAAAAACTCTAATGAGTAAATAGTAAAGAGTAATAATAATAACGAAAATAACGATGATACGAAAACATACCAACAACTGGATGCAAAAGAAATCGAACGATTTTGGTCTATAATATAGCAACTGAAAAACCTAACAAAAAGGTTGAATGGACAAACAATATGACAAGAGAACTAGAAGGGCTCGAAGAAAGCCCCAAAGCGGAAATAAATATTGATTTACTCAAAACGACGATAAAAAAAATATCAAATTGGAAAACGCCAGGCCATGATGGAATATATGGTTTTTGGTTCAAGATATTCACCTCCATTCACGACAGACTAGCACTAAAAATGAACAAATCCCAAGAAAGAAAATACGTACCCGAATGAATGACCAAAGAAAGAACAACGTTGATCTAAAAGGACCTGATTAAAGGAACATCCTCCCAAATAATTACAGACCCATAACCTGCCAACCGATGATGTAGAAAATATTAAGAGCACAAATAATGAAAGACATTTACTACTCGCTAACATGCCACAGACTGTTCCCTGAGGAACAGAAAGGATGCTGCAGAGGATCCAGAGTCACTGCAGAGTTACTTTACATAGCTCAGCACATCCTAAACGAGAGCAAAACCAGACGGAAAAATCTAGCTATGGCCTGGATTGATTTCAAAAAGGCATATGATATGGCTATCATATAAACTGCTCCAAATGTACAAAATGCCAGATGAAGTAATAAACCTTATTGAGAAAAGCATGAATACCTGGAGAGTGAAAGGGACAGGAAAAGGGAGAAGCTTAGCAGAAGCAAAGATCTAAACAGGTACATTTCAAGCAGATGCTCTATCACCCTTGTTATTCATAACGGCCATGATGCCACTTAACCACATACTCAGAAAATACACAGCCAGATAAAAACTTAGTAGATCACAAGAAAAGATCAATCACCAAGTGTACATGGATGACGTCAAACTATTTGCAAAAAAAAGGAAAAAGAACTGGAAGCACTAATGCACGCAGTTAGAATATACAGTCAGGACATAGGAATGAAATTTGGCATAGTGCCATGCTAATATTGAAAAGTGGCAAATGACATATAACTGACGGAATGGAACTACCAAATCAAGACAAGATTAGAACGCTCGAAGAAAAGGAAACCTACAAATACTTGGGCATCTTGGAGGCTGACACCATCAAACAAGTGGATATGAAAGAAAAAATTAAGAAAGAATACCTCAGGAGAACTAGATGGTTTGGTTTCGTTGTTTGGATTTTATGGCATATCAACCTTTGTAGGTCATTTAATGCCAAATTATGTCTATATATATATATTCAACCAAAGATTTCAAAATGAATATTTAGGTAGGTAAAATTTTCTATTAGCAGGATTTCATTTGTTTGCACAAGATTAACCATTTTTAAGTTGGCCTACTTTTTGGTACAACTCTGTCTCTCTTAAGAAGGACAGAATGTCATCTATTTTGACGTTCTCGAACATATCGGTTGAGTCATTTACTCAGAAAAATCGCTTTCTGATAACAGCGAAAGTTCTGCATTCTATATGAATGTGTTCAACCGTGCAAGTTGTCAGGCAGGTTGAACACTGTGGTTGTGGTTCCTGTTTCAAAATGAAAGAGTGAGTAAGCCTTGTATGGCCAATTCGCAATCGGGATATAACAACTTGTTCTTTTCTTGATTTTCCCGATGCTGGTCTCCACTCTCCTAAGGGTTTTGAATTTTTTTATTTCTTAATGATAGCATGACAGAGAGTGAGTCTGAAAATATTATAAATTTCTTATGCTTACTCTTCGAGATGATGTTGAGAGCTAGGTCTATTGCACGGGCTTCTGCTGTGAAGATAGAGCTTTCCCTTGGAAGAGCTTTCTTACAAACCGTTTTGTTCAAACCAGCCGCGCACGCTGCCCTACCATTGTCCTTGGATCCATCCGTAAAGACATAGAGGTGATCAGGGTGGTGTTGGAGAATATTGTAAAATTTCTCTTGATAAGTGTTGGGGTAGATTTTAGTTTTGGAATGTTCCTTCAGTTCGAGAATCACTTTGGGAGTTTTAATGATCAAGGGTGGTGTTTGTGGAAAAATGCTTTCATGTATATTAATTAGTGGTATTTTTGATTCTTGTAGGGTTGACATCATCGGAATGCCAAAAGGTTTTATTGTTTTTTTTCTTTTCTTTCAAAGTGTTGCTTGTATTTCGGGTTGAAGGTGCAGTCGTAAGCTGGGTTGGATGGGCAAGATGTCAGCTTTGTAGAGTATTGGAGAGCCAGTTTTTCACGTCTTAGTGTAAGAGGTGGTTCATCTGCTTCTGTGCATAGGTTTTCAATAGGAAAAGTGCTATATGCTCCAAGGGCTAGTCTAAGTCCTTGGTGGTGTATAGGGTTTATTTCTTTCAAGTTTATTTTAAATTTTTTAAAAGTTGATTTCCGTAATCTGACAGCTTTTTTACATTCTTCGGTGAACCATGGCCTGTTGTACTTTGAAGAGGTCGAGCTTTTAGGTATATGTTTTCAGCTATGTTTAACAGTGTGTTCGTAAAATATTAAATGTTTTCTTCATTGTTTTTTTTTGGGCTTTTGGGGTTAGTTGGGCAAGGCATGAAGTTTTAAATCCATCACAGTTAGCCTTTCCTAGATTCCAGCTTGCAGTTCTTTTACTCAATTCATCAGTGGTGTTTTCTACTAGAATCAGAAAATGGTCACTTCCACAGGTGTCGTCATGTACTTTCCAGTTGTAATCGAGAGACAAGGCAGGGTCACATATTGATAGGTCTATTGCAGAATATGTGCATGTTGCTGGGTGCAGATATGTGTTGGATTTATTGTTGTACATGAACAACTGATGTTGATTTAATAAAGATTCTTTTACTTTGCCCTTTTGGTCGGTTTTCTTACTTCTTCAGATTTCATTATGGCTCTTAAAGTCCCCAATTATAACAAAGGGTCTTGGTAGTTGTTCTATTAACTTGTTCAGCTCCAATTCCTTGGGTTCTTCATTTGGGGGAATATATAGTGAACACATTGTTATTGTTTTGTGGAGGGTTTCTGATATAGCGACTGCTTGCATGTTTGTATTTAGAGTAATTTCGCTGTGAGGGATGTTGTTGTTGATAATTATAGTGGAAATGAAAGAAAAAATTATGAAAGAATATCTCAGGAGAACTAGAAAATTACTTGAGACAAATCTCTCTCGCCGAAACCTTATCAAAGGAATAAATACCCCTCGTTAGATATTCGGGACCCTTTTTGAAGTGGACCAGAGATGAACTTAAACAAATTGACCAAAGAACAAGAAAACCACATTGCCCTCTCTCAAAAACCAAGACTAAGGAAATTTAAGTCCGAAATCGAGAAAGTGAATGGCTTATTGACAAATATCCCGACAAACGACATCACGGAGTTAAACGATTTAATATATGCAGGAGCAAAATTAGCGAAAAATTCGGTGTCCCTCTCAGACCACCGACAGAAAGTCAAAGCTCGGATGGGAACTCAGACTAGAATCACAGATAAAACAACAAACTACGATAACAAGCAACAATACTAAAACGGCACATTAAAATATATTCGGACGAAACTGAAACAGAAAAAGAACAAGAACGAAAAATAAAACTTGAGAAGACAAAGCAAAAGATACTGGCGAAAGGAGGAAGACTAAAAAGATGCCGAGACTGGACAAAACAATGCACATAGAACAGGAAGTTCCAAAACAACGAAAGAAATAAGTAGGGGGAGAATGGGTGATGACCTACAAACAATCGGATGCAAAAGAGACCAGAAGATTTTGGAGCAAGATATGGGAACGGAAAGATGGTAACAAAAAGGCCGAATGGATTAACAACATAGAAACAGATTTTGTAAGGCATGAAGAACGCCCTAAGATGAACATACACGTCGACGCACTCAAGTCAACACGAAAAAATCAAACGGGAAAATCCTTGGCCCAAATGGCATACACGGATTCTGGTTTAAAAATTCACCACTAACCACGACAGACTTGCTACCGAAATGAATAAATGCACACAGAAAACTGATACACCCGAATTGATGACCAAAGGTATGGACACTCTGATCCAAAAAGACCCCCTCAAAAGAATCGCTCTAAACAACTATAGACCCATGACGTGCCTACCGATGATACAGAAACTAATAACGGCACAGATTTAGGAGATCTACTACTCATTGATGAGCCGTGGAATTTCCCCCGACGAACAGAAAGGATGCTGCAAGAGAACCAGAGGCACAGGTGAACTATTATATATAGATCAACACATCCTCAACGGGAGTAAAACGAGACGAAAAATCCCTTTTATTGATTGGATTGACAACAAGCATATTATATGGTCCCCCAAAGCTTAATACTGTACTGTCTCAAAATGTATAAAATACTCGACCAAGTCGTACAGTTAATTCAGAAGACCATGGCAACCTGGAGAGTTGATTTGATAGTAGGAGAAAGGTGTTTAGCAGAGGTAAAGATCCAAAGAGGCATATTCCTGGGAGATGCACTATCACCATTATTATTTGTGATATCGATGATGCCACTCAACCACATCCTTTAGAAATGAAAACCGGATACAAACTCAGTACATTGCAATAAGAGATTAACCACTTGACGACATCAAATTGTTTACCAAAAATGAAAAAAATTGGTACCCTAATACCAACTGTGAGAATATATAGTCAAGATCTAGGAATGGAATTTGTCATAGACAAATGCACCATGCTAGTAATGAAAAGCGGCAAACGACGCATGGCAGAAGGAGTCGAACCACAAAATCAAGTAGTCATCAGAACGCTTAGAGAAAAGGAAACCTACAAATACTTGGGAATATTGGAAGATGGCACCATCAAACAAGTGGAAATGAAAAAGAAAATTAAAAAAGAGTATTTCACCAGAATCAGGAAACTACTTGATAAAAGCTCTATAGCAAGAAGCTTGAAAAAAGGGATCAATACATGAGCTGCCTCCTTCGTAATAAACTTGGGACCATTCTTGAAGTGGATCTGAGAAGAACTGAAATGGACCAGAGAAAAAGAAAATAATTGACCGTGCATAAGGCATTGCATCCCAGAGATGATGTTGACAGACTATATGAGTCAAGGAAAGAGGGAGGAAGAGGTTTTGCCAGCATTGAAAACAGCGTTGATGCATCGATACAATGACTTGAAGACTACATAGAAAAGAACAGAGGAAGACTGACTACAGCAATCAGAAGCAATACTGACGCAAGGATCAACAGAACGACGATGACTAGAAAACAAAAGTGGGGAAAAGTAACTGCATGGACGTTTTAAGCAACTAACGAACAACATCTCACACAAGAAAACGTGAAAAAAAGAGGCCTTATGAGAGAAACTGAATCTCTCAGCACAAAACCGGTCCATAAGGACCACATCATATCAAAGCGATTATAGATAATACCGAGTAAAACAGCAGACGTTGGTTATTTGGGGATAGAGATGAAAAATCAACCACATAATAAACGAATGCAGCAAATTAGCACAGAGAGAATGTAAAAAAAGGCACGACTTAGTGGGCAAGGTGATCCAATAGGAATTGTGCAAAAAACTGAAGTTTGACCACACGAACAAATGGTATATGCACAACCCAGAATCAGTCCTGCAGAATAAAAGACAGAAGTTCCTCTGGAACTTTGGGATACAAACGGATCCCCTAATTTCGGCCAGATGACCAGACTTTATAATAATCAATAAAAAGAGAGAACTTGTAGAATTGTGGACTTTGCTGCCCAGCGGACCACAGAGTAAAATTGAGAGAATGCGAAAAGAGGAATAAGTACTTCAACCTTGGTAGGGAATTGAAAAACTGTGGAATATGAAAGTGACGATTATACCAATTGCAATTGGTGCTCTTGGTACAATCAAGGAAGAATTGGTTCAAGGACTGGAAGACTTGGAAATAACGGGACGAGTGGAGACTCTCAAAAGAACAGCATTTCTGAGATCGACGAGAATACTGAGAAGAGTCCTGGGGACTTGAGGAGATTTGCTATCACTCAAACTCCAGTGAAAGACCGTCAGCTGACGCTGATGTGAAAAATACTTTAAAGGAGGAATATAATAATTATTTAAACGCTGCTGAACTGTGTATTAAATTTATATTTTACGATTAAAATATGTTTTTTGATTTTAATAAAATTCTATATTGAATTTTACAACAAAAAAATTAATTTTACGAAATTGATTTAAAAATTAGATAAAATATAAAGTTTCGTTCTCGTAATTTTTTGATGAGACTTTGTATATCAACTCAGTCCTATAAAAGAATTTCTTTCTTGACTAGAAAAACTTCATAGAAATGCCATTATCTTCTAACCTGAATGTATATATTGATCGGATCAAGAGATATTGTTTTGATAGGCTTTATCAAAAAGTAAAAAAAAAGTATTTCTTCGTAAAAGAAGATTTGCAACAAACTATCTTTTAGTGAACAAATGCCTTGTACAATTTAAAGGCTGAAATAATTGGAAAAATCTACTGAGGTTTCATATGTTTTGTTCTACTTTTTCCTCGGCGCAAAGCAAGACCTGAAGAATGGATTCTTTCTAATCCTTTTTGCCATAAAACAAGAATCTTAAAAGTAAATCCTGCCTTTTCTTTGCATCTTACTTATTTACCTACTCGAAAAGAAAAACCCCCCAAAAAAATGTATACCGAAGCATCAAAGGTCTAAAAGGATATTTTCTAACTGAAGAGAAACAAAAAAAAAGATTTTTGGATTAATGTTGCCTCATACCAATGGCTGGAAAAAAATAACTTCCAAACCAGTGTTAGCCTGAATGCATATTCTTACTTTGAAAAAAAAAAAAAAAAATTTTAAAGCTTATCAAAACAATGATAAAGTGTTTATACAAAAAGTAAATGATTATTTTTAAAGATTATTACTTTGAAATGATTTCAGCAAAAATATTTCAATTAGATTTTAGATTTAATCAAGTATATTGAAGCGTACGTCTGAATTTCATGTGTTTACTAATATAAACTTACTTGGATACTTTTTATATGGATTAATCTGAAATCATGTTTTAAAGATTCGGTGTAAAGTCCCTTTGTTTCTAAATAACGTACTCATCCATTGCTATTTCTCGAGGTCTATTTAAACCCAAAATGTTTGTTCCTTTAAGGGAACCATCTATGGTCAAAGAGATATGTGCAAATATATCTGTGTGCAAATTAATAGTTTTAATAATAGGTATTCGCAACTATAATTCTGTACTAAGTCTGGTCAGTATTAGTTACTTGAAACCATATAAATACTTGCAAATTATTGCTGTTTGATACGAATACTTGAAACCATATAACTACTTGCAAATTATTGCTGTTTGATACGAATATTGAAACCATATAAATACTTGCAAATTATTGCTGTTTGATACGAATATTGAAACCATATAAATACTTGCAAATTATTGCTGTTTGATACGAATATTGAAACCATATAAATACTTGCAAATTATTGCTGTTTGATACGAATATTGAAACCATATAAATACTTGCAAATTATTGCTGTTTGATACGAATACTTGAAACCATATAACTGTAAAAAATAGACAGAAAATTTTGTCTCTTTTTTGTTTGTTTTGTTTTACGGCATATCAACCTCATCGGTCATTTAATGCTGAATCAAGTTAAAGAAAATAAGTCTGAAAAGAAATTCCAAGGAGAGGTCTTAGGAATTAATGATAAACTTTAGATAATTAGTTGGTTATTTGTTTGTTTGTTTTTATTAGGAGTTTATTTGTAGGGGATCATGATTATAAAAAACCAAAAAAATTGTGAAACAGGCTGGGGAAGGGATCAGTTTGTTAGAATATATCTAGTCAAAAAATAATTTGGTCTTATTATAAATTTCTTTAGATTTTTGTGTATAACTTCATTGTTTTTAGAAATGATATCACATTATTTATTTCAGTGTTTTGGAACAGTTCCTTCATATTGTTTGCACTATATAAGGTTTTTCTTATATGGGCTAGGTCGGTAAATTTGATGAGAATAAGCTTCACGGTGTATTTGGTTTGACATGCATAAGACATTGGTTGTTGTTTCCCTTCGAGTAAATAAGAGCGTGTTATCCTTGTATGACCTATCCGGAGTCTGGACAATTTAACCTCCTCTTTTCGGTCTTTTTAAGCTTTGCTTCCATTCCCCCAGTGTGGTTTTAATTTCTAATGATTTATTATTTTCGTTATTGTTCCAGAGTTGGTGTCTTCGCTGTAGCTAGAAAAGTGAAATCTTAAAAACTACAATGGAAAATCTAAAAATAGTTCTAATTACAATCAAACATCCACTAATGAAACATTCATCATTAAATACTACATGAAAAGCTGATATGCCATTAAATAAATTAACCAAAACAACTCAAACCAATGTACCGTGTTTGATAGGATATAAGATACTAATTTCAGGCAAAAAATAGTTTTAAAATCTACCAGATTTTAAACACAATGCGTCTGCATCTGATGGGTTAATATTTACCTAGACGCCAATGTGCAGTAATTTTCAAATATTTTAGAGCCGGTGCCACTCTGTTTCAGCTTCGATCTCATGGACACCCATATAAATAAAAATGAAATTCATCAAAACTATTTAATGAAAATCCCATCCAATATTTGCACATTTATTTTGATTGCTTTGCTTAGAATAACTTTTCAATTCTTTGTGATATTTTTCATAAAAATGCACATAATTTACTTTGCACAAGCCTAGATCAATATTTGATTATGATATCAATAAGTGCTAAAAATTCTGTTTAATATAAATATGTTGATGCCAAAAGGTTGCAGCATTTTGATCGTCCCGTAAAACCGACATTTAGCCAACATTTTTAGAGTGGTTGCTGTTTAAACTAATTTTTATTGGAGTGTAAATTGGCATAATGGTTAGAGTGTTCGCCAATGTCCCCAGGAGACTTCGGTTTCAATCCCAGGACGAGTCATACCAGACTTAAAAAATGGTACTTGATGCTTTTTTTCTTAACATTATTAAGGACGGATCAAGGGTAAAATGTATCAACCCTGGGAAAGGAGTAGCGCACTCCCTTACTCCCTCGAGTAGTAGCTATCGAAAAAGGAGCCTTCTGGTTACCCTCGACTAAGGTCGCCAACAATACTTACTAACTTACCAGTAATAAAAAGTAGGAATTTGTGGTTCTATCACTTATTGAATTATATAAATTTTCAGCGACTGTAGAAATCCTGGGATCCCCGAAAATATATTGACTCCATAATATTGAAAGATGAAATGTGATATTACATGAAAATTTTAAACATTGATAAGTGTTTGTCAGGCTATAATCGATTTCACGAATATATTCAAACATCATCATATATACCAACCCCTCCACTCGGGCAGGATATGACACAAGGTCAATTTTTAAGCGGAGTTTAACAGGTTTGAATTCAGAGTTTTCCCTCTCCTAGACTAGTTGCCTCACCAAGGCTGAAGAACCAAGTCTGTCCTACTATTTACCCATAGCTGAAGGGAGAAATAATTGGATCCATACCTTTCCCAAGGGTATTAGTGCTATGTGATATGCAATCAGTCTCGTCCAGAATTTGAACTCGTGTCGCCGTGTCCATTTCCTACGACGATAACCATTACATCACGGGCAAACATAAGGATTTACATCTATCCATGTTAGCTGAAGACCAGTTTAAGTCGATAACTGTCAAATCGGTTTTTCTACTGTAAATATATATAAGAAACGGATCTCAAACAATGCGTGGATCAAATCTTTGTACCCAACCTATTGACTTCTCTGTCTTAGATAAACCAACTTGGAGAGAACTGACTTTTGCTCTTTGAATCTTTGAATCAGTGGAACACAAGCTTCCTCATCACGACGAAACAAAGGATCAAAAGGTAAATTTTAGACTCAATGTTGTATATTGACCTTTGGCCGGGCCAAACATGCCATTCCAAAGTGATGCACCGGAAGGAAGTGACACATTCCGATGGCAGTTATGAGAGGAAATCGCGTTGGTGGGCTTGGCTGAAAATGGGACAAGGTAAAAATCCCATGGTACACTCATAGACTGATGCACCGGAAGAGAGTGACCTGTGAACTGCATGACAGTTATTTCCGCTTGATGACGATCAAACATGCCATTCCAAATATTGAGTTGGCGATTGAACAATTATATAATTCGGTGACGACAGGAAGTCAGTGAGTTGGAGGTCAAACGAGTTGGAGAAAGAGGTGGTAGAGAAAGCCACCACCCGGCATAAGGGTCCCCGGGTCCCCTGGTTGAGCAGCACTAGAGAACGAGAAAGACACAACGCTGATGGCCATAAGAGTGGGGGGTCAATATGTTGCAGTTCTGTTTGGTCTCTAACTCCCTCTCACACGCAACCTTTCAAATAAAGTGAGAGGTATATTTTTTTAAAGAAGTCTTCACGCGTCTTTGTTAGTGTGTCTTTCTGATTCCGCATTCTTATATGTATATGTATCATGTGTTTGTATCATCATCATCATCATCAAGTCGTGCCGCCAGCATTGATATCCTTGACCCTCTTTCACCACTTCTCCCTATCATTCATCGCCTCCGGCAGGTCTTCTGGGTTACATCTCGTGTCCTCACATAGCTGCTGTATGTAAGTTCGGGCTGGTCGTCCTGCTTTTGCTTAGCCATATGTGGGGGTCCATAAGAATACGTCACTTACGAGCTCGTACTTGCTTCTCCTGCAGTGTCCGGCGCGTCTGGCTCGTCTAACCTGTATAGTTGGCGTCTCGTGGGGTGTTGTCGCCAGGACTTGTTCAATATTGCTCGCAACATTCTTGTGTAGTTGCCGTCAAGTTTCTTCTCCAGCCGTTTAGTTAGCGTCCATGAAGTGCATCCATATAGCAGTATCGATACAACCTCTGCCTGGAAGAAACTGCGCTTCCTTTCATCGGTCAGGTCTGATTTCCATATTATTGAGAGCCTATCTATAGCCGTCCATGCTTTTGTCAGTCGTGTGTCGATGTCGTTTTCTGTTGATGAGACGCTACTTCCTAGGTAGGTGAATTTGTCCACTAACCTCAGAGAGGCTCCGTCTAGTGTAGTAATGTTGCTCGTTTGGTTGTAACACATATATTCAGTTTTGTTTGCATTGACATGGAGGCCAATGCCTGCTGCAGCTCGTTCCAAACTATGCAGTAGTGTCTCTGCTAGATTAGGCGTATTCGCCAGTATAGTTATTTATGAGTATACAACATTAAACTAACTGACTATATTTTTTGTGCTTTGAAAATTCAGATAACTGATTTCGACTTAATTTTTGTATTTTTCAGTAGAAATAATCGTAATTCTTGCGATTCAGGAAAATGACATCTATTTAGCTTGAACTGATCTTTTTCTATTAAATAAATCTACATTGTGCTATAGAAATTCAGAAAACAAACTTCTCTTTAGTCTGATTTGTAGACTTTAAATTAAAATAATCTTTCTATGAAAAATTTCATCGCTCTACTATTTCAGAAGAGTGAAGTCTGTTTTGTCTACTTTCGAGACAAGAAATCATAGGAAATTTTCGACTAAAAAATTTCTTTGCTCTATAATTAGATAAAAGTGACGGATTTTAGTCTGCTTTCAAGACTAGAAATAACAGCGCATTTTTTAATCAAAAAAGATGTTTAACAATATCAGAAAAGTGACGTCTGTTTAGTCTCATTTCTTGACTTTAAATCACTGTGAATTTATCTGTTTTAGAATTTCAGAAAAGCGACGTATGTTTAGCTTTTAATCTTGACCCCAAATCTCTGTGATTTTCGATTAAAAGACTCCACACTTTAACAATAATCAAAAAAAGTAAAGCTCGTTTTAAAACAAATGGAAAACATAATGAAAGAATTGTCAGTCTAAACAGAAAACCTGATTTAATACAACTGGATCCTTTATAACATGCATTTCTGCTTCGCTGTTTTATAGATTTTCTCGAACTGATGCTGTCTAGTGAACGCCCTGCAGATCGTTATCCTAAATCTTATTGAATCGGCTTTGTGTACAAAGCAATGGTTTGAATTTTGTAATAACATTTGAGAAACTCAACCAATAAAATGGACGTGAGCTTGTAAAGAAATTTTATCCTGAGTAACATTTTTGTATTACATTTAGTCACGAAAATTACTCCGGAAAATGCTCGAAAAAAGTTTCATCATTTTTTAAAATATTTCATTTGTTTATTTGGGTTTGTTTCTTCGTTCGTTTGTTCTGGGGGGTTGTTTATTTGTTTGTTTGCTTAAGTTTTTTTTTCTTGGGTTATATACCAACGCTTCAGCGAGATTAGCATCACTGTGCAAATTGTAGTTTAATGGAATTTCATCAAAATTGATCTTTAGACTAGAATGGTTACCAAGCTTTTTCCGGTTGGAAAGAATAATGTCAGATTTAACAGTATAAGAAATTTCCTCTATCAAATATTAACTAAATAATTAATTTCTATTTTCCTTTTTACATAGAAGTTTATTTTGTTAAAATATGTATTGAAATGGAGGTTCGTCTTATAAAGTCAAATAGAAGACATTTAATAATATTTGCTGTTATTTTTTCTTTTTTTTTTGATAGCCCCCCTGTATACGTCATACACAAAACTGATGCATATACAGGCACACGTGTGTATGTGGACTTGTCCATGCGTGTGTCTGTGTCAGTTTGACACGACTGCCAGGTAAGTCCAGCAGTCGGTTCACTCATTCCTCGAGCCTCAACGGCCCGTCTCGTCTCACCACGGTGGAGTTAGGCTTATTGCCTGACGCCTGAATAGGTCCTTCAGGGGAATGCCGACGGCGCCCGAGACATTTTTGTGTCCACCAGGCGTCTCTGGGCTACGGCCCTGCGCCGGGACCCACTTAAAATCGACTTTGTGCCATATTTGCGCGTTAGTGGGCGTTCATTAAATACGTATATTAACGGGAGATAACTCAGCAAGTAAAAATGGATATCACTTTGGTTTTGTTTTTTTGTTTGTTTTTTTTTTTGTGTTATTTTTGTTTTTGTCCTTTGTTTTTTGTTGTTGTTGCTCTTTGCTGCTTTTTTCCCTTTCCGTTTGGTCTTTTTGTTATTTGTTTTTACGAAACGTGATCTATTTTTCCTGAAATACGAAATTGCAAACTGATATGTTTTCGGTTATTTTGTATTAGATTCTAAATCTTGGGGTAACTTTCTATGTGCAGGATTTACTTCAAATATCAGATTGTACATATAAAATTTGCTTACAGATCAGGAAATCAAAGAACCCTATCAAATTCTGGTTATAAGCGTTTTTCTTTCTTTTACTTTGTTTTCATCTTTCTGTTTCTTTCTTTCTCTTTATTCGAGGATATCTTTCTTCTGCTTTCTTTCTTTACCACTACAGATATCAAATGGAAAGTTATAATGTTACTTGTACCAAATAATACATTGTACCAAATGTATGGTTTTAACTACATCGTGGGAGAAAGTTAGGAACACACAGAAACCCTGTCCTGGTCCACTTACACAAAAATTTATTCGCTACTACACTTTTTTAGTAGTCGTCGAGGATAAAGAAACAGAGTATAAAACTGAGTCGACTGCGTTATCTGAACAAAGAGAAGCAACATGTCACGAGGAAAAAGAGAGCAAACACAGACCTTGAATTTTCTTTTAGGCTTACTGTTGTAGCTCATACATTTCGCTGGTTTCGTGTCCGCTGCTCGTCTAGTGTAAGACACCTTTTTGGAGTTCATACCAAAACGGGACACGCAATTTTCGTCTTTTTTTACATCATCTCTGGCTGGTGTTCGTCTGTCGTCTTTTCCTCATTACGTCTCTCAGCAACTTACTTGGTTACCCAAGTCGTCCTCTAACTTCTGCCTGATGTCGGGGGAGAAACACATCTGTTTTCTCCAACTCACTTCTCACACAGTAAAACCTTTGGTAAGCCTTTCGAACCATTTCAAAAAAAGTGAGAAGTATATTTTTCAAAAAACTGTCTCCGCTCGTCTTCCTTGCGTCGTTATGTTTCTGCATGCGTATATGTATGTATAGTTGTTCATGACTATAAAACAGTAGGGCAGACTGAGTTCTTCAGCCTTGGTAAGGCAACAAGTCTAGGAGAAGGAAAACTCTGAATACAAACCTGTTAAAGTCCGCTTAAAATTGACCTCGTGTCATATCCTGCACGAGCGGAGGGGATGGATTTTCTGTATAGACAACTTATATTGAGGGTTATTTTGAATACCAATTCACGGTATATGTAATATTGTCTGACTGTTTCTCACGACGTTCATTTCCCAGCAATTTTCTTCAATATTAAGAGTTGCTGTCTCAACTTGAAATCGTTTATCACGATGTTGCATTTTATACTTTACCATATTTACCCACCCCTCCGCTCGGGCAGGATATGACACAAGGTCAATTTTTAAGCGGAGTTTAACAGGTTTGAATTCAGAGTTTTCCTTCTCCTAGACTAGTTGCCTCACCAAGGCTGAAGAACCTAATCTGTCCTACTATTTACCCATAGCTGGTGGGAGAATAATTGGATCCATACCTTTCCCTCGGGTATTAGTGCTATGTGAAATGCAATCAGTCTCGTCAAGGATTTGAACTCGTATCGTATCCATTTCCTACGACGATAACCATTACACCACGGGCACCTCCTTTACAAGAGCATTTTATACTTTACGCCACGATTACTCCCACCTTATCGCTTCTCGTGCGTCTCCTCTGCTTTGGGATTAAAAAAAACAACCAAACACATTTTTATATGCACGTGTTGTTTTATTACTCGACTACTTCCATTTTACATCATCCCAGCAAACTTAATGGGAAAACAGTGAAACTTCTCGTGCGGTCTTTCTGAGTGATCCTTCAGACTGAATTTTCCTTATTTTCCAACTTATAACTTCTTATTGTCATTTGATCATGTGCCTGTCTTGTCCAATGTTAGCCACGTTCTTAAATGAGCTTAGAGTCACCACACATCAATTAAATGAGATGACCCAATGTTTTTTTTTTTCCATCGTTTTAATCTATTTAACACTTTTTTATGAAGGGTTGATTCCACAAATATATTATTTTAAACAACTGCATGTTTTCTATACAACCTTAGTAACATCCAGACCCAGATCTTTGATCTTGTGAGACTATTAGTGTAATACAATGGTCGAGGGATTTCGTTTTATGCTTTTGTGTTTAGTTAGGCTGAGAACCTTTCGCCTCAGTTCATGGGTTATTTCGGTGCTACATTAACACAGGTGTTCACACGCGGAACGGACGTGTCAATCAGAGATGTCACAAAAGCCCGGATGGGAAACGGAGCTAGCAAGTGCGAATGACGTCACGCACAAGAAGCGCACGGAGGATTTTTGGATTTTGAAAAAATCAGAGTGTAGAGTTGAGACTTGGCGTCTGAAGAAGAAAGGTAACTTTCGCTTGCTCGCCAAGGCCTTGGGCAGGTGCCGCAAGAGATGGTGGTGATGGTGGTGGTGGGGTTTCAGATGAAAAAGCCAGAATAGAAAGAATGTGTATCTCTCTCCTTATGTGGAAGAACCTTTAAACTCAAAGGTAATAAAAAGTTTCGTACCTGAACTAAGAAGTCGTAAGTGTTTTTCGTGTTTCGAGATTCCTATGTTCTATATATATATATATATATCATCATGTCGTGCCGCCAGCACGGATATCCCTGACCCTCTCTCGCCACTTCTTCCTATCATTCATCGCCTCCGGCAGGTCTTCAGAGTTACATCCTGTGTCTTCACATAGCTGCTGTATGTAAGTTCGAGCTGGTCGTCCTGCTTTTGCTTGGCCATATGTGGGGGTCCATAGGAGTACATCACTTATGAGCTCGTCCTTGCTTCTAACCCTAACCCTGGGTGTCTGGTTCGTCTAACTTGGATAGTTTTCGTGATGGGAGGCAAGTGGCCGTATAGTTGGTGTCTCGTGGGGTGTTGTCGCCAGGACTTGTTCAATATTGCTCTCAACATTCTTGTGTAGTTGCCGTCTAGCTTCTTCTCCAGCCGTTTAGTTAGCATCCATGTAGTGCATCCATATTGCAGTATCGATACAACCGCTGCCTGGAAGAAACTGCGTTTCATTTTATCGGTCAGGTCTGATTTCCATATGATCGAGAGCCTATCGATAGCCGTCCATGCCTTCGTCAGTCGTGTGTCAATGTCTTTTTCGGTTGATGAGACTCTACTTCCTAGGTAGGGGAATTTGTCTGCTAGAACATTATATGTCCCTTTCGCATATCCATAGTACATCGGAAGCTTTGAATTTGAGTTTTAGAACAATGAAAAAAAAAACCCAGTAAAATGAACCCTTAATTCAAAATCCAAAATAACGCACACCTGTACCTGTTCAATCATTACAAATAAACATCAGTTATGGTGGCCAATGTAATTTGATTGAGATTACCTATCTGCACTGAGTCCCGTGAAAGAGCATAGGAAAAGTTAAACGGTAGTCTGGTATTTACCAACCCAACAAATTAGCCATTTCTACGCCACCATTTTTGCCCAAAGGAAGGGCAAAGGCCGACTCAGGTTAATGCATCTGTCATCATAGATATTTCTTGTAGAGGATAAAGTCAACATTGGACTACCTAAAAAGATGAACTTATTCTATAATTCCATCCATTGCAAAAAGAAGATGTCGATCCCTGCCCATTCCGTAATGAACATAAAATAGCCCCGGTCAGGTTTTGAAACCCTGGTCGTCGATTTTTATTTCGCTCCGATGACTTGAACACTGTGTATACTTGAAAAAAAGATGTATGTATTTACCTAAATCCTCATCCACGAGCAGTACGTGACCCAATGTAAGCTTTTCAGCGGAGTGCAACTGGTGTGAAATGATTTTTTTTTCTTTTCTTGGGAGGTTACGTTACTAAACCCAAAGAACCAAATAAAGCACATACGTAGGTTAATTTTTCCTGTTATATTAAATTGTTCGATACCTTCCAGATAGCTAAGTTTATTAACCGTTCCTCAATTCTTTGCAACGGATTGTATGTTTTAAAATTTTTGGTATGTTTGAGGAAGTATTTTTTTTTTTTTTTTACAAGAGCAGCCTTTTTTAAACTTATTCTTTATTCGTTTCTCATAAGGAATCTTTCGAACCTTTTAAGTGGTTAACAGGGCTTAGAAAAAATGAAGAAGTATTAATTAGTTAAAATCTCGTTTTCAAATATAAAATTCATTTAATCCCCCAAACTGCAGATATTTCAAAGGAAAATTATTTTAAAATTATTTGTATTATATAAACTCTTTTATCTTCTTATCACTCAAGATTACTCATAATCCCTATCCCTGGTTTAAAAGGCTGCCTGTAACCTTAAGAAAACCCGTAATTAAATGACAATTATTAAATGCAACGAATTCATCTTATCATTTTAAATTCTTAGATTAATCATCATCATCATGTCGTGCTGGTAGCTCGGATATCCCTGACCCTCTCTCGCCACTCCTCCCTATCGTTCATCGCCTCTGGCAGGTCTTCAGGGCTACATTCCGTATCGTCACATAGCTGCTGAATGTATGTTCGTGCTGGTCGTCCTGATTTTGCCCGGCCATATGTGGGGGTCCATAGGAGTACATCACTTATGAGCTTGTCCCTGCTTCTCCAACAGTGTCCTGCATGTCTAGTTCGTCTAGCTTGGATAGTTTTCGTGATAGGAGGCAGGTGGCCGTATAGTTGGTGCTTTGTGGGGTGTTGCTGCCAGGACTTGTTCAATATTGCTCGCAACATTCTTGTGTAATTGCTGTCTAGCTTCTTCTTCAGCCGTTTTGTTAGCGTCCATGTAGTGCATCCATACAGCAGTATCGACAGCTGCCTGGAAGAAACTGCGTTTCATTTTATCGGTTAGGTCTCTTTTCCATATGATCGATAGCCTATTGATGGCTGTCCATGCCTTTGTTAACCGCGTGTCGATATCCTTTTCGGTTAATGAGACGCTGCTTCCGAGGTAAGTGAATTTGTCTACTAGTTAAGAGGGGTTCCGTCTAGTGTGGAGATGTTACCCGTTTGATTATAGCACATATATTCCGTTTTGTGTGCATTGAACATGGAGGCCAATGCCTGCGGCTGCTTGTTCCAAACTAGCGTCCGTTAATTACCAGTTTATATGAAACTTTTTCGATTTTAAAAATAAAGGAAAATATTAATAAAAAAAAATATCGATAATTAATGTCATTCGGAGATTTTAAATAAATCAAAGGGATCCAGAGTCCGGAATTTTCCGAAATACTTACGATTCTTAGTTTGTCGGTACGTGTTACAGGTTTAAAAATAATCTTTTGAACTGAAACGAAATCGAACGTTTCTTGATTTCCAGTCAACAGTAACGCAGTCATTTTGTAATTTAACTAACTCATCACAGGTTTCAGATGAGAAAAAATAACTTTTTCATGTGGTGTTCCCTCTAGGAAGCATACTTCCAAGGGGAAATTCGAAAAGTGTTCAGTTCCATCGACATTCCCCTTGAGGAATGCTTCAAGCACTCGGCAATCAATTAGCTCTTACCACTTTAAGCCCGGGAACAAGTAATGTCTTGGGGACGTGGAGGCGCTCTAGAACTAAGCTGTTAATTATAGAATTTGTGACCATATTATACAGGTGCCAGGTACTCTCACTGTGATCTCTCACGAAAATCTCCCTTCCTATAATTCAAATTAACATTGTTGGATTACCGATTCCTTCTTGAGATTTTCGAAACTGAATTTGCTCGTGAATCTCACTGGAAATTTTATCTCTAGTTCTGTGTTTTGTCTTGCCATCTTGTCTGCTTAGTCAAAGCCCCAACAAGTGAATTAAAACTTCGTGACAGGAAAGTTATGAACACCGCAAAGAATTATTCTCGGTTTGGGATTCCAATGATGTCGATATATAATCAAAGTCTTGGAGTATTTTAAAATGCTGCTGAGGCGCTCTGAATAAGTCGCAGTAATGGGTTCGCCTAAAAAACAGGATTTTGCTCGGGGTACAGCTTTTTTTCATTCGTTATTTTTAATTATAGAATTTGTGACCATATTGTACAGGTGCCAGGTCCGTGTTCTCTCACTATGATCTCTCACGAAAATCTCTCTTCCAATAATTCAAATTAACATTGTTGGATTACCGATTCCTTCTTGAGATTTTCGAAACTGAATTTGCTCGTGAATTTCACTGGAAATTTTATCTCTTGTTCTGTGTTTTGTCTTGCCATCTTGTCTGCTTAGTCAAAGCCCCAACAAGTGAATTAAATATGTATATAATATTATAGGGTATTTAAGGAAAATTGATATCATTTTTTATTCAAATAACTAGACCAATTTTTATTTAAATGATCTCAAGCTTTAACAGCATGTGTAAAAGCAACAGAAAATTTTGTTGAATTTTTAATGCTTTGTTTTCCTTTGAAGTATGAAAATGCCATTCACTGGAAAAGAAAAGGCATTAAAAATAGAATGTTTGCTCTTTCCATACATGATATTAAAACCTGAGATTATTTAAACGAAAACTGATTAAGTTATTAGATTAGTAAATGATTTAATGAAATGACCTATCTTCCCAGTACACCAATAATTGTTAAGTACACACAGATCACTCTGCGCAGGACTTTAACTGAAGGACCCTCAACGTAGGACTTCAACGCTGGACTCACGTGATCGACCACTGCTAGTGACCCTTGCGAGGATAGTAATGTTACTACTTGTTTTATTAGTACACCCTTAGGAATTAACCTGCCTTTCTGTTATACCTAGCTAATGTGTTATCTAGGACGCTTCTGGTGGTGTAATGGTTAGCAAGCTAGACAAGCAAACCTTCATGAGTGAGTTCTAGTCTTATTTCGTATCCCATATGGCCTTGTGCTACATCTTAGCAGAAAGCTTAGTAAATTACCACCTAATGAGTTGTCTATTCTTTTCCATTCTTTAGCCTGTCATTGTAGATAATTTACAATATAATCATAATCATCATCATCATGTCGTGCCACTAGCACGTATATCCCTGACCCTCTCTCGCCACTTCTCCCTATCATTCATCGCCTCTGGTAGGTCTTCAGGACTACATCTCGTATCCTCTCATAACTGCTGAATGTATATTCGAGCTGGCCATCCTGCTTTTGCTCGGCCATATGTGGGGGACCATAGGAGTACATCACTTATGAGCACGTCCTTGCTTCACCAGCAGTGTCCTGCATTTCTAGTTCGTCTAACTTGGATAGTTTTCGTGATGGGAGGTAGGTGGCCGTATAGTCGGTGCCTTGTGGGGTGTTGCCGCCAGGACTTGTTCAGTATTGCTCGCAGCATTCTTGTGTAATTGCTGTGTAGCTTCTTCTCCAGCCGTTTTGTTAGCGTCCATGTTGTGCATCCATACAGCAGTATTGACAGCTGCCTGGAAGAAACTGTGTTTCATTTTATCGGTCAGATCTGATTTCCATATGATCGATTGTCTATCGTTAGCTGTCCATGCCTTCGTTAGCCGCGTGTCGATATCCTTTTCGGTTGATGAGACGCTGCTTCCCAGGTAGGTGAATTTGTCTAATAGTTTAAGAGGGGTTCCGTCTAGTGTGGTGATGTCACCTGTTTGATTATAGCACATATATTCAGTTTTGTGTGCATTGACATGGAGGCCAATGCCTGCGGCGGCTCTTTCCAAACTATGCTGTAGTGTTTCGGCTTGGTTGGGTGTATTTGCCAGTAACGCTATGTCATCGGCGTAGTCGGCGTCGGTAATTGTTTTTGCGGGGTTCCTTCTGCTTCTTTTCTTTGTCAGCTCGAAGCCGTTTTCTCTGATTTTTATCAATCGATGTTGTAAGCACGTCATCTAGACAGATGATAAAGAGGTATGGGGCTAGCGTGTCTCCTTGTTGTACTCCTGCTACAATGTTGAAGTTTTCTGTGTCACCATCTGGTGAACGTACTTTCTTTCGTAGACGCAATAAAGATTCTCTACAAAAACACCAAATTGAAAGTACGTTCACAATATAATAGAAAATAATATCATTTTTTCCGAAACTATCATAAATGATATAAAATCTTTCGAAACGCTTTCTGTTATAATATATTTGAACAAGATTATGTATACATTTGTATGAGTGTGATCAGAATAGTTGTGTTTCCATTGCATAAAGACAACGCACCTAAAATCATTGTGGACTATTTGTGTAGAAATATTATTCGAATGTTATTTTCATGTATTGGCGAAATGGAATTTATTGCTATGGGTGAATTGACTACATTTTTTCGTGTTCGAAACTAAAAAATCAAACATAGATTTTTGAGTAAAGTTTAAAAGTTCTAAAATAGGACATATCTAAGTTTATGAAGAAGATCACATTGGAAGTGACGTTTGCTACTGGAGTGCAAAGAAATCCAATTTTCAAAAGGCGTTCCTCTTTGGAAAATTTTCACCGGGAAATTCAGTTTTCCCATTAAACTACACTCGAAGATTGTATTTATTTATCAACCCCAGCGCATGTACAGGTCACAATGTGACACAAGGTCAATTTTTTTGTGTAGTTTAACGGGTTTTAAATCAGAGTCCTGTTTCTCATAGACCGGTTGCCATAACAAAGTTAAAGAGACCAGTCTATTCTAAAATTTGCTGCAAGTTAGAGGGTGAAAAGTTTGATTTATACCTTTCCCAAAGATATTTGCACTATATGAAATGTAAAATGACACGTCTATATTGATATATTTTTTTCAATTTTAGGCTAAAACACAAAATTATTAGAATTGTATTCATTATAAATTTATTTCGCAATTCCAAGCTCAACAGATCGATACAACTTGAAAAATCGAAAAAAATTTATAATGGAACACAATTTCTAATTTGTATTCTAACCCCCAGTATACATATATATATATATATATATATATATATATATATATATATGTGTGTGTGTGTAAATTACTATGCTAGTATATTTTGTATTAAATAGCCGTGCATTGAACTCTCATTCTGGGAATATTCACAGTCCTTATTTACTATAAATATAGAGGGATGAGTTCTCTGGCGAATGAAGTAATCGTGTTGCCATTAGCGTTTATTTCAAGTCTCTTCATATATGAATTGAGGTCTCGGTAACCGTTAAACGGATGTATGTAAACAATAGTAATTGTGAATCATAACCGTTTAAAATTTACTTCGCTGCTACTGGCTCCACGTGGCTGAGGGTTAGAAGCTTGGATTGGCGTTTGAGTCAACCGGTTTTCGATCCAAGCTACGGGAATCTAATTTGTCTAGCCACACTGATGAGTTCAGATAGAACGAAACAGATCTGTCTGTAGATGACTATATATATATATATATATATATATATATATATATATATATATATCGCTTAGAGTTTCAATGCAGATTCTTGCACTTGCACAATATTGTGAAAGTGGATCAAAATTATCAACAATTGACACAAAGTATTAGATGTGAAATGATCATCAATTCTGTTACTTATTGAGCTTTGACGGCATGTTATTATGGATTTCATAAGCAGGATGTTATAGCTGAGTCTTAAGGTAAACATGGAACAGCAGAAATGAATCTCGTGAATTGAGCAAGACGAAAAAGATATCAGTTATCTTGTATAGTGGCTCGTACCACGTGACTTCCGGTATCGTGGAATATATAAATTACGTCGTGTTTCTGAAGAAGCAGAACCAGAGATACAGCTCTGGAAGGACGTCAGTCAGTAGTAAGACCAACTTTGGACGTACGACCAACTGCACGTGACTTATAGTACTAGTCGGACTGTATCACTTCAGTTAGTAAATGATCAACTCTGTTTCACTGTGTTTTATTTTACTTACCACGATACAACAAGTTATTAAAAAGGTGAAGGCGCATTTGATCACAGTACAGTAACTAGATTGTTCAAGAAATTTCACCGGGGTCACAAAAACCTTGATTATCCATATTTACCAACCTCTCCGCTCTGGCAGAATTTGACTCAAGGTCAATTTTTAAACAGAGTTTAACAGGTTTTACTTCTCCTAGACTAGTTGACTCACCAAGGCTGAAAACCCAGTCTGCCCTACAATTTACCCATAGCTGGATGGAGAATATTTGGATTCATAGCTTTTCCAAGGATATTAGTGCTATGTGAAATGCAATCAGTCTCGTCTAGGATTTGAACTCGTGTAGCCGTGTTCATTTCCTCCGACGGTAACCATTACAACTACAGGCACCTCCAAAATATTGGTTATCTGGTATAATGGCTCGTGCCACGTGACTTCCGGTATCACGGAAGTATAAAAGACGTCGTATTTCTGAAGAAGCAGAAGCAGGAAGAGAAGCAGATAGACAGCTCTGGAAGGACGTCGGTCAGTAGTAAGACCAACTTTGGACGTAACACCAACTGCACGAGACTTATAATACTAGTCGAACTGTACCACTTGAGTTAGAAAATGATTCACTCTATTTCAGTGTATATCTTTTACTTACCACGACACAACAAGTTATGAAAAGGGCAAGGCGCATTTGATCACAGTACAGTAATCAGATTGTTCTAGAAATTTCACCGGGGCACAAGAACCTTGATTTTCAGGCAATACCAGCTAGGTCTAAAACCATATTGGCTGGGGCTGTAGAATACACTGACTGCTTCTCTGCCGAGGAGTAAGACCCCCGCCCCAACGAGTGTTCTAGATATGACTCTGAACAGTCTGATGGTGAG
Source organism: Sepioteuthis lessoniana (assembly GCA_963585895.1). Lineage (NCBI taxonomy): Eukaryota > Metazoa > Mollusca > Cephalopoda > Myopsida > Loliginidae > Sepioteuthis > Sepioteuthis lessoniana. Next base: position 16,935,818 of record OY757933.1, read on the forward strand.
GTTCCTGTAATGCTGGAGCTTTGGGGAATGCGGAGTGCCTCTTTATTGCCACCACTCCCAGGTCCACTCCGGCCCGGAGTGGTGGCACCTGATAAGGGTCCTGTCTATCGGTTAAATAGAACTGAACCATGTTTCCTTCACAATAATGATTTTTGGATTTAAACAGCATATTTATGCTAAACTGAATTGTTTAGAATATAACTGTTTTTGACATTAAAGCTGTACTACACTAAACTGAATTGTTATATGTAAGAACTGTTCTGACATTTTACTGTGTGTAAACAAAATTAACTGAATTAGAACTGTTTGAATTAACTGAATAGACTGAAATAAAAAAATGTTTTTGACAACTAAACTGTGTACTCATGATAGACTGAATTATTTGAAATACAACTGACTATTAGTATAAAAATGGATTTGGCGTTAAATAACCTACAAAGATTGATATGCCATGAAACCCAAACAACCAACCAACTAAAACCGTTGATTCCGAAACAAAGAAAATAAGACGAGAAGTATACAGTCTGTATAAGGCAAGCTTAGCATTGCTCAGTTTAATGTAGTTAGTTACCTTCTCAACCGGGGCAAAAGCATTTTGAACTACCGAATTTTGTCACACGTTACCAAAATATTACAAAACTTTTAACTCACCTTAGTACATATTTCATCTTCCTAAAATTAAACGGTTCTTTGACGGAGCGATTGTTTCTATAATTATATAATATTAGGTTATTATGCGCTTGGTACTGGTCTTTGTCCGAAATAACTTAATATCTGCAAGTAAACGCGAAATATTTCCTTTTTAAAGAGATTACAGAGAAACTACGTTAATGATAGCATCAGCTTTCTTTTGATTTAGTTGATCAAAGATTTCTATGGTAACTTTCCATTTATTATTTTACTTTATCATTTATTATTAACGCCGTGCAAATTAGCTGAAAAATTGAAGAGAAAGACTGAGGAATAAAATAGAATATTCTTAGTTGAACGAAGGCATTTTTGTCACATTGTAGAGAAAGAGATACCAAGCTTTATTAAGTAAAATAATGCCTACAAACTTTAATTCACTATTGTTTTTAATTCTGTTGACTAATTTGCCCCTAGTAAGCAAGGTGCAGTCAAGTGAGATTTACCGAAGCAAATCAAAAAAGATAAGAGGAAGGATTCAAAACTACATAAAAGAGGTAAAAAAATACGAAAGATTAATATATATATATATATATATATATATATATATATATATAAATTGGGCGAGTTTCGACCCCAGCTTCAAGCGTCCAACATGTCTAGCCACACTGAAGAGCGGTGATACAACAAAACAGTCTGTGGATGACAATACACACACACACACACACATATATATATATATATATATATATACATAAATTTAATTTCTGTAATTAGCTCTACTTTTGTTTTGAGCACTATTTGTAATAATCGCATTGCAGCATTTTACGGTGGATTTTCGTTCTTTTGACCAACGGACTGCATATCCCTTGATTTTTTCATCTGGTGTGACGAAGTTGGCCTTTTGTTTATTTTTTCCCCAAAAGAATATTTTTTTCTTTTTCTCCCAGGCAGTGATTAGGGATATTGTTATCTCTAAATTCTGGCGGTTTTTTAAAAAATTTTCCTAGTAACCGTGAATGCTGGTAAATCGTAATTTAGTATATATATATATATATATATATATCGAAGTAATACATACATATATATATATATATATATATATCAATCTTTCGTATTTTTACATATATATATCAATCTTTATATATATATATCAATCTTTATATATATATATATATATATATATATATATGCATATATATATATATATCAATCTTTCGTGTTTTTTTTCGTATATATACATATATATATATATATATATATATATCGAAGTAATATATATATATATATATATATATATATATATATCATTCTTTCGTATTTTTAACCCCTTTGCTGTAGTTTTGAATCCTTCCTCCTATTTTTTTAATTTGCTTCGGTAAATCCCACTTTACTGCATCTTGCTTACTTCTAAGGCGCCAATTAGTCTACAGAATTAAAAAAAATACCAAATTAAAGTTTTTAGGCATTACTTTGGTTACCAATGTTTGAGCGATATGATACTTAGTCTAATGTAAAGTTGGGCGGGTTTCAAACCCAGCTTGAAGCGTCCTGCGTGTCTACCCACACTGATGAGTTGTAATACAACGAAAGAGTCTGTCTGTGGATGACCATATATATACGCCCCCCGCCCGGGGGGTTGAGCACTCTGGCGAAGGAATTAACGGCTGCCACTCGCGCAATGCAAAGCTCTTCGTAAGAATTGAGCACTCTAGTATGCAGTAAGGCAAAATGTAAACAAGCGAAAGCTACTACATAAGGCCTTATCATTCCCGAGTTGACGTATATCGACTGATGACTGAGCGGTATGATACTTAATCTAATGTAACGTTGGGCGGATTTCAATCACAGAATGAATCGTCCTACATATCTAGCCTCTCTTATGAGTTGTAATACAAAGAAACAGTCTGTGGATGATAATATATATATATATATATATATATATATATATATATATATATATAACTGTTTCATCCAGTGAGCGAACCTTGCATCATTATAGATTCAACAGTTTCTTTAGGGAGATTATAAGTATTTACTCCATCTTCCCTATGCGTATGGAAGAGGCCTTGTAGAAGTCTACAAACAAGAGTGTCGCCTCGAGTTTATTTGAAAGAACGGGTTCTATGATTCGACAAATTGCTAAAATCTGTGATGTCGATCGATTTCTCCAAAAACTGTTTAGATGTTTTCAAAGAAAATTCTCAATTTCTGGTTCAATGCGATTGAGAAGCGGAGCATATATACTTTGGTCGCTGTAGAAATAAGAGTAGTTCTTTGTAATTCCGATGTAACCTTTTTTAAGGGAATGATACAGCATTTTGTCCATGTTTCTGTTGTCTTCTGGTTACACATACGGCGTTACAAAATCGAAGTTGTAGGTCATCAGATTTCCTCGTCTTCCATACTTCTGATGGTATTTCATCGAGACCGGCAGCTTTTCTGTCTTTAATCTTTATCAGAAGTACGTTGAGTTCTACTGTCCTATTTTGATATCTACTAAGCAATTAATATTTTTTTCTGATAGGTCTGTGTGTAACTGTCCAGTCGACTGCGTATCTGCGGAGAGATAAGGCTCCCCAACGAGTGTCCTAGATATGACATTAAACTATCTGAGGGTAAGGTTCCAGTAATGCTGGAGCTTTGGGAAATGCGGAGTACCCCTTCATTGCCATCCCTCCCAGGTCCACTTTGGCCCAGAATGGTAGCACATGATAGGGTCCTATCTATGGGTCATATAGAACAAATCTGTGTACTTATGATAAACCGAATTTCTTGAAATAGAACTGTTTTGACATTTAAACTGCGTACTTATGCCAAACTGAGTTGTTTGAAATGAAACTGTTTTTTGTATGCAAACCTAAATTGTTTGAAATAGAACTGAATAAAAACGGATTTGGCATTAAATAACCGTAAATGAAAATATGCATTAAAACCCAAACAACTGAATTGTTTGAAATATAACTTTATATGTATAAAAATGGATTTGGCATTAAATGGCCTACAATGTTTGATATGCCACAAAACCAAAATGAACCAAAGCAAACTATGTGTAACTTTTGGGGTTTCGAAGCAGATTCTTGAAATGTTTTTTTTCTACATCCATATTCGTTCTTCTTGACTTGCTCTCAAGGTACTTTTTCTTTTATTCGCTTTATTTACTGTTTGCCAAGTTATTCGAGATTGTCTATCTTCTTATTCACTTGATCTGACCTTGAGCGTATTCAATTTTGTTATTTTTACGATGTGTCAGTTAGTTCTCTATATCTTCTTAGGTTTTAGTGAGTTGATGTTAGTTGGATGCCTTTTATTAAAGAAGGATGCTGTTTTCATGTCATCTCATTTTTCCTAACTGCTCGTGTCTTGCATGCAACTCTACACTTTGTTTTGTTGGTATATATTCTACTGCTGCTTCATTGTGAGCGTTGACAAAATTTTCGTATTCGTCGTTCGGACTTAGTTTTTCAGATATCGCCTGAAGAATATCGAATTTGTTTCTTCATTGGACTAGTAGGTAGAGTGTTCGCCAAGGGCCCGGAAGACTGGTTTCCAATCCCTGGTCGAATTATACCAAAGACTTTAAAAAAATGATACTTGATATCTCTTTGCTTAACACTCACCATTATAAGGTACGTATCAAGAGTTAACTGGAGAAATCCAAGGTTTGGTTTGGTTTCTTTGTTTAATGGCATATCAACATTTGTAGGTCATTTAATGCCAAACCCATTCTCCAAGAAGAACAGTAGTGGTACTATTCAACCTATAGCTGGGAGAATAAGGGGGTTCATACCTTTCCCAAGGGTATTTGCCCGAAAGTGAACGTAATAGCACGACTGGAGTACGAACTCGCTTACTACGATTCCACAGTCCATCGCTTTAACCATTACACCACGAGGACACCGCCGGAAAAATCCAAGGAAAGGAGTAGCGCCCCCTACACCGCGGTGTAGTAGCTATTAAAAAGGGAGCCTTCGGGTCACCCTCAACTACAGTCACCAACTTTACTTATTATTGATTTATCTATTGTCAAGTGAGGACCAATCATAGCATTTGGGCTGGTCGTTTGTGTCTTATTTCTGCCTAGGCTCAGGCCAATCTTTTTTTGTAAAAATTCTGTGATCGAAAGATACTCGTTACATTAGCTACGCATCTGTTCAAAATCTGCCTAGAAAGTCGATAAATCTAATGACTTTACACTAGATAAATGGCTTAACACTAAAAACGGTAAGGAGTAGAAGATATTCCCCAGAAACAATGACGGGCGTGCACTGTACAGATAACATAGCGCTTCTGGCATGTACATGAAACCAAGCCGAATCCCTGCTACATAGCCTGGAACAGACAGCAAGAGGCATTGGCCTCGACGTGAATGGGGACAAAATGGAGTTCATACGTTTTAATCAAGAAAGAGACATCTTCACTCTAAATAACAGTTCACTGAAATTAGTGGGCAAGTTTAAGTACCTCAGGGGCAGCGTCTTATCTATTAAAAGTGATATCAATATACGCCAAGTGAAAGCGTAAACTGTTATCGATAGGCAATCGATCACATGGAAATCTGATCAATCCAAGAAATTAAAACGGAATTTATTCCAACTTATTTTTTTTTACCTTCAGTCCTTGGCAACTCGAAAAGAGAGACACAAATCATTAAAGCCTATGCTAACCATACTATTTTGACAACCAACACGCGCGGCCCATCTTGTGGTGTCTATGATCTCAACTCATCGCTGTCGGTCTAGGCCCAAAATGATCTGATGTGATCATATCCGAAAAATCCAATCGCGCGCTACAACGGTCGAAACTCAACTACCCGTCTTTTCGAAATCCTCAAATTCTCAGGACTATCTCTTCCGGGTACGACGTCAACGAACCATTCAATTCACTCCCACGGCTGTCAATTCCAATTTCCTGTCTGGGGCTTTATTTTGACAGATGATGATTTTCATATCCTTTCCGCGCAGACGTAAGAGTTCACCAACTGACTATGGCATCTGAACTAAGATATACCTTGTAGTTCAAAGTTAATTATATTTTATTATTTAGTTTGGTGAAGATTAAATAATAATGTATGATTTACGAAAAATGATCAATATAAAAATCATTACCTTAATTATATAACAAAATGTATATTATTTGTAAACGGATAGCTTGTAGGTAACATTTTGAACAGACCAAAGATCATTCGTTTGCAAACTGTTAAATTGTTTAAAGAATTGCTATCTAACATAAATAGTTTTATTTGGACACAGATAAGTTGTCTCCAGTATTGGTTGTTTGGTTGTGCTTGACATGATATCAACTCCAGTATGGGGGGAGGTGTCCTCGTGGTCTAATGATTAAAGCGATGGACAGTAAATTGTAGTAAGCGAGTTCGCACTCCAGTCATGCTATTACATTCACTTACGGGCAAATACCCTTGGGAAAGGTATGGACCCGCTTATCGTTCTACCTATGGGTTAAATAGTACCACTACTGTTCTTCTTGTAGAATGGCTTTGGCATTAAATAACTCACAAAGGTTGATATGCCATTACACCAAACTCCTGTATTTTGTTTATTACCTCATCCCTACTGGTCTAAACCATATTGAATTATATGTAAAATAAACTCTGTATTTAGTTATTAGATGTGATCTCATTTCTTTACCCTTAATTTCTACGGATCTGGTTCTTATTATTCTTCGTTGCACCAGCCGTAACAAGAGTATATTTTAAAATGAAACCTGGTAGCCGCCGACATGAAACTATATAGATAATGGTCCTGTAAAATCTCCAAGGACCGATGTCGATACGCAAATTTTGAATTTGCTTGGATGTGAATGTAAGTGTGGGAAAGGTTCAGTGCTTAACTTGCTATTTGTTTCTCTATTTGTTTGAGATCAGTGAGTCAGCACGAAATTAGCTGAATACGGAGTTGGAGTGAGAAGTAATCTGGAAGGCGATAAGTGAAACTCAGAGGACGAACTACAACAGTGTTGGGATAAAAATTATCTACAAATTCAATGAAAGCTGATTTAGCGGTCGAGTTTATGTAAACGTTTTAATGACACGTGTTCTTATCATCATTAGTTGAGAAGAATAATTAATATATTATATAAGCTGTGGTATGTGGGTATCGAGCGGTCAGTCTGGGGAGAGAGACAGTCAATGAATTAGGCAAGACGGTTTAGTTCTATTTAACACATACATATTAGATATATATTCTTTGTAAACAAATAGTTTCTGGGTAAGAATTTTTAAATGAGACAGTGCTCGTTTTGTTTTTTTTTTTTTTTTTTTTTTTTTTTTGCTTTCAGTCAAATGTTTTCACTATTGCTAACATCAGTTGTTCTATTTGGACACAACTAAATCGTTTCAAATAGTGATATTAATTGTTTGCACTCAGTTAAACGTTTCAAATATCTAACCCTTGTAATTTTATTTACATTCAATTAAATGGTTTCAATCATCGCCAAGTAATGCTAACAATTCATTCAGACAACAGTCATTTATTTACACACGGTTAAATGGTTAAACAGTTCAATTGAACCCATAAATGGAATCCTAATATGTATGACCACTAAAAGTCAAAGTGGACCTGAAACTAACGAAAATGAAAGAGTACTTCATATTATCCAAAGCTCTAGGACTCGAACGTCATCATTAGATATTTTTGTGTCATTTTCAGGACACGCTTCGTTGGACTCTTAACCCTCTGAACAGATTCAGTCAGAGTATTCTCCGGCCTCAGCCCTCTGGACAATCAAAGAAGAACACAAAATTTATGTCTAAAAAAAAAAGGCTTAAAAATGTTTCAAGTAAATATATAAAAAAAAGAATTTAAAAGATATGGGTGGTGATAAAAAATAAGAAAAATTGAAGAAAGAAATGAATGATAATTAAAAGACATTCAAAAATGATGATATATGAATTAAAAGTTGTTTGTCATCTTATAACCGTATGTCGTTTCGGTGCCCTATACATATGGCCTTGTGATACATCTAAGCAAAAAGCTTAGTCAATTGCTACTACAATCCAATGCCGTTCGTATCTTGAGTAGGACACTAAACTGCAGCTGATAGTGAAGTACCAGTCCTGGATAGTGGGGAATTTACAGTATCCTTTCATTGCAATTACTCTCAGGTCCACTCTCACCTGGAGTTGTAGTACCTGTTAGGGTCTTATCTATGAGTCAAACAGAACTATTCAACCTTTTACTAGTGACTAATATTAATATTTAATAGAACTGTGTGTTAAATAGTAATACTTGAAATCATTCAACTGTGTACAAACAAAAAATAGCAAAACTTGGAACCATATAACTGTGTGCAAACAATAAATAACAAAACTTGAAACCATTTAACTATGTGCAAACAATGAATAAAAAAAATGAAACCATTTACCTGTGAGTAAACAATAAATAAAAAACTTAAAGCCATCTAACTGAGTGCAAGCAATGCTTAAAAAGCATGAAACCATCTAACTGTGTGCAAACAATAAATAAAAAACTGAACCCATTTAACTGTCTGCAAACAATAAATAAAACACTTGAAACCACTTAACTGAGTGCAAGCAATGATTAAAAAACTTGAAACCATCTAATTGTGTGTGTACAAAAAAAAAACCCAAAACCTGAAACCATCTAACTGTGTACAAACAATAAATAAAAAAATTTACCCATTTAACTGTGTGCAAACAATAAATAAAAAACTTGAAACCATTAACTGGGTGCAAGCTTGAAACACCAAACCATTCAACTGGGTGCAAACAAATGTTTACTGTTAAATAAGATACGAATAATAGATGAATAAAATTACTGATGTTAAACACGAATACTTGAAACTACTTAAATGTTTTCAAACAAATAATATTTGGCTTTTTAAAAAATAATGTTACCTAAAAACTATTTGCTCATAATTAATAGCACTAACTAAAGCCATTTAACAGCATGCAAAGAAAAGGTTAATTCTCAATAGAATCATTTGTTTTTATTAGTAATACTTTAAACCCTTCGACAGTTAGTAAACAAATGAGCCTGGTGTAGTTTAAAATAATGATACCAACAAACTATCCACGAAAAAATCATATATATAATATACATGTATAAAAAGTATTTGGCATTAAATAACCCACAGGGGTTGATATGCCATAAAACATAACGAAACCAAATCATATATATATATATATATATATATATATATATATATATATATATATATATATATAAACAGGGTTTGGCATTAAATAACGTAAAATGGTTGATATGCCATAAAACCCAACAAAACCAAATCCTATATATTTGATATATATGTATAAAAAGGATTTGGCATCAAATATTAAATAACCCACAAGGGTTGATATGTCATAAAACCCTACTAAACCAACTCATATATATTTAATATATGTATGAAGAGGATGAGGCATTAAATAACCTAAAATGGTTGATATGCCATAAAAACCCAACATAACCAAATCACACACACACACACACACACACACACACACACACACATATATATATATATATATATATATATATATATATATATATATATTAGGTTTACGGCATATCAACCCCTGTGCATTATTTAATACGAAATCCTTTTAAACACACACACACACATATATATATATGTGTGCGTGTGTTTAAAAGGATTTAGTATTAAATAATGCACAGGGGTTGATATGCCATAAAACCCAATCAAACCAAATCATATATATATAATATATATGTATAAAAATGATTTGGCTTTAAATAAACCACAACGGTTGATATGCCATAAAACAACCAAACCAGACAAAAGCAATGGAGTTTATTACTTTAATAACACACCAAAAACAAAACTTTCGACTCACCCAAGTAACGAATTGTACAGAATAGAAATGCTGAAATTTTCGAAAGAATTTTAATTCAGCGAATTATTTTTCTTACTCAAAAAATTATTCGTATATATTAAAATTATATTTAGTCTGCTGTTTCAATATCAAAATATAAAATAATTGCAACTAAAACAAAAATATCAAAAATGTTTAAATCAGTAGATTTCTTAAATCTCGTAAAATCTAAAAAGTCTGTTAAATCATCACGGTATAATGTTTGCTTCATTAAATAATATAAAATATATCGATTTACCAACCATTCGACATAAATAGGATGCAACACAAAGTCAATTTGTTAAGCTGAGTTCAAAAGGTTTGAATTTAGAGTTTTCTTTCGAGACTAATTTCCAATGTTAAAGGGTATTATCGCTATGCAAACAAATGCAAAGAACCTCTCCCCGGATTTGAACTTAGACCACAATATTTATATCTTATGGCATAAACCACTAACGTTTCCATGTAATATAAAATAGAATTAACTTCATTTTTAAACCCAACTGCCACAAAAATGTACCTATCAACCAAAATTTAAATTTCGAAATTTCAAAAGATATAATTCGATCAGTTTGTTTAACTCATTAAAATAATTAGGCATTCATTAGACGTTATTGATTATATTTATGGAGCAGTTTCAAGATGGAAATGTAAAACAACTAGGACAAAAAACAAAAAATGTTTAAATCAGTAAACATCTTAAATGTCGTAAATCTGCAGAGTCGTTGGAACTGTCACAGGGTAATTTTAACTTCATGAGATCATAGGAAATATATTAAGATCTCCACACTAGACGGAACCTCCCTGAAACTGGTTGACAAATTCACCTACCTAGGAAGCAGCGTCTCATCAACCGAAAAAAGACATCGACACACGGCTAACGAAGGCATGGACAGCTATCGATAGGCTTTCGATCATATGGAAATCAAACCTGACCGATAAAATGAAACGCAGTTTCTTCCAGGCTGCGGTCGTGTCGGTGCTGCTTTATGGATGCACTACTTGGACGCTGACGAAACGGTTGGAGAAGAAGCTAGACGGCAATTATACAAGAATGTTGCCAGGAATATTGAACAAGTCCTGGCAGCAACACCCAACAAGGCACCTACCACCTATCACGAAACAATACAAGCTAGACGAACCAGACATACCGGACACTGATGGAGAAGCAAGGACGAGATCGTAAGTGATGTACTCCTGTGGACCCACTCATATGGCCAATCAAAAGCAGGACGACCAGCTCGAACATTCATACAGCAGCTATGTGATGATACGGGATGTAACCTTAAAGACCTGCCGGAGGCGATGAATGATAGGGAGACGTGGAGAGAGAGGGTCAGGGATATCCGAGCTAGCCGCACGACATGATGATGATGATGATGATGATGATCTATTACGTAAAGTATTACTTGTAGTTTGAAACCTTTCGGGGTTTGTCGACATTGCAAAACAAACAGCTGAAATTAAAATCCTAAGTAGGGTTCACAGGTACTTGAAACTGTTAATAACTATTTAGAACGATTCATTAAAGAACTCTAAAATAATAATAACAAACTTGGAATGAGAATCGAGAATTTAATCGCAAACAAAATCACGTAATTGGATAAATCAAAAGAAAAGAATGGCCAGAAAAATATGTTTCGTTTGGAGAGAAGAGAAATAATCAAATCATACTGAAACGGATGCGTTAAAAAAAAAAAGAATTATCAATTTCAAAAGAAGGAATGAATTTCTGGCTGGTTGATTAAATGAAAGAGGAAAAATATGAAATGTTAATCTGGTAAATGTTGGTTAGAATTTGGTTCAATTGAGTTTGCAAAGAATTCACTTTGTAGAACGACCTCAGGTTGCAGGAATTTAAACGTTAATCTTAATGCATAATTCTCGCTTTATCGTTTTGAACGAGCGAAATAAAAGAACACGGGTTTAAAAAAGAATGGACAAACCTAAAAATCATAGAAGATTGGTTGGTTGGTTGGTTATTTGGTATTAGGTTATTTAATGCCAAATCTAGTTTTATACAAATAACCAGTTTTATCTCAAACAATTCATTTTATCATGAGTACACAGTTTAATTGTCAGAAATATTTCTATTTCAAGCTATTCATTTTAGTCAAACCGTTCTTATTAAAACAACTCAGTTTAGTATAAGTGTAGGTTGGTTGTTTGGGTTTTATGGCATATCAATCCGTGTAGGTTATTTAATGCCAAATCCATTTTATACAAATAATCAGATGTATTTCAAATGTTTCAGTTTAGTATAAGTATAGATTTGGTTTACGCACATTTAAATGTCAAAACAATTCAGTTTTGCGTTAGCACAGTTTCAAAGTTAAAAACAGTCCCATTTCAAACAATTCAGTTTAGCATAAATACGCAATTTAAATCTAAGTACACAGTTTAATTGGCAAAAACATTTCTATTTCAAGCTAATCAGTTTAGTCGAACAATTCAGTTTAGTATAAGTACACAGTTTATTTCTATTTAACCTGTAGATAGGGCTCTATCAGATGCTACCACCTCATGCCAGAGTTGACCAAGGAGCGATGGCAGTTAATGGGTGCTCCGCATTCCCCAAGCTCCAGCATTACTGGAATCTCAATCAGATTGTTGAGTGTCATATCCAGGACACTGTTTAGGGGGGGGTCTTACCCTTCTCTTGAGGTGCAGTCAGTGTATTCTACTGCTACAGCCGACTGGACAAATTATAGAAGGTTTACATGGTAAAAATAAATAAAGATACTCACCAAGACTTAAAAAAGGATAATGTTTTAATGTTTTTAGATTTATGGATTAGTTTTATCGGCATGTCATCCCGTTAATGGTTATTTTGTGACTAAAATTAAATTTATGGACGTTCATATTAAATTTTTAATGAAATTGTTTTCTGTTGCTTTTTTTCTTTATCTTTTTTTTCTATTTTTTCGCACATAGGTCCTTCAAATACGAATATTTTTTAACAGATCTGTTTGATCCATAGACGGGTCCCAAACAGGTCCTTTTGCTTCGGGTCGGAATGAACCTAGGTAAATAGAACTAAAGAAGAAAGAAAAACGCTGATGATGTTAAAACGTTTATTCAATGAAAGAGTACATTAAAATATTAACCACTTAATAAAAATAAGGATTAATACATTAATGATACTTGAATATTTATAGGATAGAAGAGTACCGAAGAATAAAGAAATAAAAAGTACTCTGATCATATTTGGTTTAAAGAGTACATTAAAATCTAGACTAGTAATAAAAAAGCAAGAAGTACATTAACGATGTTTAAATATTTTTAGGATAAAAGAGTACATTAAAACCCTAACCAAAGCCTAAAGGAATAAAGAGTACACTGATGATGTTTAGATGTTTATGGTGTTTATAGGTTAAAAGAGTACAATAAAATCCTAACCTAGCAATGAAAAAGGATTAAGCACATTGATGAAGTTTTAATGTTTAGAGAGTAAAAGAGTACATTAAAACCCTAACCTAAGAATAGTGGAATAAAGTGTTCTCTGGTGATATTTGGATGTTTGCAGGATTTCTTGTCTAAAAGAGTACGTTAAAATCTAACGTAGTAATAAAAAAAGCAAGAAGTACATTGATAAAGTGTTAATGTTTATAGGGTAAAAGAGTACATTAAAATCCTATCGTAAGAATAAAAGAACAAAGAGTACACTGATTATGCCTGGTGATTTATAGGGTTTATACGTTAAAAGAGTACATTAAAATCCTAATGAAAAAAGAAGAAGTACCTTGATGATGTTTTATATTTATAAGCTAAAAGAGTACATTAGGACCTTAACCAAAGAATAAAGGTATAAAGAGTACATTTATGGTGTTTGCATGTTTATAGGTTAAAAGGGAACAATAAAATAATCATCAAGCAGGGAACAAGAAAGGACAATTCAGTTTAGTATAAGTATAGATTTGGTTTACACACGGTTAAATGTCAAAACAATTCAGTTTTGCGTTAATACAGTTACAATGTTAAAAACAGTCCCATTTCAAACAAATCAGTTTAGCATAAATACGCAGTTTAAATCTAAGTACACAGCAAAAACATTTTTATTTCAAGCTATTCAGTTTAGTAAAAGTGTTCCAATTAAAACAATTCAGTTTAGCATAAGTACACTGTTTAGTTCTATTTAACCAGTAGATAGGGCTCTATCAGATGTTACCACTTCGTGCCAGAGTTGACCTTAGAGCGATGGCAGTAAATGGATGCTCCGCATTCCCCAAGCTCCAGCATTACTGGAATCTCACTATCAGATTTTTGAGTGTCATATCCACGACACTGGTTGGAGGGGGGTCTTACCCTTCTCTTGAGGTTCAGTCAGTGTATACTACTACCCCAGCCGACTAGCCAAATTATAGAAGGTTTACAGAGTAACAATAAATCAAGATACTAACCAAGACATAAAAAGGGATAATGTTTATTGTCTTTTGATTGATGGATTTTTTTATCGGCATGTCAACCCGTTAAGGGAACAATAAAATAATCATCAAGCAGGGAACAAGAAAGACAATGTAGATTGAAAGTTTGCGGATTAAAAAAGAAATATTCAAATTCGGTGGCACAAAATCTGATTCAAATCTTTCGTCACTTTTGGACAGTCATACGCAAGTCAACCTATTCATGAATTATTAATCATAACCTGATATAACGGTTCATAAAGTATATAATACATTTAATTTGCATATAAATGGGACAGGATTATCTTTACATCGACTCAGGTCTCTGTCTTGCGGGGTATGAATAAGTGACAATGGATCCAAATCATCTATTTAATATCTTTAATTAATTTCAGGATTTTGTTATATTCATTATCTCGCCTTATTTGACATTCTGTGTTTGATTTAATTCATCTTTTGGGTTGGATTAAGTTAAACAAAATATGGCTTTATATACATATATATATATATGTATATATGTATAAGGCGCGCTGGTGCGAAGAACGTAATTCTCCTGCCGGAGAATGTAAATCGATTGATGGGCTTATGAGTCAGGTTTACCCCCACAGTATTCACGAGCCCATTGCTGACCGTCAGCGTCCTGGAGACATTTTTTGCAAGCCAAGAATTTAGTGGCCCAAGGGTAATCAGATAGCTACCTGGACTAACTTAGACCACGAGCTTTCTTTTTACTCACCACCCATCTTGAGGGCCCATTGATCAACAAATAAAATCTTTTAGCGGAATTATATATAACGTTTGTCTCGAGTGCTTTTGGGCAGTAACTCATAAATGAAAGAAAACGAATCGAAAAGATAACGGATATAGAAAGGATTTCAACACGAATGTTATACACGTGTAACCACCATTCTCGTGTAATTACGCAAAATCAAGAAACGGTTGCTATGACATCTAACGGCCGTAAGTAAACGCTTTTTTAAATCACAAACTGCACCAAAATGAAGATGAACGAACGTCTAATGTAATGTCCGCTTTTAGTTGATCTTATGTATACATAGATTTTTTTTTAAATACCCTATCCGGTGGCAAAAGCTGCTCGGTAGCGCCAGGAGTGGCAGTACCGCCTTGAGCTACCGAAACTATGTTATCACCCTGGTAGGCGGCTGATGAGGCTAGGATATCGCACGTGCTTTCACACGTTGTATGATGAAAAAAAAAAGAAAAATATATATATATAAAGAAGGTAAAAGACAAATAGGTAAGGGCCTCAGAAATGCCTGATGTTACTATGGCAAACATATCTGACAGTCTCCTTGTTGAGATTGGTATCTGCCACCATTATCAGTTCATCTTTAGTGTTACTCGGTGTTTTGTTGGTCTCCCGCTCAACCACGTCTGACACATGATTATCAAGAGGATTGCAATCCGGAGAGTTAGACGGCCATATATTACCACAGATGCAGTCACCTGAATTTTCTCACAGCCAAAAATGGGTTCTCCCGCTTTCGTGGCATAGTCTACAGGGTTCCCAGCTGCCATCCTCTCAATCCAGGCCAGCTTTACCAGTTCCAACCATTTAATGTAGATCTCTGTGTTGAGTGATAGGCCATGTTAGAAGATGAATGGAGACACAACGTTAACATTGCAAGTGACTGCCACAACACCATGATGTGGACTGAGTGTTCGGTTTTCATCAATATCGGAAACACCAAAGTAAAAGTACGATCACCAGATGGAGACACAGAATACTTCGACATTGTAGCAGGAGTACTACACGGAGACACGCTAGCTCCATACCTCTTTATCATTTGTCTAGACTACGTACTTAGAAAATCGATTGATAAAATCAGAGAGAACGGCTTCGAGCTGTCAAAGAAAAGAAGCAGAACGTACCCCGCAAAAATAATTACCGACGCCGACTACGCCGATGACATAGCGATACTGGCAAATACACCAAACCAAGCCGAAACACTACTGCATAGATTAGAACAAGCAGCCGCAGGCGTAGGCCTCTATGTCAATGCACACAAAACGGAATATATGTGCTATAATCAAACAGGTGACATCTCCACTCTAGACGGAACCTCTCTGAAACTAGTAGACAAATTCACTTACCTAGGAAGCAGCGTCGCATCAACCGAAAAGGACATCGACACGAGGTTAACGAAGGCATGGACAGCTATCAATAGGATATCTATTATATGGAAATCAGACCTAACCGATAAAATGAAACGCAGTTTCTTCCAGGCAGCGGTCGCATCGATACTGCTATGTGGATGCACTACATGGACTCTAACAAAACGGCTGGAGAAGAAGCTAGACGGCAATTACACAAGAATGCTGCGAGCAATCTTGAACAAACCCCACAAGACACCAAATATACGGCCACCTGCCTCCTATCACGAAAACTATTCAAGTTAGACGAACCAGACATGCAGGACACTGCTGGAGAAGCAGGGACGAACTCATAAGAGATGTACTCTTATGGACTCCCACATATAGCCGAGCAAAAGCAGTACGACCAGCACGAATATACATTCAGCAACTCTATGAGGATACGGGATGTAGTCCAGAAGACCTGCCAGAGGCGACGAACGATAGGGAAAAGTGACGAGAGAGGGTCAGGTATATCCATGCTACCAGCACGACATGATGATGATGATGATGATGATTGTGGGCAGAGAGCAAGCCAACAGTTGTTCTTAGGGCTCACTATCTGATCCTAGCAGAAATGTTTCTCATCTTAGAAAAAAGTATGTTCCATAGGAGAGGATGCTTTGATGAGCGGTCTAATCTTTCATAACCTGCGATAAAAATGATCCCTTTCTCATCATGTAAGTGAAATACCGAACGTTTTCATACACTGAGAGATAAGAAAATCAGACATTCCTATGTTCCAGGGTATGGAACTAATAGATTTGCTAGGATCGTTGTCGATCATGGCCTGTGTTCTTTTCTAATCGGAACGATTTGAGCAAGGCTTTTGAGCTTCCGAATCTTCATAATTACTATTGGAATCATCCGATTCTTTTCGAATCATCTGTGCTGTCCTTATTGTGACACCCAAAAACTCTTCGAACAGGTTCTTCTCTCATGAATACTAATTGTTATAGCTGGCTGTTTCTAAATTTTTAGAGAAACGAATAGCTTTATGAGTCAATTTTCCTCATAAACTGTGATGTGCGGAAGACAAAATATGATATACACAAAGTGTTTGTAGGAAATTAATCATTTTATATGGCAAAAAATTTACCCATTTCACCCTCGATATGTAAATGGGGGACAAACGAAAATATTTTTTTAATCTTAAAGAACATTTTATTGGAAGCAGTTGATATTATCATTTTGTTTTTTAGACTTCAAAAATAAATTCTGGTTGTCAGTTATTTTTGAAATATTAGCATGAAATATTTCATGGTGAAAATGAAAACTAGAATTATAAAATCAATAAGAGAAAAAATCATAGAATTTTACATGTTTTAAACGGTATTTATCTGAAAATAAGTAACGTTGGCAACCATAGTCGAGGGCGACCAGAAGGTTCCTTTTTCAATAGCTACTACACTGAGGACGCTATTCCTTTCCCTGGATTGCTCCACTTTACTCTTGATACGTACCTTATATTGCTGAGTGTAGAGCAAGGAGGTATCAAATTTAAAGTCTTTGGTATGACGCGAAATGGGATTGAACCCAGGTCTCCCGGCGAGCAAGCTACATGTTAATTTATTTTCATAAAATATTATCACAGAAATTACACTTCTATATCCATGAAATTTTAAACCGATAACAATTGTATGACCCCTACACCGTATCATTTAAACATTTCAAAGAGAAAAAAATGTTACACCAAATATCGATTGACATCGTATCATAACATATAAAGATTGGTAAAGATTAACAGTCAACGGATATAATTTTTATATAAAAAAATATGGAAGATGAAAATTCCGTCGAGGATTGAATTACTTCATTACTTAAAAAAATAAGTTCGTCACGAATCAATGTGGATTGAAGAGTTGAAAAGAATCAGTTTAACTTGATCAAAACCAAGAAAATCGACTGTATCGGAAGAAATATCATCCTGTGTCTATTTATCTATAGGGGATATCACCTAAAAATGAGGTTTCCACTAAAAGCAATATAAAAAGTCTGGTAATATGGTAAAATTAGAAATGTTTAAAAGTGTTTAAAAGCGATTTTAAAAGCAGTCGGAATATAAAGATCTTATAGGTCTATCTTAGATTTTGATTAGCGTAGGAAAAACAGATATGTTGTATTTATACATATATATTTTTTTATTTTACATTGCAGACATGTAGCATCATCATCATCATCATCATCATTCGCAAAGACATGTGCTAAACGCAGATTCCATTAATTCGCTCGGTCTCTCTCTAAACCTCTCACTCTCTCTCTCTCTCTAAACCTCTCACTCTCTCTCTCTCTCTTTCTCTTTCTCTCGGTGACTTTCCTCTTCCCCCTCCTATCTATCTATCTACCTATCTATTTACAGGGGATCGATCTTGGTAATTCCTCTCGAAGGCATCCATTGTCCCGATAATGCTTATGAATGTAATTTTTTTTCTAATTAGCCAATACTGGAGTGTCCCTGAGTTGGATCTATTGTTGTATTTTGACCTTCGACCCGGCCCGAAATGCCATTGAAGGTGATGCACCGGAAGGAAGTGACACATTCCAATGGCAGTTAGGAGAGGAAATCGCGTGGGCGGAAATTGGCTAACAAAATGGGACAAGCTACTCTCATAGACTGACGCACCGGAAGAGAGTGACCCCTGAACTGCATGACAGTTATTTCCGCTTGATGACGATTAAACATGCGATTTCAAAGATCGAGGGGGTGATCGAGAAGGCGTTGAACTATTATATAGCTCAGTCAAGACAGAAGTCAAGACAGTTGAGTTGGAGTTCCAGACAGTTGGAGACGGAGTTATAGACGAGTATTGGTAGGAAAAGCCACACCCGGCCGATGATGCCCTCGGGAACCCCGATGGAGTTGGGGACCAGAGAAGTTACTGATAAGATGCAGTAAAGAAAGCCAGCACCCAGTAGAGTGGATCCCAGGGCCTCCGGTTGAGCATCAGGAGAACGAGAAAGACCCAACGTTGACGGCCATAAGAGTGGGGGTCAAAATATTTCAGTTCTGTTCGGTCTTCAGCTCCCTCTGACACGCAAACCTTGAATAACCTTTTCGAACCCTTGCAATAAAGAGAAAGGTATATATTTTTATAAAGAATCTTCGTGCGTCTGTAGATGACGATATAACACAATGGGAGAACGTCGCTTTCTCGCAAATCAACTAAGAAGAGCCAGACTTGCTGTACACTTCTGGAGAGTTAGGAGCTAAACTCATATATATCTTGAAGAGTGTACATTTAGGCAGCAAGGTGTCGATATTTGTTTATATATATATATATATATATATATATATATATATATATATATATATATATATAATATATATAATATTTGGTGGGGAGGCTCCTGTTCTGGAGGTCTGGAAAGTGCAGAATACATTTCATTGTCATTACTCCCAGGTCCATTCTGACTTGGACGGATCGGACTTGTTATGGGTCAATGTATTGGTCAAATGAATTTGTTTTAGAATTGTCCGTATTTGATTGGAATACTTAATCTTCCATTACTCTGAGGAACACAAATGGCTATTATTCTTCCCCTAACTTTGATTATTTTTACCTCCCTTTAGTGACCTTTAATTCAAGAGAGACTTATTTTGTAAAACTCCATTGTCCGGTGGGTCTTGTCTTCTGCTCTGTAGCCATGCAGAGCAATTTTTATTTTATTCTTCCATCTTCGTCATTCTTGGCTTTAACGGTATGTTTTCTTTTACATTCTTCTTCAGGACATTTTATTTATATTATTGTCTATCTTGTAATGAGATATTTCATGCCTTCATTATCTTGTTCCTTTACCTATCTATCTCTTCATTGATATCTTTAACTCCTTCCTTATTTCTTGTTTTCCTTTAGCCCTCCTCTTCACTAAGCTTAACAGAACTTTAACTTTAAACTTTATTACCGCTTATTCTCTCATTTGTTATTATTGTTTTTCTTCTCCTAAAACGTGTCGTTTTTTATCTTTTCCATTAAATAAAAATACCAGTTGGCTTAAATATGTCTTCAGAATCTTTATTTTTTCAAGCTGCCTGTTACAAAACATGCGACAGCATAGCTATAGAGAAATAGAAGTTATATGGAATTATCCTGAAAATCCGTAAGGTGAAATCGAGGTAGATTACTTCTGGCTCCTTAGGTATTCAAATTTCGCCTTATTTAATGTATTAAGCACTTTTATGCTTCAACTTCAGTAATTCTATCGTTTTTTTTTTCTTTTGGATAGGTATTGCTTCGTGTTTGATTATTTTCAAGCAATACAGATATTTTTTTAGTCTTTTCTTTTTATATCTAATTTTTCTCACAGATAATGATTTGTTCATTATTTCTTTATATAAAAATTGTATCCTCTGTTTTTTTTCACACCGCATATATATATATATATATATATATAAACAATTGCACATAAGTTGCTCGTCTCAATAATAGGCTGAGAGGAACGACCAGTATTAGATGAACATAAAAGATAAGATGGCTGGTTAAATAACCAATGTTATAAAATTGACCCCAAGCTATATTCTGGTAAATCTAAATTTTGTTCTGAATGCTCCGAAGACGAAAATATGGTATCAGAAGCCACGGTAAAGTTTAGGGTTAAAGATGCCCTCTCAGGCAGAATATAAATACGACTTTTCAAAAGTAATATATATATATATATATATATATATATATATATATATATATATATATATATATATATGTTATGGTAATCCTGGAAGCAACATCCCCCGAAACTACAGCTGTACGGCCACCGACCTCCTATCTCTACAACCATCCAAGGTCCACGAACAAGGCATGCAGGACACTGCTGGAGAAGCAAGAACGAAATCACTAGTGACGTTCTAGTATGGACCCCTTCACATGGACGTGCCAGAGTTGGACGACCAAACAGAACATGCTTACTACAGCTCTGTATAGAAATAAAATGTAGAGTTGAAAACCTGTCGGGAGTGATGGATTTTAGGGACGACTGATGAGAGAGCATCAGGGAAATCCATGCCAGCGGTGCGACTTGATGATAGATAGATAGATAGATTATGTTGAATTAAATTTGTAAGAAAAGTCATTATTATTCTTATTTCCTCCTCTTTATCGGTAAATAGTCAAATGTCATATTGCATACAAGGAAGCTGTTATAACATTATCGATAAACGTTTTTTGTACTTTTTTTCTTTCATTATCGGAGATCCTTCTCATCACTAATAAACAGAGATAATAAAAAAAACTTTCAGTGTATAATAGAATTGGTTAATACTGTTTCGATATGAGAAATACATGAAAGCAAAAATGTTACCGAATCACTAAAATGTGTACTTGCTCGGATAAACCGAGAAACAGACTTCAAAGAAACGATATTTTTTTCAGTTCAATTATGTGTTGATCGAGAACTGGACAAGGAGGATTCACTAATCATATCTGCCGACAAACACTAAACGAAGTTGACGAGAGGAAGCATCAAAGGCGTCAACGTTTTTAAAAGCGTTTATTGTTTAGAATAGAGCCCATAGTTCGAATTAACGAAAAACTGTTTAAACAAAGCACTTGGATAAAGACACCAAAACATTATAGGCCTAACAACATTGTTTGAATTTATGGATTCAATCAAGCGAAATAAATTATAAAATTTGCAGACATAAAAAAAATATATTTAAATATACATATATATATATATATATATATATATATATATAACTCAATTTTCTGTTTTTGGTTTCTTTTATCTTATTTAGAGTTGTTAATAGACTAAGTATAAGTGAAAAATTATAAAAGACAGAAAGTGAAAAGATAGAGAAATATAAGGAAATTACTGGAAAATAAAATAACTGTGAAACATGCGGGAGACGGTGTAACCAACTGCATGTGGTGTGCTTGAAAAGATCCCCAGAATATTGGAAAAGGAATTGGAACAGCTTGAAATCAGAGGAAGAATGGAAACCATTCAGTCTAGAGTATCGTTCGGATCGGCAAGAATATTCAGAAAAGTCCTAGTGGCCTGACGAGACTACGTCACTCAGACTCTAGGGAAAGCCCACTAGTTAACACTGGTGTGAAAAGTTTTCAACGAATGAAATAATAATAATAATGAGTGGAGACCATCGAGGCTAATACACAATTGAGATCGGCCAGAATACTGAATAGAGTCCTGGAGATTTGAGGAGACTTCTGTTCCTCATACTTCAGTGAAAGGCGACCAACTAACGCTGATTTGAAAAACTCTCATGGAGTAAAATCTTAATAATAATAAAGTGATAAAAGAGATAAGTACCAAAACCTTGTTAGAGAAATGAAAAATATAATAATAATAATTATAATAATAATAATCTTGACCTTGCTTGAGAATTGAAAAAAACTATGGAACATGAAGGTGACAATTATACCAATTGTGATTGGTGCTTTTGGCACGGTAAATAAAGGATTATTAAAGGGCCTGGAAGATTGGAAAGTTGGCGGCCGAGTGGAGACCATCCAAACAACAGCATTATTGAAAACAGCCAGAATACTGAAAAGAGTCCTGGAGACTTGAGGAGACTTGCTGTCACTCATCTCCAGTGAAAGATTATCAGCCTACGAGATGTGAAAACTCTAATGAATAATAATAATAATAATGTATATGGACAAAATCTAACTATTTGCCCAAAATTAAAAAGAACTGGATACAGTAATGGAATTTGGCATTGAAAAATGTGCTGGTCTAATAAGGAGAAGCAGAAAATGTCAAATGACGCAAGGAATAGAACCACCAAACCAAGAAAAAATCAGAACGCTCGGAGAAAAGGAAAATTACACGTACTTGGGAATATTGGAAGAGAAGATGAAAGAAAACTATTTAAAAGCGTACCTCGGGAGAACGAGAAAACGACTCGTGACCAAACTATATAGCTGAAATTTCATCAAAGGAAAAATCATCCAGACTTACCCCCTTTTATATACTCGAGAACGTTCTTATGTAGACGAGGTTAGAATCTCAAGAAAACGACCATAGAATAGAAAAACTGATGACGTTGCATAAAGGCTTACATCTCAGAGATGATGTATACAGACTATAAGTGTAAAGAAAAGGTGGAAGAGTACTTGCAAGCATAAAATATAGCGTTGATCCACTGATACGAGGACTCGAAGACTACAATAAAAAAAGCAAAGGAATACTGATTACAGCGACCAGAAACAACACACACACATTGAACAAAAGGACAACGGTAATTAAAAAATGAAAATGATAAGAAATATAACTGTACGGATATTTCAAGCAACAAACGAGTGAAATCTCTTACCACATGAGTAAGACATGGATACGAAGGGAAATGTTAAAAAAAAACTGAATCTTTCCTAATAGCAGCAAAACCAACGTCATAAGGACCAACTCTGTCAGAGCAAAAATACACAAGATGCAACAAAATTGCAAACGATGGTTATTACGTGATAGGGATGAAACGATCAATTACGTAATAAGTCAATACAGAAACTTAGGACAGAAAGAGTATAAGACTAGACACGAGTGGGTGAGGAAAGTAAATATTGAAATTGTGCAAGTGTTGTATAGCCATGCCCATGATTAACTATACAAACACATAATACATATACATCTACATATGCATGCAAAATCATAACGACACAATAATAACGACGAGCAATACAGTCTCTTAGAAAAATATACCTCTCACTTTATTTGAAAGGGTTGTGTGTGAGAGGGAGTTGGTGACCGAACAGAACTGCAACATATTGACCCCCACTCTTATGGCCATCTATGTTTCTTTCCCGTTCTTCTGATGCTGCTCAACCAGAGGCCCGCGGCCCACTCTGCTGAGTGCTGGCTTCCTCTGACGCATCTTTTCTCCAACTGACTGGTCTCCAAAAACTCTCCGATCTCCAAACTAACTGACTTCCTGTCTTCACCGAGTTCTATAATAGTTCAATCGCCCACTCAATATCTCCCCATAACAGGTCATCGGAATGTGTCACTTCCGCCGTCTTTGGAATGGCATGTTTGATCGTCATCAAGTGGAAATAACTGTCATGCAGTTCACAAGTCACTCTCTTCTGGTGCATCAGTCTGTGAGTGTACCGTGGGATTTTAACCCTGTCCCATATTATCAGTCAAGCTCGCCCACGCCAATGGAATATGCACTTCCGCCGTCTTTGGAATGGCATGTTTGACGGGGTCGGAGGTCAATATACAACACAAGAAATTCAAGTTTGACAATACAAACAGGTGGTATATTCCCAATCTTGAATCCGTATTGGATAATGAGATGCACAAATTTCTCTAGGATTTTGAGATACAAACAGTCACTTAATATCGGTCAAATGATCAGAGGAAGTGATAGTCAAAAAAAAAAGGGAACTTGCCAAATAGTGGACTTTACTGTCCCGACAGACCACAGAGTAAAATTAAAAGAAAACGAAAAAAAAAAGATAGATATCAAGACACAGTAAGAGATTTAAGAAAAAACTATGAAACATGAGGGTGACGATTTTACCAGTCATTACTGGGGCACTTGGAACAATCTCCAAACGATTGGTAAAGTGACTGGAATGCTTGGAAATAAGAGGGCAAGTGGAGACCATCTAGAATATGGCAATATTAAGACTGGCCAGAATACTGAGAAGAGTCCTGGAGACCTAAGGAAACTTACTGACACTCAAACTCCTCGAAAAAAACTATCAGCTAACGCTGGCGTGAAAAATTATCAAAGGAGTAAAATATTGATTACCGTCAATATTTATTCAAATTTTCATCATACAACGTGTGAAAGCACGTGCGATACCCTGCCCTCATCAGTCGCCAACCAGGGGTGATAGCAGAGTTTCGGTAGCTAAAGGCGGTACTGCCACTCCTGGAGCTACCAGGCAGCTTTTGTCCCCGGACAGAGTATTAAGATAATTATATATATATATATATATATATATATATATATATATATATATATATACATTTATATTTCTTTAAGAAAAAACAAAAACCGGTCACATTAGGATGAGAAATTTATTTCCATCCTGTTATGATAATAATTTTATCCATAAGATCTGAATCTATACTCCGGTTTAACTAGACCGAACAATACCAATATATATATATATATATATATATATATATATATATATATATATATATATATTGTACAATTTGATACAGACTCAAACTCGGTTAAGTCGTCATAATAAATTCATTTCGGCGGAGAATATTATTGCTATACTCTCCGTCTCGTCACAGAGTAGCAAATGTGGAGTTACAGTTCGTATTCAGACACTGAATGATAGTACTCGTTAGGGTCTCATCTATCGGTCAAATAGATCCGTTTGAAAAGTCTTCGTATCTAATACGAGGTGGGGAATAATTAGTATTCAATTCGTTTTCTCAAAAACCTATCAAGAAACGACTAGGCAATTATGTACATGTACACTGAACGCAACCCATTAACCTCTGCACATAGATTTATTTTATATGGGTTGATATAATTTGAAAATATATCTATCAATCTCTTTCTCTCTCCCTCTCCTTATGTAT
Organism: Sepioteuthis lessoniana; assembly: GCA_963585895.1. Lineage (NCBI taxonomy): Eukaryota > Metazoa > Mollusca > Cephalopoda > Myopsida > Loliginidae > Sepioteuthis > Sepioteuthis lessoniana. The sequence continues at coordinate 16,961,360 of OY757933.1, forward strand.
ATTTGTACATGTGTTTGTGTGTGAGTGTGTGAAGAAATTGTAGATTTTGGTGAATCTGACAAGATGATAAGAAGTGGAAAATTGGATAAATCAGACATTTACAATGGGTTGTTCTATTAATAAAGAACAAAATATTGCCATTAAACTCGTTGTAGGAGTTTGATTTATCAACATTTCCACTTATTAAAAAAACAAAAACTATGTCAGTGTGTGTACTTGAATAAACGAATCGTTTAAAAAAAAACTTTCTCATAAATCACAAAGTGCTAAATACCGACCAGAAGAGCGGGATATTGAATTACTATTTACTGCCTCCTCTGTCAGTTTCATGCATTCTTTTAAAAAATACCAGGCTCAGATTAGACAGTCCTTTCCTGCACAAGAGAAATTAGAACGACTTCTGTTTACAGAATGTCGACTGATCCCCAAAGATAGCAATCAACCGATCACCTACCTATGATTCCACTTGGTTTGGTTTGATTTGGTTTTATGGCATATCAATCATTATTGGTTATTTAATGCCAGATCTTGTTTTTACTTATATATCTAATATATTATCAGTAAACACATTTTTTAGATACACAGTTAAATGATCAAACAGTTCTTCTAACGATTCAATTTACTATAAGTGAACAAAGTATTGATACGTATCATTAACAATTCAATTAAACATCAGTCGTTAATTTATACCAAGTAAAATGGTCAACAGTTCTTTTTCTAATGATTCAATTTAGTATAAGTCATTTATTTGAATTCATTAGGTATATATTGTAACCTATTGACCCCGGCCAAGCTGTCAAAATAGGGAATGCACCTGTGTAAATAACAGGAACATCCGGTCGAGGAATATCAGGATATAACCTTGAACGTGGACGGGTTGAATTGAGTGCGATTTGTGACGCCCACAAGAAGAAGTTGGGTATCGAACAATTATATAACCCGGGTGAAGACAGGAAGTGAGTTAGTTGGAGATAAGATGCTGTAGAGAGAACCAGCAGCCAGCAGAGAGAACCCTCAGGACCCCAGACTGAGCAGTTGAAGTTCAGATCAGTTGGAGAGAAGATGCTGGAATGAGGACCATGTCCCAGAGAGGCTGGGCTCCCAGGCCCCCGGTTGAGCAGCCCAGGAAAACGAGAAGAAACGCTGTTATGGCCATAAGAGTGGGGGTCAATATGTTGCAGTTCTGTTCAGTCTCCAACTCACCTCTCACACAGTAAAACCTTTAGTAACCCTTTCGAACCCTTTCAAATAAAGTGAGAGGTATCTTTTTCTAAAAAAACTGTGTCGCTCGTCTTTATTATTGTGTCGTTGTTATGATGCTGCATGCATCTGCATATGGGGATGTATAGTTGTTCATGGCTATACAACATATATGATTTGTAAACAAATCAACAAAGTTAAATAGTTCTAAGTATTGCTATGTATCACAACCAATTCAATCAAACATCAGTAATTTGTTTACGTGGTTAAATAATCAAACAGTTCTATTTCAAACAATTCGATTCGGCATCAGTCATCTGATGTCATTTAGTTTAAATGACAAACAGTTCTATTCGACTCATTAATAAGACACTATCAGGTGCTACCACTACGCGCCAGGGTCAACCTGGAAGCGATAGCAATGAAGGAATACTCTGCATATCCCAAAGATCCAGCATTACTGGAGCTTCACCATGAGATTGTTTAATGCTGGGAGATGGTCTTATCCCTCTACAGATATGTAGTCGGTATATTCTACAGTCCTAGCTGACTGGGCTAATGATAAGTCTCTTATTTGTCTCGTGTTTATTGATATTAATATTAGGCATTTTTCATGGTTACTATATTGTGGCTCTACTAGACGCAGTCATTGTTTATTTCCCCAACTCTTATCACAGGGGTTACATGGCAATCTTGTACATGCGAAAACATTATGCTTAAAACAATCAAAGAAAAAAACCTAAAATAACTCTAATTCAACATTGCCCAGTCGGCTGAGGCTGTAGAATACACCGACTGCTTCTCTGCAGAAGGGTAAGACCTCCCCCCCCCAATGAGTGTCCTAGATATGACACTAAACAATCTGATGGTGAGGTTCCTGTATTGCTGGGGCTTTGGGGAATACGAAGCACCCCTTCATTGCCATTGCTCCCCGGTCGACTCAGGCCCAGCGTGGTGGCACCTGATAGGGCCCTATCTATGGGTTAGGTAGAACTAACGGCATACTTATCCTAAACTAAACTGTTTGACTAAACTGAATAGCTTTAAATAGAAATGTTTTTCACAATTAAACTGTACATAAATTTAAACTTCGTGCTTATGCTAAACTGAATTGTTTGAAATTGAACTGTTTTTGACATTGAAACCGTACTTCCGCTAAACTGTAAAGAATTGTTATAACATTTTACTGTGTAAACAATCTGTACTTACGCTAAACTGAATTAGCTGACTTAAAAATGTTTGAATAAACTGAATAGTTTGAAATAGAAATGTTTTTGACAATTTAACTGTGTACTCATGCTAAACTGAATTGTTTGAAATAGAACTGATTATTTACCTAAAAATGAATTTGGCATTAAATAACCTACAAAGGTTGATATGCCACAAAACCCAACCAACCAACATCTAATTCAACAATATATGCACCAACAAAAATGGAGCCAACAAAAAATTTACCTTTTTATATTTTTTAAATTTCTCATTTTTAATGAAAATTTCAAACTCCAAGAATTTCATTTGTATTTGATATTTGTCGGTTTACCTGGTTTCTGTGTATCTTGAATTTTTTAAATGTATTCTTCCAAAATATAACAATTACGATGTGATAATTCTATAATGTAATATAAGTAGTTAAGTTGGCAAGAGTAGTGGAGGGCGACCAGAAGGCTCCCTTTTCAATAGCTACAACACCAAGGTGTTGGGAAGGGCGCTACTCCTTTCCCTGGATTAGTCCACTTTACCCTCGATACGTACCTTATATTGCTGAGTGTTAAGCAAGGAGGTATCAAGTACCATTTTTAAAGTCTTTGGCATGACGCGACCTGGGATTGAACCCAGGTCTCCCGATATTTATCAAATAAGATTTAAATTCCAGATCAGTGAATGGCAGGAATAGCCAAAAGACTTCAATTTAAGATATCAAGTCTCTCGTTTGAATTTGGAAAAAATTCCCAATTCCTCCATTGGCAGAATATTGAAATATTAAGAATGTTAGAGATTTGCTAATTTTTTCTAATTTGGAATTGTTAAAACCAAAAGAAAAAGCAAATTCTATCTTTTCTTATGTCTTTATGTTTCTTATTCATTTGTTTACAATTGGGAAGAATTTAACGTGATTCAAGAAAAATCTGAACTCATCATTATCATTTTTTAAATTCCTTTTTCTCATTCTTCCTTCCTTCCTTTTCCAATTCCTCCTTCTTGTTAGCTTTTTCTTTCCTTTTCTCATTCAAATTAACAATCTTCCTTTCTTTGCCTAATCTTCCATCTTTTTCCCATTTCCCCTTCTTTTTCTTATTCTTTCTTGATTTTTTTCACAACTCTTTCTTTTTACTTTCTTCTTTTTTCTCATTCTTACCTCTTTTTCCTATCTTCCTTCTTATTTTCCTATTTGTCATTCCTTCTCTCATCCCTCATTTTTTTTTTCAAATTTTTTCTTAATTTTCTCAATCCTTCCTCTCATTTTCGATCCATACGTGCTTTTGTCAGTCTTCATTATTTTTTCCACTTCTTCCTTCGTTTTTCATTCGTCCTTCCTGTTTTCTTTCTTCCTTCCTTTTCACACCCTTCCCTCCTTTTCACACACTTCCTTTCTTTTCCTTTCCAGCCTTTCTCACTCTTCCTACATTTTCTCAACCCTCCTACTTGGTCCCATATTTTTTTCCTTTTCCCTTTCTTCTATTTTTTCTTTCCTAATGTTTTTGCTTTTCATATTCTTTCTTCCGTTTTCAATTTTTCCTTCTACATCCCATTCCTCCCTCTACAGCCCATTCTTCCTTCTTTTTCCAATTCTTCCTTCTTTATTTTTTCCTTCTTCCTTTTCTTCTCAAGGTTACTACGCAACTAAATAGGATGAAAACCTTACGAATAAATATATGTATTTACCAAAATACTCCGCCTCGGGCAGGATGTAAGATAAGGTCAATTTTAAGTGCAGTACAGCTGCTTTTAATTTAGAGTTTTTCTTTTCCTAAATATATTACTTTACCAAGGAGAAAATACACAGTCTGCCCTACTATTTACCCATAGCTGGGGAGAGGATTTGAAGTCGAGTGACTGATTCCATTTCCTGAGACAACAAACATTACATTAAGTGAGTCTCTGATGAACGAATACGAATAGATATTCATTTATGACGACTTTAACGTAAAAAGGTGTTTTCATCCTCATCAGGAAAGAGATCTCCTTTAGTGATCTTAAACAGTAAACAAGAAGACATATTTCTACCAAAAATGTCTACCTTTCCCAGTGAAAAGAATAATAACTTTAAAACTTTTTTCCTTAATCTATTTGATTAGTATACTAAATTTGGTACCGTAATTATTAGTAGAAAAACAAGTTATGACGAGTAAAAAACAAACCTTATATAGCTGAAGTACAGGGTTAGTTTGGTTTGGTTTGGTTTGGTTTTATCAAACATTGTAGGTTATTAAGGCCGAATCCATTTTTATACATATAAGCAGTTCTATTTCAAACACTACAGTTTGGCAGTAGTAACCAGTTTCCGTATCAAAAAGAGTTTTATTTAAAACAATTTAGTTTAAAATACAAAAATTGTTCCATTTCAGGTAATTTAGTGAGGCATAAGTACCTAGTTTGAATGTTTAACAACCTTATTTCAAGTAGTTCAGTTTGGCATTAGTACACGGTTTAGTTCTATTGATAGGAACCTATCAGGTGCTACCACTCCAGGCTAGAGTGAACCTGGGAGCGATGGCATTCCTCAAAGCTCAAGTATTATTGAAACCTTACCATCAGTGTCATATTCAGAACACTTGTTTGTGGGTGGGGGTCTTACCCCTCAGCAGATAAGCACTCGTTGTATTCTACTCTTCCAGCTGACCAGGCTACATGTACATGGTTAGTACAATAAAAAAAACTGGAAGATAGTCTGTTCTCAAGCCATTCTTCTGCGTATCCCATATCACACTCTCTTAGAAGAAATGGCAACAATCATTTATAATTGTTTTTTCCTCATTATACAAGTGTACTTTCCCTTGTCTAACACAACCGAATTACCAGCTTTAAAAGGATGTAAGCTTATATACGCCCAAACTGTTTACAAACCAGTTGGATTCATGTTAGTTACATCGACATTAAACTGTCTATTAACGTCAGGAAGATAAAGTCTTCTCAATGATTATTAGCGATATTTGAAAATTATTTTACCATAAAGATCCGTTGTAAAGTAGTTTGCAATAAGAATGTGCTGGAAATAATTTTTCTATAAAAATGCTTTAGAAATAATTTTATTGGAAGAAAAGTTATGGAAATGTGTTTTCTATAATAAAAAAGGTATGGAAAATTTGAAGTTGGTTAGTTCAGTTTCTTTGTTTAATGGCATATCAATTTTAGTGGGTTATGTAATGCCAAAGCCACCCTTGTAGAAGTACAATAATTGTATTATTTAACTCATAGCGGGAGGATAAAACGGTTTATACTTTTCCCTAGATTATTTGTCCGAAAGTGAATATAAGATGCGACTGGAATTCGAACTCGCTTACAACCATGTCACAATCAAACTTGTTGGTGATAAAGCCATTGGAAATCCTTCTTGATTGGTTAGTTGATCTAGTTGTTTTGCTGCAGAGTCTCGAAGGAAGTTAGCGCAAAAAAAGTCGAGATAAAGAGATGAGGATGAGTTCATACCAGAAAAAAGAAAATGTCAGGCAGGTGGTCACAGGAAAATGCCACTCTCTTTATCGTTTATGGTGAAATTTGCCACTGAACAGCTCTCTGAAAACCGGCAGCGGGATTCTTAGATCAATAAAATAAATATCTATCATTTGATAATTAGTGGAGAGCTTCGTTTGGTGAAGCTGCGTGTACTCCCATACAATGACCGGATGTTGGTTTGTAGCATGGTGGTATTTCGTGCACTGACATGTTTGCATTGCTTTACTTCGTGTGGGAATTGTAAGCCGAAGGTGAACGTGCAATATAGTTCAATTTAGGAACTTATGTTCAACTATTTCAAACTCTGCAATAACCCCAAATAAGCAACCAAAAACAGTTGTTGCGCAACATGTGAATGCGCAGCTGATCACGCTACTGTAATTAGATGGTTGAAGAAATTTCGCTTAGGTTGAAACAAATATCGAAAAACAAGCCAGATTAATTGGCCTAAAAGCATCGATTCCGAGACCCTGTAACGAACCATAAAATTAAATCCTTCTTATAGCTAAAACTGGCTCCATGACAAGACAGGTTCATTGGTCTAGTGTTCGCCCATAGTCTGGAAGACCTGGCTTCAACCCCAGGTCGCGTCATACCAAAGACTTTAAAAATGGTACTTGATACCTCCTTGCTTAATACTTAGCATTATAAGGTACGTATCAAAGGTAACGTGTAGCAATCCAGGGAATGGAGTAGCGCCCTTACCTACACCTATGTGTAGTAGCTATTGAAAAGGGAGCCTTCTGGTCACCCTCGACTACGGTCGCCAACTTTACTTACTTTACTTAGTTGCTGACGGAGAGTGTCAGGCGAGCTCAGCTTCACACTGTCCAGTGTGGTTAATTAGCATCATAAACGCAATAAAAGCTTCCAGATCTTATGAATTTGCCCCACACTACCAAAATATGGCAAAACCTTTAATTCACCCAAGTATTAATCGAGAGGGAAGTACCCGCGGATTATTGGCTTGAGTTCTGGATTGTGGCTTCGAAATAGTGAGTTCAAACTCCAGTCGTGCTATTACGTTCACTTTTGTTCTAGCATCCTTGAGAAAGGTATGAAATTACTATTACCCCAGTTATGGCTTTAAATAGTTTAATTTCTATTTCGTGAGGATTATATTAGCATTAGATAACCCACGAAGATTGATATGTCATTAAAAAAAAATTAGCATTAAAACAGATTGACGAATTGCGTTTCTCAGTAAACAATACACGTCTGTTTGTAACTATGAAATTGAATTATGTTTATAATTATGGCTTATTTCATAAAACTTTCAAGAGAGTTTCTTACGAAAGTACAAAAAAAAAATGATAATTATCCGGGAAAAACGCAATATATTTCATTTATGAAAAACAATGATTAGCAAAAAAAATCTAGTTTTATTCTATTCTATGTTTTGTATTTGATTGTTTATTGTTTTGAAAGAATTCATATTTTGTAGAGGAATACAAACAATGGCGTGTAGAATCCAACATTACAATGAAAGAAAATCAGATTTTATTGATATCAGCTCTAAAACAATAAGAATATAATACGATGAAGAAGTCAACGATTTGTTTTAAAAAAAACCTGACTGTTAAGCTGGCTAACAAAAACAAAAGAAACTCGAAATGAATTAAATGGCATTGATATTATCAAAGCCCACGGCACGCAATTGACACTAGGATGACAAAAGATCACATGAATAGGTCTCGTTCTATTAGTTTGTCAATAACTGAATGAAAATATATGTGTGGGTGGGTGGGGGAATGACAAGTAAATACGTGGATAAAATAGAGAGAAAAAATACTCACAATTGAAAGAACACAAATGAAAGCAAAAAATACGTCAATGGAAAAGAACAGTGGAGAAAACAAAAGCAGTATATAGAAAATGGAAAAAATATGTTCATGGCGTAGTAGCTAACAATATTAGTTGCGGAATCGTAGTAAGCGAGTTCGAACGACAGTCATGCTATTACATTCACTTTTGGACACATACGCTTGAGAAAGGTATGAAATCCCCTTATCCTCCCAGTAATCGGTTAAATAGTACCACAACTACTTTAAATATGCGCATTAATACATTTAGGGTGTCGTCAGTGATGTTTTACTTGGTTCGGGTCTTCCAACATCATACTCGCCTCCCCCAGCAGATCCTAAAAAAAATAAATGAGGTGAAATAAAATAAAAATAAAATAATAATAAAAAATCTTGGGTTAAAAAATAAAAGAATAAAGAATGAATAAATAAATAAAGATAAGTTACACAAAAATAAAAGAAACAGTAATAACGGAATCCCCCTCTCTATCTACTGTAAAGCGGATCACTGATACTCGAAATACTGATCGAGAGATATTAGTCTTCAAATATTAGAAAACAACTGAAAGACCGAAACAGCAAAATTTATATTCCCCTTTCCTGTATCAACACCAACACGCACGCATGACTAAAATGAAAAAAAAAATACCTTCACTGTTATATTATATAATGAAAAGTTCCAATTACCCTAGCAACTATTACAACCAATTTAAGATGACCTCATTAAATTAACATACGGAATATCAAAATATTTGTCGATTATAAAAAAATTACAAAACACCATTTTAAACCTTACTATTTCCATCTTATTCTTAAGGTTCTAATAAAATAAATTACTAAGATATATACCACCTACCCCCAAAAGAACATGAAGACCAACCCCGAAAACTACTTCAATATAAACCAAAAATTCAAAAGGCCGTGTATTCTTTTCTTTGACACCAAATGAAATGTAACATATATCGAGAAACCCACTCTCACCCACGCACCCTTACAATAGTCCTTATTTATATTTACTTGGTAAAATAGTTATACCACGTTTGTGAATATTTCTGTCTTTATAGAAGGGTGGATTTCGTATTAAATAATCCTACGAAGGTTGATATGACATAGAAACAAAGAAAGCAAACTAAACCCTATCATCCAAAATATGGATTAAAGAGTGCCTCGACTTTTGTCCTAAAATGTCGATTTGGTATTAAATAATCTACTAAGGCTTATATGCTATTAAATAGAGACATGAAACCAAATTAAGATAAGAATGGAATAAGAATTGGATGTATGTATTCAAATATTACGCTCTGTCATCACGTCAGACAAATAATGGACCATTTCGTTTCGTGAGTAAGGAAAGGAAGGGAAAAAACACACGAGAGAAAATTAAAGAAAACATAAGAAAGAAAGAGATGATTGAGTTAGTGATTGGTTGGCTGGTTATTTTGTTTTAGAGCAGATCAACCCTTTTCGGGTCATTACCGGCCATTTGCCTAGTGGTAGAGTGCTCGCAAATGGCCCGGGAGACTGGGGTTCTGTCTCCAATCGAGTCATACCAAAGACTTAAAAAATGTTACTTGATACTTACTTGCTTAACACTCAGCAATATAAGGTACGTTTCAAGGGTAAAGTGGAACAATCCAGGGAAATGATTAGCGCCCTCCCCTACACCTCAATGTAGTAGCTATTGAAAAGGGAGCTTTCGAGTAGCCCTCGACTACGATCGCCAACTACTTAAATTTCAAATAATTCAGTTCAGTATCAGTATATTCATTTTTTACAGTTAAATATTAAAACAGTTCTATTTCAAAAAATTCAGTTTAGCAGATTCAGTTTAGCAGTTTCAATATGAAAAACAGTTCTATTTAAAACTCTTCAATTTAGCAAAAGTACACAGTTTAGTTCTATTTGACCCATAGATAGGACCCTATTAGATGCTACCACTCCAGGCCAAAGAGGACATGAGAGCGACGGTAATGATGAGGTATTCCGCATTCCCCAAAGCTCCAGCATTGCTGGAATCTCACTATCTGATTGTTTAACATCATATCCGGGACACTCAATGGGAGAGGGTCTTATCCCTCTGCAAAGAACCAGTCGGTGTATTTTACACCCCCAGCCGATTGGGTAAGTCAGTGATTAGTTTTAATAGCATTTAAACTTGTCATTTTTAATATTTTACAATATAAACTTATCACAGGCTTATGGCTATGAAATAGGGAATTGGAGGTTTAGGTCTTTGAAATAGGGAATTACATACATTGTAAATTCATATTTATAGTGTAGTGGTTTCTTAACATTATTTTTGGTTTATATTCTCATCGAATAATTTCTAAATCGTTCTAATTGACCCACAGATTATAACCTTACAAGTCAGAGTGGTCCGAGGAGTAATGGTAATGAAAATGTACATTACTTTTCATAACTATCTCTAGAGGATTTTAGCAGTTGAAATATATGTGTTCCGCATAGGAAAAAACGAATTCATTCATTAGCTGGCACACTGGTTAACAATATACATTGTTACTAAGTCTTCATCTATCTTCCATCCCCAACCTATTTAGGTTAGTGAAACCGTCTTCATTTATTCATTGTTATTTACTACTGCTTCTAGTTCTCAAGACAAGGAACTCACAAGAATTTAACAGCAAGAGTAATGATTTTCCTTTTCAGAAAGTTCCACGTGAAATAATAAAACCTGATATCTTTCGCATAGAAGGAAATTGAATTATCATGAATAATTGTCTCGCGTGTATTATGTGAAATTATTTACTGGTAATGTTATACATATATATATATATATATATATATATACGGAAAAAGAATCATATTACGTGTTTGTTTATTGAGAACCCCTCATGAAACTGTCTGTCAAATGAAAAAAAAAAAGTTTATGTATAAAACTATGATTCAGCTCGTCTTTTTCGTCGGTTTTTGCAGGATTTTAATATTTTAATACATATATATATATATATAGACATGTATACAGACTTAGATACAATTACATTCACAGACTAACAGAGAAATACACATACATATGTATATCAACATCATCATCATCATCATCATGTCGTGCCCGTGGTGTAGTCGTTATCGCCGTAGGAAATGAACACGGCGATACAAGTTCAAATCCTGGACGATACTGATTGCATTTCACATAGCACTAATACCCTTGGGAAAGGTATGAATCTAATTATTCTCCCTCCAGCTATGGGTAAATAGTAGGACAGACTAGGTTCTTCAGCCTTGGTTAGGCAACTAGTCTAGGAGAAGGAAAACTCTGAATTCAAACCTGTTAAACTCCGCTTAAAAATTGACCTTGTGTCATATCCTGCCCGAGCGGAGGGGTTGGGTTAATAGTATCATGTCGTGCCGCTTGCACGGATTCCCAAAACTCTCTCTAGCCATCCGTCTCTATCATCCACCGCTTCCAGGTCTTCCAGGCAACATTCTGTGTCCATACGGAGCTGTTGTAGATAAGTTCTAGCTCGTCGTCTTACACTTTCGCGTCGGTTTAAAGGAGTCCATAGGAGAACATGGCTTATGCGTTCGTCTTTACAATTCCAGTGGTGTCCAGCATGTCTATTGGGATGGTCTTTGAGATGGGTGGTAGGTGACCATAAGGCTGCTGTTTAGTGGAATATTGCTTCCAGGATTTGTTTAAAATAACTAATAGTATCCTTGTGAAACTGCCGGTAATCTCTTTCTCAATACGCTTAGTCAGCGTCTATGTGGTGCATCCATATAGTAGAACTGACACGACAGCTGCTTGAAAAAAATTGCGTTTTATTCTATCAGATAGGTCGGATTTTGATATGACCGATAGTCCATCGATAGCTGTCCATACCTTCGCTACTCACAAATAATGTCATATATATATATATATATATAAAATGAAATAAATAAAATAAATTAAAAAGTTATATAACTCCAACCGACGGTAAAATTAGACAAATAAAAATAAATAAAAAAACGGAAGTTTAAAAAAAACGACGAGATAGCTCTTCACCCCTCTTCCTCCCCACCCCGTGTCTATTCTGATTTATTTTATCCATAAGATCTGAAGAAGTCCTGTTATATTTTTCTTCGTATTTTTGGTTTACATCAGAAACACAAAACAGGATGGAAATAAATTTATAATCCTGAATTAACCGGTCTTTGGCTTTTTTCTTTAAAGAAATTATTGCTCTGTAATATTAGTTATATTGAGCTCTCTACCAGGAAAATTTAAATGTTCAGCTTTTGAATGATTTTCTTGTCCTGAAGGAATTACTCCCAACTCTGGTTTAACTGGACCGAATAATACTTATATATATATATATATATATATATATATATATGTGTGTGTGTGTGTGTGTGTGTGTGTGTGTGTGTGTGTGTGCGTGCGTGTGTGTGTGTGTGTGCGAGGGTGTGTGTATTTGTATGTGTATGGGTTTTTGTATGTTTGTGGAAAATCAGTCTATTATCTTTCAAATGGAAAGTGTTATTTTGGGGGCAAACGAACCTCCTAGAAAATGTAAAATCTTCATCAGTATTGCTTTCTTGGCCAATCAACGTTTTCATTCAGAATGACGTCTTTATTTAAATTCTAAAAGTGTTGAATTCTTAGTTATTTGGCAAAATTTTATGAGGAAGAATATGCTGTTGTTAAAATTGACTTTTAAGTTCATTTGGTGACGCTAAGCTTCGCTTATCAGATATTGTTAAGCTTCATATTAGTAAAAGGTACAAATGAACAACATCACGTTGCTGAGTATTAATCGAATGAGGACAGATTATTTACATTGGCACATATTACGAAAATCCCCGGATACGTTTGAAGTAAATTCGTAAATAAAGCTATTTTTCCTGTTTAACAAACCGGACAATGTCTGATAAATCCACTAATATATATATATATATATATATATATAGGTATTCGGTCCAGTTAAACCAGAGTTGAAATTTATTTATCCATTAGATCTGAAGAAGTCATGTTATATTTTTCTTCGCGTTTTTTGGTTCACACCAGAAACGAAAAACAGGATGGAAATGAATTTATAATCCTAAAATAACCGGTCTTTGTTTTTTTTCTTTAAAGAATATATATATATATATATTTATATATATATATATATATATATATATAATCATCATCATCACCATCATGTCGTGCTGGTAGCACGGATATACCTGACCCTCTCTCGCCACTTCTCCCTATCGTTCATCGCCCAAGGCAGGTCTTCAGGACAACATCCTGTATCCTCACATAGTTGCTGAATGTATGTTCGTGCTGTTCGTCCTGCTTTTGGTCGGCCATGTGTGGGGGGTCCATAAGAGTACATCACTTATGAGTTCGTCCCTGCTTCTCCAGCAGTGTCCTGCATGTCTGGTTTGTCTAACTTGAATAGTTTTCGTAATAGGAGGCAGGTGGCCGTACAGTTGGTGTCTTGTGGGGTGTTGCCGCCAGGACTTGTTCAAGATTGCTCGCAGCATTCTTGTGTAACTGCCGTCTAGCTTCTTCTCCAGCCGTTTTGTTTGAGTCCATGTAGTGCATCCATATAGCAGTATCGATGTGACCGCTGCCTGGTGTGTGTGTGTGTGTGTGTGTGTGTGTGTGTGTGTGTGTGTGTGTGTGTGTGTTATATATATATATATATATATATATATATATATATATATATATATATATATATATATGAGGGGGATAAAGACACTTTTTTCAAGCTCCAAGGAACGATTTTAGCGGAAACCGTTAAAATTATTTTTTGCATCAGAAATAAAACTTGGTTGTCAGTAGGTTTTTAGAATATTATAATTGAAGATTTTAAGTTACAAAAGAAAACTTCTAAAATTATAAAATCAATAAGAATATAAAAATAACTTTAAATAATTACATATATATAAAATATCAAATTACATATATATCAAATTGTATTTATATGTCAATACATGTCAATTAATTCATTTTCACGCTATATTTTTTCAGAAACAACGCATTTTTTCGTGAACATTTGTTGTATTTTTTTTATAAATAACTTCTGCTTCACTGCTACACCTTACGATTAAAATTTTCAGAGATTAAAAACTGATATTACACAGAATATCGATTGACAACATATCATGGTATTTAAAGAAATAATAGAAATAATTGTCCATGTAACTGATTTTAATCCATAAAAAATCATTGAAGGTGACAATTTTCTCAAGGGTTGAATTACTTAAACGAAAAAAAATCTTCAGATTCACCACGAACGTTTATCAATGATTAAAAAAAAAAACTTTTGAGGAGAATCATTCAAACTTCTTCAAAATCATAAAAAAAAACGGTGTGAAAAGTATATTGCTTTCTCTCGGTATTCATTTGGTAAAGAATGAGGGTATAATGTAAAATTCTGACGTTAGTCGACAATAGAGAACACGTGGATAAAAGCACTTTTAAATTATTCGCTTTTTCGTTATTTTTTTTTTTTTTAGATCAAAACTATGATATCAAATGTTTAGCACACTACTGCCCCCAGTCTATTGGTTATTTTTAAGTTTACTGCAATATTCGCCCGATCCGTGCTACAAGCACGATATGATGATGATGATAGCATTTATCTTATAGACACAGTAACTGTCTGGCGATTGACGTCAATCTGATTTGAAAAATCTCATATATATATATATATATATATATATATATATAATAAGTTAATAAAATAGCCGATCGTAGTCGAGGGCGATCCGAGGGCTCCATTCTCATTAGCTACAACACCTAAGTGTAGGGAGGGAGCAACTCCTTTCCCTGGATTGTTCCACTTACGCATGATCTTAACCTTACAATGCTCAGTGTTAAGCAAGGCAGTATCAAGTACACATTTTTGAGTCTTTAGTACGATTCGACCTGGAACTGAATTCCAGTCACCCGGGTCGTTGGCGAACACTCTGACCCCTATATATATATATATATATATATATATATATATATATATGTCTAGGGGTCAGAGTGTTCGCCAATGACCCGGGTGACCGGATAGAAATAAATTTAGAATCCTATGTGACCGGTTTGGTTGTTTTTTCGTAAAGAGTATATATATATATATATATATATATATATATACATTGTTGCTTGTAATTTTTTTTTTATAGGCACTTTCTTTTCTCCTGTTATTCAACAAACATTCATCGCTATTTCAATAATATTTTATCATGAAATTAAAGTCTTGAAGAAGTTTATTACAATCGGGACGTTCAACATCGACTTTCATAATAAGTAAAGTTGGCAACCGTATTTGAGGGTGGCCCGAAAGCTCCCATTTCAATTGCTACTACACTGAGGTGTAGGGGAGGGTGCTACTCCATTCCTTAGATTGCTCCACTTTACCCTTGATGTGTACTTTATAATACTGAGTGTTCAGCAAGGTGGCATCAAGTACCATTTTTTAAGTCTTTCGTATGACTCGACTGGGGTTAATAAATTCATGTAATTTTTGACCTTTTTATGCTTTCTTCATATAGTTCTCAAACGATGTGATATATCATTAATCATTGAATGTTGTTAATACCCCCGTCATTTTTTTACTAAGCATAGAACAAAATAATAATATTTAAGATGCAATGCATTTTTCAGTAAAAGCTAAAAAATTCTGGCTCCATCAGATATTCCAAGATTAGATTGTTTAAATTAATGGTATATATTTTTTTAAGTTAATGGTATATTTTTTAAATTAATAGTATATATTTTTTTAATTAATGGTATATTTTTTCCATGTCATGCTGAGGAAATATCTGATTTCGTACTGATAGGGATCATCATGATCATCCATTTTACTAATACCGAGTGTTACCTCGAGCAAATATAGTCAAACATACTATATGTTTTACGAAATAAGTCAAGAAAGTCATCACAAATGGTAATATTTTCTTTTCTGATAGGGCATTTTCAATTATCATTATTTTTAGCAGAATGATTTCGCTTAGTATGGCAAGTTTTCAAATTAGACTAACGAGAAAAAAATGAGGGTGTGAGTTAGAGTCTCACCGAGAACGTTCCTTACTTATCGTTTCCGATGGGCGCTGTTTCTCGTTACTGTAGAAATGTCAACATCGGGGAGTTGCTACAAAAATCAACTGAAACATGAAAGAAAAAAAAAACATCAAAATTGAAAATAATGAAAACGATCGATGTTCAGAAAAGGAATCAAGAATTACTTGTCAATGCACTTAATCTATTATGAAATTTAGGTGACAAATCATTTATCAATTTAGGTTTTATCCTGCTCAACTGACCAGAATAAGAGCACATTTTTGCAATTTAGAAAATTGTTTTTATAATGATTTGTTGTTTTCGTCAGGGAACTTATGTGGTACAAGACCATATCAATGCTACGCCCAATGAGACCCGAAATCGCTACTGTAGGTTTATTAGACAAAAGTTTTCAGGTTTTGTATCGGTTTATGTAAAGCTCATCGTTTTGTTTGGGATTTCTCTTCCTCTCCTCTCTTTCCCTACTCAGAGTGTGTCTACTGGTCTGTTTTGTTGGGTATATTATCCCAATTAGTCTTTGACATTTTTTTATATAACAAAGTTCTTCTCTGCACTACTCTGGGTCACTGTGTATGTATGTTTGTCCAGCCAAGCCTACAGAGAGAGAGAGAGAGAGAGAGAGAGAGAGAGAGAGAGAGAGAGAGAGAGAGAGAGAGAGAGGAACAGACACATGCACAGAAGAAAAAGTAACTGTTAGTAGAATTCAAAACAACAACAAAAAAAGACCATAAACTCTATTACATATCAACTACACACACACACACACACACACACACACACACACACACACACACACACACACACACACACACACACACACACACACACACACAGAGGAACAGACACATACACAGAAGAAAAAGTAACTGTTAGTAGAATTCAAAACAACAACGAAAAAAGACCATAAACTCTATTACATATCAACTAAACACACACACACACACACACACACACACACACACACACACACACACACACACACACACACGGATAACTTTGATGTACCCGTGGGTGCATAAGAGTCGGCCCCAAAAGCAGACCTAAAAGGATGTATATACAAGACACGTTAAGTTGAATAATAAACTTGAAACGAATACGTTTATATAGAAATGACGAACATAGCTTTATCTCGGATAGAACGATTTCCCCAAAAGGTTTAAAAGAGATGAGAATCATCTGGGCCATTCAAACTACCAGGGTTAAATATTGAAATAATCTCTATCTTGAAAATAGTTAATTTCCTAAACGTTTCACTTAACCTGATGAATAACACATTTAAACCATTTAGCAAAAGCAATCACATACCTACCGACATAAGTGTTAACTCCATCAACGCCAGATCGATATTAGAACAAATACCTAATGCCATTAATCTTTGGATTAATAGATTATCTTTATGCCGAAAAGTATTTGAGGAAAGTAAGTGAGCATATAACAAAGCCCTCAAGAAAAGTGGATTCCCTGATTAAACTAGAAGATAAGGACCCAGAGATCACCGGTACTAGTTGAAGACACAATACAAATAATAGAAACAGTGGTAATGATGCGGTGATCACAGTAAGGTGAGGGAAACAATAATAATAGATGTGGTGATCACAGTAAGGTGGAGGAAACAATAATAATAGATGTGGTGATCCCAGTAAGGTGGGGAAAACAATAATAATAGATGTGGGGATATATAAGGTAGAGGGGAATGATAGATATTAAGGTAGAGGGGAATGATAGATGTGATGATCACAGTTAGGTATGGGAAAACAATAATAATAGACGCGGTGATCACAGAAAGGTAGGGGGAGCAATAATAATAGAAGTGTTGCTCACAGTAAGGTGGAAAAATAATAAATGTGGTGGTCACAGTAAGATGGGGAAACAATAATAATAGATGTGGTGAGCACATTAAGGTGGGGTAAACAATACTAACAGATGTGCTGATCACAATAACGTATGGGAAATAATAATAATTAGGATGTGCCCGTGGTGTAATGGTTATCAGTCGTAGGAAATGGATACGGTTACACGAGTTCAAATCCTGGACGAGGCTGATTGCATTTCACATAGCACTTATACCCTTGGGAAAGGTATGAATTATTCTCCCTCCAGCTATGGGTAAACAGTAGGACAGACTAGGTTCTTCAGCCTTGGTGAGGCAACTAGTGTAGGAGAAGGAAAACTCTGAATTCAAACCTGTTAACCTCCGCTTAAAAAAAGTGACGTTGTGTCATATCCAGCCTGACCGGTGGGGTTGGTAAATATGATAATAATTGACGTGGTGATCACAGTAATTTAGGACCAAACAGTAATAATAGATATGGTGATCACAGTACGGTATGGGAAACAATAATAATAGATGTGGTGATCACAGTAAGGTAGGGGGAAAATAATGATAATTATTCAAATAGAAAATGTAAGAAAAAAAGAGCAAGTTAATTTGGTTTAACTCCTACCGTTCAATAAGGACACACTGTAAAGCAAAATTTTTAATAGAAATATCGTTAAAATTTGTTACATCTGTTCTAATAATATTCATAAAATTATAAATAACCACTTGAGGCAACTATTAAATAAATAACTTATGGATTATAAGAGGATGCCTATATTGATCTGTACGAAAAAAGATGAATACCCCATGGATGGAAGATGTAATTCAGTAAACGTACTATACCAAGCGAACATTGTCCCCCGTGAACAGAGAAATGATACAGAGTATACACTGGTATTTTCGCTGGGAACTGGAAACAAAAATCTTATAATCATAGGCATACCTTCACTAATCCCCTACATAGGAATCAAATTAAACTTTCGAAATATTTTTGGAGCTTCAAGGACCGGGGAAAAACCCCTCAAATGAAGTAAAAATCATTTAAAAAAATCTTCGACAGCAAATAGTTTCAACAGTAGTTGTAACCTATACCTAGAAGAGAAAATTAACCCCATAAATTTCAAAGACACGAGACGACGATTAGATAAGAGAAACGAACTAATATTCAAATGCAAACACAAGAAAAAAAATCTAAATTAACTGTATTGCCGTCATGCTGGGGAGTAACACTATATAAATATGATGACCATGATGTATGAATTGGATTAATATTAGTTAGTAGAGTAGTATGAATAAACGCGGGGATGGATGAAAAACAATTTTCAGTATTTAAATGGACTATATAGATTGGCGGCCTTTTATTAGAAGTAGGAAACAGACCCGTAAATGTAATTTACGAAGAGAATAACGATGAGCCTTTTTTGTAGAACTAATTGCACGATTCGTAACAGTGATAATAAAGCAAAATAAGAATCCAGATTTGGGAATCTTGGTTTTAAAGAAATGGTTGACAAAGGAAATGTTATATATATATATATATGTATATATATATGTGTGTGTGTGTGTGTGTGTGTGTGTGTGAGTGCGTATATTGATTGAGAAAAGTTGATATCATTACGTGATCTAAAAACTAATTCCTAATCAAAAAATCAAAAATATATCAGCATGTGTAGATACAACACGAAATTCTATGTTGTTTGTTTTTCGTTTTTTTGTTTTAATTCGTACGTATAGAAGTAGGAAACAGACCCGTAAATGTAATTTACAAAGAGAATAACGATGAGCTTTAATAGTGGAGAAATACAAAATATGTTTAAACTTTTATTTCCATACTTCATTTTAATTTTATTTTTGTTAGGTTTTCTCTAAAAATATTGATATATAACACAGCGAGTGATTTAAGGTAACGAGTGAAAAATGGATTTGTCGCATATTGCACCGCTGGACAAACAACGAAGGACTCGTAGATATATAAAGAATATAATTTATATTTTTATTCTTCGACGGTAACGTTTATGTGAAGTAGGAATACAGTCAGAGTGACTTCGCACGTATCTTTCTTCTGTGGCGGGGACCCTTTTTGTGAAGTAGTGCAACAGCCTGAACAAACTTTGGGGGTGTGCTGACAAATTTGCTCGAGTGGCTAGCAAATCTCCCGCTTTCCTTAAGAGACGAGCGGATCTCTGCCTTTAGTCCAAAATTATAGACCTTATATTGTCTTTTCAAGTCATGCGGAAATATGAACATCCTCTTCGCTTCACGTATTTTCTGTTCATGGCTGGTAATCGGAACTTACATACTTCCGATTTTTTCCGGTTATTTATAATCTTATCTGCGAACGGAAATATCTGTCATTCTTTCCACAGACAATAAATTACATTCTCGCCATCATCCTCTAATTTTCTCTTTCCCGTGAAACCACTTTGTTGATGTTATCTTGCGGCCGCATTGGATCCGCTAAGTTAATCCACGGCATTCCGTCGCTAGCAAAGATTGCAATACTATAGACAGCTGTAGAGTATGTCAGTAGCAGTAATCAGGAACCTGCAACACTTCATCAAGTGATAGAAATAAAGTCTATACAAAGGAGCTAAACGAAAAAATGCTCTAAAGAGAAAAAGGTCAAATTGGGTAAGTAGTTTATGATCGCTTCAGTGGCACGTGGGAAATAGAATAAAAAGAATAAAACAGTTCATGAGATTAAGTGAAACATGATAGGAAAGGTAATTTAGCCTAAAGCGGAGATCAACAATCGCTTTGAAGCTGCACATGTTAGCATCTGTGTCAGTAAGTCTTTTTTTTTTTTCATTTTTCATCCAGTATCCTTTTGTTATATAATTAAGGAGTGCTTTTTTTATATTAATCGTTTTTCGTTAATTCTATTTTATCATTCAGTTTGGTTGGGCTTTGAACTATTCGGGTTATGATTTCGGGTGCATAGCCATTGGGTACAGTTTTACGCTCGTGGCAAAGGATATGACAATCATCATTGTCATAATAAACCCCAGACAGAAAATGAGGGTGGAGTGTGAATGACGTCATGCCCGGAAGAGATGGTCCTGAGAATTAGAGGATTTTGAAAAAGAGTCAGTTGAAAGATGAGAGTTGGATTTGGGACGTTGAAGATGTAGTTGGGTTTTCGGATCTCTACTGACAGAGATCTTAAACATCACAAGAGGAGCTGCGCGTTGGGATGGGGCTAGCATAGTAAGAATTTTGTGTCTCTCTCCTCGTGTCGAAGAACCGAAGTCAGAAGTTAATAAACCGTTCGTATCTGAACAACAAAGTCTGCCTGTTTTCGTCAGTATTTGTATTGTGTGGTTTGCATATGTGTACTTGTAGTATACAATACTTTTATTCTATTCTTTTTCTTTATCCACCGTTTTTTTTGCTTCGTTTTTTTTTTTTATATATAAAAAAATATTTCTTGGTTTCTCAATAAAAAAAAGACCTGTAAGTCATTTGAAGAGACGGGGAAAAACTTATCGAAATAGATTTATAATGGCACGGTAACTGAACGGTGTGTTCTCTTCTTTTGCGTTACAGATATATATATATATATATATATATATATATGTGTGTGTGTGTGTGTGTGTGTGTGTGTGTGTGTGTGTTTCCAAAATTTAATATCCTCATGATGTAAATATCTGAGTAGCTACATCGTCAAGGCAAATGGAATTTGATATCATTAAGATGTAAAAAATCTGATTAAGTACATCGTCAAGGCAAATTAAATTAAACAGACTTAATAATGAAAAAAGTAAGATTTATTCAAGTCCAAACGATAATAAACATTTTTAAAAACTTTCTATACATATAAGATAGATAGATAGATAGATAGATGTGAGCAGGATGAGATAGATAGATAGATAGATGTGAACAGGATGAGATAGATAGATAGATAGATAGATAGATAGAGGTGAACAGGATGAGATAGATAGATAGATAGATAGATGTGAACAGGATGAGATAGATAGATAGATAGATAGAGGTGAACAGGATGAGATAGATAGATAGATAGATAGATAGATAGATAGATAGATAGATAGATGTGAACAGGATGAGATAGATAGATAGATAGATAGATAGATAGATAGATAGATAGATAGATAGATAGATAGATAGATAGATGTGAGCTTTCTGTTTAAAATTCTATGTGCATGGTGTCTTACCTACATTTAAGAATATGATCAATATTTTTTATGTGAACTCAACTCTATACGAAACTTTGCTGATGAGTTATTGATTAGTGAACTAAACGAAAAGTCTGTATAAATTTCTCATGTAAAAAAGACTGGAATGAGATTATCTCATATTAAATCATGTTGAAAAGCAGTGAATTATAACTTTGCTTTTATAGTAATACTTCCTCGTTTGACTGTTTGATTTTCGTAATGCTATTAGGAGATGCAAGTCAATACATGCACCAAGAGAAATAGCAAGCACATTTAATGCCTATACAGTGCTGAATTCCTAAAAGGTAAAATTTATGGCGAGTGACATATATGTTTTACTGACATAAAAAAGAAAACTTTGAAATATATCACAACCATCAAGTAAATAGAACTACTCTAGTAGAAAAACATTATATCAAAATAAAACTAGCATGTTAGAAAAATTATCAAAGTCTAAACCATAAAAAAAAAATTTTAAATACGAAGCATTTATTGTACACAACAATTTTCTGGACATACTACCACAGCCAAAAATTATTTAAATAGCCGTTTATAAATTAATAACAGATAAACTAAATAAAACATTTTTCAATTAAATAACTGAACATGATGGCTTCATAAAATGCACTTTAAACAAAATAGATTAAATTATTTCTTTTAATGAATGGTACGATAAATTACAGCGTGCAAATCAAACTTTTAATTTTGAAAAAAAATTTCGACAAAAATAGAAGTCAACTGATCCTGCAGAACATAAATGGAAACTTTTACCACAGAGTGGCCAACCAGAGAAACCGTACTGCAAACGATCGACTGACACAAATGTTTCCAACTTGAATTCCTGTTTGCTGAACATATCTAACAAATTAACACTGAGTCTGATGTAAAATAATAAACCTCCGACCCCTTAAGGTAATATCACACTCGATTTTCAACAGCTGATGGAGTCACTGTAAACAATTAACGGATTTCCACATTACCTAGGTGACCAGTCAGAAAACTACAGAAAACATAGTTTTATGGTTTGGTTTCTTTGTTTAATGGCATATCAACCTTTGTAAGTTATTTAATGTCAAAGCCATTCTCCTAGAAGAACAGTAGTGGTACTATTTAACCCATAGCTGGGAGGATAAGGGGGTTCGTACCTTTCCCAAGGGCATTTGCCCGAAAGTGAACGTAATAGCGCGACTGGAGTACGAACTCGCGTACTACAATTCCGCATTCCACCACTTTAACCATTTCCCCACGAGGACACATCCACAGTTTTCTGATTACACAATAAACTGTGAATCTATATGAATAAAAGCTGTAAAGTGTAACCTTTTTATGCTTAATATATGGATAAACTAATTACATACCCAATACATTACTGGATTAATGGCAGTTTAATGAGACACAGTTTATTGGATATAATAATTATTAGCGTACCTATATGCCAACCAGACATTGGCATGATGATTTGAGTGTTCGCCCATGGCCCGGGAGACCTGGGGTTCAATCCCAGGTCGAATCATGCCAAAAATGGTACTTGATACCTCTTTGCTTAACACTCATCATTATAGGGTACAGATCAAGGGTAAAGTGGAGCGATCCAAAGAAAGGAGTAGAGCCTTCCCCAAAACATTGGTGTAGGCGCTATCGATAAGGGAGCCTTCGGGTCACAATCGGCTAAGATCACCAACCTATTTATATGCCACAGCATTCTTAATAAAGGTTAACTGAGGGTAACTTTATTTATATTTAAAGCCTTGCATCTACTGGTAGCCAAACGTATATTTCGGGATCAACCTATACAGCAATTGTAGGTCTAACCTTGAATTTTGAGCTAAAAATTTGAGCTTGACTGATGTCTCAGATCGACTTGTATGCCGCAATTTTACGCTATACATTTTTCAAGGTACGTATATGAAAATATTATGAAATAACATAACTCGTGTTTAGAAATGATTTGCATTAAACATGAAAACAAAAATGAAGAAACAACACCGCAATGAATGCGATTCGTTAACTTTCAAGCATGCAATAACCCTAGCTGTGTTGATATACCTTTAAATGCAATAATTCAATCAAAAATTCTTATTAATTAATGATAAGATAGAAATATTTCCGAAGATGCAGCCAGGTTTAAGTAGAAATGCATTAATTTTCGTCTGCCATTACGTCACGAGTACTACCCCTACCCACCACTAACGTCAGTAATAGACAACTATAAAGATGTAATCATTCGGTACTGATTCTTATAGAGTGAGGCTAGATATTTTTGCAAACAATTATGGCGGGTACTCTAAGCAATAAAAAACAATGTAATGTTTGTGGATCATCTTAAATATCATTATCGATAAATGTTAAGAATATCTTCTGCTGTTAAGTGTGTTTAGAAGCCATTAGAGAGCTAAGTTCTCTTAAAATCTGACTCGGAAAACCTTACAAGATACCTGATAATTAGGGAAGCCACAATTGTGTAAATGCAAATATTTTAAATTGAACGCAAATAAGCAGTTTTACGACATTTATAACTGGTTTATTTTACGGCATGTCAATATTTATTGTACCATCTAATTTCGAAATCAGCATTTTTTTTCAGTAATTATATAGATTCAAATCACTACTTTATAATTAATCCAGTCGGTGGGGCTTACAATACATTGATTACCTTATTTGCACAGGAGTAAGACTCACCAACATGTAGAATCGTGAATATGATACCATACAACATTCGATGGTGAGGCTCCAGTCCTGGATAGTATAGACTTATCTCTTCATTGCTATTACTACCAGGTTCATTCCAATCCAGAATTAGTTGTCGAAATTTCAAAGACGAAGCTTGATGATTTTTATCATTAAGGGTTTCCGAACTATTGTCTTCATGTTTATTGTTATTTCCGCAATGTTTCGGCCGATATATCCTCCGGCCTTCTTCAGATGTTTGCCGAACTCGGGAACCTTCGCGGAACATCGAACTACGCCCTTTATTGAATCCACGTGGTTCGCCTGTTCTGATTCCGTTAGCGAGAACTGGATACAAGTGTTAAGTATTCCTGTATTGTTACTCGCTTGCAGTCAGGATTGAACCTGCAACCTCTAGCAGGACACATAGCGTAACAGTTATAGGCCTTGGTTCCCTAAGTTTCTAAGGAGACGATCATCTAGAGGTTGCGTCGAACTCGAAAACAGAGAATCCATGTCACTAATTAGTTCAGAGTTAAACTGAATCTACTTTAGTTGGTGGCAAGGCATCGTTTTGTATAAATTGTACTGACCTTTGTTGGGTCTCATAGAATTAAAAACAATACCTGTTTAATAAACAGCAAGCTAACTGTAATACAAGGAATGGAGCGATAACCTTGATTTTTCCATCTAATCCCGGCAAAATTGGTTATGAGTATAGAGAAAGATTGTATTTAACCAATCCCTCCGTTTAACGCAGGATGAGACACAATGTTGATTTTTTAAAGTTCAGTATAGTTGTTTGGATATACATGTTGATATTCTACTTGACTGGTTGCCTTACCAAGGCAAATAACATAGTCTGTTCTGTTATTTACTCAGAATTGAGAGGGTATAGATGGATTCATGCCTTTTCTAGGGATAGATGGATCCATGCCTTTTCTGGTGATAATGGCGTGAACAGCTATGTAGTGGATATGATCTAGGGTTGTTGATACTGAGTGGGGGTATGTATTTTGTAGTATGTTATTTGGTTGGATCAGTAGATTGCTCTCTGAATTATTCCCACCACAAATACAACACAAAACTTTACAATCGCGTAAAAGAAATGGAATAGAACACAACGAACATTAAACAACAAACAATTTAATATGCATATAACAGAATATGAAAACAAACAAAATACATTATGTGTAAATGGCCTTTTGGAAAATAATGTTTGACAAGAAGAAAATAAATTTGTTTAAAGATGTGTGTATGTTCATGTTAACGGAGTCCGTAAATAAGTCGTTCTTACTTACATTAAGTTCATAGCGGGTTTTATGATTGTGGCGACAGCGTGTCGCGTTGATGAAAGAGTGTTTGTCGGGTTTTTCTTTTGAATGTGATTCTCGGCCATCTGAAGAGAGGTGATGAACTTTAGTTGAGGAAGGAAAGGAATTTGTCGGACATAGTATCGGCTACTGCTTTGCTGGCTTAGTGGCTTGTCTTCGTCTGTGTATAAGCTTGTGTCTTGTGTGTATGGCTCCCTAACTCTGTGTTATTTATATCCTACAGGTGGATCAAAGAATCGTCCTAAAATTTTGGCGCGTAGACATTTATTGACCAATCAGATTTGTATTTTACTGTTTTATTTTCGAGCCTAAATATTTTCTGTTAGTTCACTTCCGATCCTAATTTTCTAGAATGTTCTTAAGTATGTTTTTATTGCTTATTTTAAGACTAGAAAAAATGTGTATCCTATAATACTTTTATAATGTGATAACCGTTATGCTCAGCGGGCCATCTTTTTTTTTGTATATAGAGAACTTTCATTTTTTAATTAATTTACTCCTATAACGGTATTATAACAGTACCAAACCGACGTTCATACCACATGCATAAATCGCTACGTCTTAAGGGGTAGTCGGAACCCGTCGTAACTTCGACGTGAGAAAAGTGAACAAACACACAAAACTCCATCTTACTTCATCTACACTTAGGTTTATTTGCTACTACACTTTTTAATTAGTCGTCGGGAGAAAGAAAGAACATATTTGTTTGCACACAGTTAAATGGTTTCAAGTATCGCTATATGATACTAATAATTATATAATAATGATCATTTGTTTGGATACAGTTGTTTAGATTCACATTATTCAATATCTGTCATTATATTTGTCGAATATTCGTAATATGAATAATCAGTACACATATATATAGTTTCAAATAGTAAATAAATAAATAATAATAATAATAATAATGCGGTGAGAGAGATGAAACCATCAATCACATAATAAGCGAATGCAGCAAATTAGCACAGAAGGAATATAAGACTAGACACCATTGGGTCAGCAAGGAGATACACAGGGAGATATGCAAGAAATTCAAATTTGACCATACCAACAAATGGTATATGCACAACTCAGAACTTGTCCTAGAAAATAACACACATAAACTCCTATGGGACTTTGACATACACTCGGATCACCGAATCTCAGCCAGACGACCAGACCTAATAATAATCAACAACAACAACAAAAAAAGAGAAATTGCAAAATTGTCGACTTTGCTGTCCCGGCTGATCACAGAATAAAACTGAAAGAATGTGAAAATAAGGATAAGTACCTCGACCATGCTCGGGAATTGAAAAAAAACTGTCGATCTTGCAGGTGACAATTATACCAATTGTAATTGGTGCTTTTGGTACAGTAACTAAAGGATTACTAAAGGGACTGGAAGACTTGGAAGTTGGCGGACGGGTGGATACCATCCAAACTACAGCATTATTAAGAACGGCCAGAATACTGAGAAGAGTCCTGGAGATTGAGGAGACTTGCTGTCACTTAAACACCAGTGAAAGATCATCAGCTAACGCTGATGTGAATAACTCTAATAATAATAATAATCCGTAGTAAATGATTGACTAGTTCTATTTGTATCTTGATTGGACCCTAACAGGTATACCTACTTCAGGTTCAGATGGACCTGAGAGCCATGGCAATGATGATGGATTCTATATTCCATAAACTCCCGGAATGGAGCCTCACCGTCAGTTCCTGTTTGGAGTCATATTGAAGACACGATTTCAAATCGATTGAATATAACTCGCGCATGGAGCTTACTTCCTGCAAGATAAATGCTGTTGTTTTTTTCCTTTTTCTGTTTCCTTTTTTTTTTCTTACGAAACTGTTTGTAAATGTGCCTTTTGAACAATGGCGGACATGAAGTAAAACGTTTGTTGTTCTTACTTTTTTGTTTTTGTTTCTTGCTTCTTTTTTTTTTGTTTTTGTTTTGGTTCTTTTTTTTTCTTTCCTTATTTGCTCATTCGTTTCCAACCGTTTTTTTTTTTAGAGTTATTCACATGCTGGAAAAATTCAAACATAAAATTACAATAGAAAATTAAGGTTTATAGACAAGAATGACGTAGAAAAGCTATCAATAGAGAAAGTAGACTTTATAATTTCATTTAAACTGGCACCAATTGCATATGAAGAGCTCAGATTCTCTATTTTGACACTTAAAAATTATTCTAGTTCAAAAATGATTGAAATAATTGACCTTTACGTCAGCTGGAAAATAATTATTTATTCTTCTTCAATGAAAGCCAGAATTTTACAGCAAAATTACAGTTAATTTTTCTCGTAAGCCTCTGAAAAATAATAAGTGTCATTTAAATGTCACATGTTTATTTTGACAGTTTCTACTCTAAAAGGATTAAATACTTTAGAACATAGTTTTTAGTAGTAGCATCTTCTTCTTCTTCTTCTTCTTCTTCTTCTTCTTCTTCTTCTTCTTCTTCTTCTTCTTCTAATTATTATCATTATTATTATTAAAGTTTTTCACATCAGCTTTAGCTGATGGTCTTTCACTGGAGTTTGAGTGACAGCAAGTCTCTTCAAGTCTCCAGGACTCTTCTCAGTATTCTGGTCGTTCTTAATAATGTAGTAGTTTGGATGGTCTCCACTCGTCCGCCAACCTCCAAATCCTCCAGTCTCTTTTTCCTTGAGAGTTTTTCACATCAGCATTAGTTGATGGTCTTTCACTGGAGTTTGAGTGACAGCAAGTCTCCTTAAGTCTCCAGGACTCTTCTCCGTATTCTGGCCGTTCTCAATTATGTAGTAGTTTGGATGGTCTCCACTCGTCCGCCAACCTCCAAATCCTCCAGTCCCTTTTTCCTTAATAGTTTTTCACGTCGGTTTTAGCTGATGGACTTTCATCGGAGTTTGAGTGACAGCAAGTCTCCTCGAGTCTCCAGAACTCTTCTCAGTAATCTGGCCGTTCTCAGTAATGGAATATTTTTCATGGTCACCAGTCGTCCTGTTATTTCCAAGTCTTCCCTCCTGGTACTAATCCTGTGGTGACTGTACCAAGAGCACCAATTACAAATGGGATCATCGCCACTTTCATGTTTTACTGCTTTTTCAATTCCCTAGCAAGGTCGAAGTACATATCCCTCGTGTCACTTTCTTTCAATTTTACTCTGTGGTCCACCGGGAAAGCAAAATTCACAATTCTGCCAGTTTTCTTCTTTTCTTTTTTCTTGATTATTATAAGATCTGGTCATCTGGCCGAGATTAGGTGATCCGTTTGTATCTGAAAATCCCAGAGGAATTTGTGTGTCTCATTCTGTAGGACAGATTCTGTGTTGAGCATAAACTATTTGTTCGTATGTTCAAACTTCAGCTTCTTGCACATTTCCCAGTGGATTGCTTTGCCTACCCAGTCGTGCCTAGTCTCATTTTATTTCTGTGCTTATTTGCCGCATTTACTTCTTTTGTGATTGGTCGTTTGGTCTATATCACCACATAACCTACATCTGCTGTTTTGTTGTGTCTTAGCTATTCTTGCTTTGCTATAGTTAGTCCTTATGGTGTTGTTTTGTGCTGCTGGAGAGTTTTGTCTCGAGTAGTTTTCGTGTTCTCTTGAGATATTCTTTTTGGATCATGTCTTTCATGTGCACTTGTTTGATGGTGTCAGCCTCCAAGATGCCCAAGTTTTTGAAGGTTTCATTTTCTTCAAGTGTCCTAATTCTGTTGTGATTTGGTAGTTCCATTCCGCCAGTCATATGTCGTTTGCTACTTTTCATGACGAGCATGGCACATTTTTCTATGCCAAATTCCATTCCTATGTCCTGACTGTATATTCTAACTGCTTGTATGAGAGTTTCAGTTCTTTTTCATTTTTTGCAAATAATTTAATGTCATTACTGTACATTAGGTGGTTGCTCTTCTCTTGTGATCTGCTGAGTTTGTATCCGGCAGTGCATTTTCTTAGCATGTGGTTCAGTGGCATCATGGCTATTATGAATAGTAAGGGCGATAGTGCATCTACTTGGAAGATGCCTCTTTGGATCTTTGTTTCATCTCTGCTTCTTCCCCCAGCTGTCAGCTCCACTTTCCAGGTCTTCATGGTCTGTTCGATGAAGTTTATGATTTCATGTGATATTTTGTACATTTTGTGTAATATCCAGCTTTGTGGGAGCATATCATATGCCTTCTTGTATCCAGGCCATCGCTAGATTTTTCCGTCTTGTCTTGCTCTCATTTAGGATGTGTTGATCTATGAAGAGTAATTCTGCTATGCCTCTGGATCCTTTGCGGCATCCTTTCTGTTCGTCAGGGAACAATCCGCGGCTTGTTAGCGAATAGTAGATTTTTCCCTTATTTGTGCTGTTAGTATTTTCCACATCATTGGGAGGCAGGTTATGGGTCAGTAATTGTTTAGGGGCAGTTCCTTTTCTAGGGTCTTTATGGATTAATGTAGTATTTCCTTTGGTCATCCATTCAGGTACGTGCGCGTCTTGTAAGCATCTGTTCATCTCTAGTGCTAGTCTTCCATGAATGGAGGTGAATTTCTTGAACCAGAAGCTATGTATTCCATCATGGCCTGGCGCTTTCGAGTTTCATATTCTTTTTAGTGTTGTTTTGAGTAAGTCGATGTGTATTTCCATTTTGGGGCCTTCTTCAAGTCCGTCTAGCTCTCTTGTAATGTTGTTTATCCATTCAGCATTTTCGTTATGTTTCTTTGGTTTCCATATTTTAGCCCAAAATCGCTCGGTTTCTTTTGCATCCGGTTGTTGGTATGTTTTCGTGTCACTCTCTCCCAATTGTTGATAGAATTTCCTTTCATTGTTTTGGAAGGTTCTAGTTTGTCTGTACTGTTTTACCCTTTGTCAATATCTCTTTAATCTTCCTTCTTTGGCCAGTATTTTCTGGTTTATTTCCTCAAGTTGTACTGTTTTTTTTCCTCCATGTTGCCTGTTCCTTCTTCCCCCCGCTTATTTCAGCGCCTCTCTTCATCATTCGGGCTTGTTTTCGTATTTTTTTAATTTGCAATTCCAGCCTAATTTCCAATCCCGGTTTTTGCTGTTTCTTCGTGATTTTTTCGGGGATCCCAATATTCTCACAAACTAATTTCGCTCCTGCATATATTAATTCATTTAACTCAATTATATTATTCGTTGGTATGTAAGGTAGTATGTGATTTATTTTATTCGTTTCTATTTTAAGTGTTTTCAATTCTATTCATGATTCTCTTTACATTTTCTAGATTTACCTTTTGTTCTTGCGATAGTGTTTCTTCCTGGTTGTTTGATAGTGTATCGTTTGGGAGTGTGGTGTTTTTATTTGCCGAGGTTTGCGGGTCTTTTTGTTGGATTGTTTTTGTTTGACACCACTTGGTGTGTCTGGCACTGTGTTATAGTTTTGTTTCAGTGTTTTTTGATGAATTTCTAGTAATTCTAGGTCAGAAAACCAAACCTTCTTCGTTATTGTCCTAACCTGATCCGCTAACCTTTGGCTAGTTGTCTGAAATGTCGAACATTCTTGCCAGATCTCAAACATCCTTTTCCTGTTGCCTCTTTGTGAGGGGTTGCTCCTGAAATAGCATTCTAGCACAAGTTTATTCTCTTCCCTAGTCCATGTTCTACGTTTAGGTCTCTGTTCGTTGTGGTTTGTTATGTCGTCGTTTATGTATCTGAAAAAGAGCTGCCAACATTCGTAGGATGACGACCGGGTCTCCCATGTTGGCTATCAGGAGAGCACCTGCCGATCATGATACCCAGGCCTGTTGCCTGGGTTCCACGTTGTGTAATATTGGGATTTGACATTTTTATCATGGGTGGTATAATGTGGCTATACCTGGCCCAGGGGTTGTTTATAATCTGCGCACCTGACACAGATGTGACCACGAACGATCAGAGAGTGTTCATAAGCAGCGGGTCACAAAAAAAATAAAAAATAAATAAAAAATAAAAATAAAAAATAATTAAAAAAATAAATAAATAAAAAATAAAAAATAAAAAATGAAAAAATAAAAAATAAAGTAAATAAATAAATGAAGAAAAGGAAAATTCTAGAAGAAAATCAGGACCTAAGTTTTAACTTAGTTAAAGTCCGTTGATCTACTTTTTGTTTTTTGTCTACCAACTAGATTGAACTGCCTGAAGAAATATTTCAAGGTTAATGGGAATATCTAATACTTAAACATTTAAATGCTGTGGTGATAATTTTCAATTGATATTTCTGAAGTTTTTACGGAAAAATACGGGAATGGAAAACCTATCGATTGGAAAGGTCGTCAATATGGAGGGGAACAAAGTAAATTTAAACACTTCTTAAGTTAGCTCGTGATAATTGCAGCTGGTAAAAACATTTAGTCGATTAGAAATAAATCAAGATTCTTAGATTAAATATAACAAAAATACACCAACAGATTTTACAAGTCATAGAAAATCCAGTGTTATTTTTAAAAAAAAGAAAATTGCACTAACCTCTACCCAACGAGCATTTCCTCACAATTGTTTAGTTTTTGTATATATCCAGATATTTATGAAAATTTTATATCTTTCCTAAGATTTATAATGCCACCTGATTCTAGATTATTCCATTCCAAAAATTTCTTTTGCGTTTGGTTTGGGCGTTTTTTTTTGTTTTTTTTTTGTTTTGTTTTTTTTTTATTTATTTTTTTTTTTGGCGAGCTGGGAGGGTGGAATTAATTTGAGATAACTGGGAGTGTTTGGACTGGTCGGCACCAGATTCTATAGTTTGGCGCGGTAAATTCAAACAATTCTAAAGTTGGCTCGTGATAGTTACACCTGGTAAAAACATTTAGTCGATTATTATTATTATTATTATTATTATTATTATTATTATTATTATTATTATTATTATTATTAACGGCATGTCAACCAAATTCTTTTCTGCTTATTTTTCATGTTAGCCTGTGTAAAAAAGCAAGTTACATTTTTGTAAGACTTCCTATTATCAGTAAAATTGAATTTTTATTGAAATTGTATTGATATTCACATTTCAGAATAATTTTTAATCAAAGATCTTAACAAAAGTATTTGCTTATTCTAGCATATATATATATATATATATATATATATATATATATATATATATATATATAGTTGGTTTCTTGGCAGGCTGGTTGTGTTTTATGACATATCAAACGTTTTATGTGATTTAATGCAAACCGCTGTATGTATACATATTTACAGATATGATTTTATGAAGAATTGCTGCTACATACATTATTCTTAAAAGAAGATCATTTGTTTGCATACAGTTGAATCAGTTGTACTATATAAAACTAATAATGTTATTTGCACACATTGCATACTTTTTAGTATTACTATCTAGGACTAATAATTCATTTGTCATTTATTAGTACACAGTTAAATATTTTCAATACTGCCGTGTATAACTCATCATGTCGTTTAACAGCGGTCATTTGTGTTTTACACAGTTAAATAGTTTATATTTATATATATATTGTGTATTCAATAGGTTTCCAGACTTTTTTGTATAGGCATTTAAAATTGTTGGAGACACTTAAAAATTCAGTATGTTATTGCTATACATCTTATGATATGACTGGCCAATTTTTATGATTTCAGCTTCAAATGAACAGCTACAGAAAGAATTGAAATACACCCTACTAAATCCTGATTGTCACAGCTGGTGAATTTCAAAGGTGCAATCTGCACATGATGACACTTTAGGAGAACGATATGCAATAAAATTGTGTTTTAAACTTGGAAAAAATGCCACAGAAACGTATGGAATGCTTCAGACTGCTTTTCGACCATCTTGCATGAATCGAACATCAGTTTTTGAGTGGCATAAGAGATTCATGGAAGGCAGGGAGTCTGTGGGGGATGATGAGAGGCGTGGGAGGAGTAAGGATGTCAATAAAACAGAGTTGATTGGCCAAATGTTTAGGGTTAGGGTTACTATGTTGAGGTTGTAAGGGAGTTCAGGAAGAGATTCTGTCGGTAGAGGCAAGCACTCTTCAAATCGGGTCAGTGGCATTTCCAGAAGGATAATGCACCAGTCCACAACTCCGTCCTTGTCCCAGACTATTTGTCCTAGATGGGTATCAATACAGTTCCTCCCCCTCCCTATAGTCCAAACGTTGCTCCCTGAGACTTTTGGTTATTCCCTAAGCTCAGAGGCTGTCGTTATGAGACAACTGAAGAGATGAAAGAGACTGTAACAAAGGTCATTAAAACTCTCCCACAAGAGGACTTCCATGGGGCCTTCCAGAAATTGTTGGAACGGTAAAACAAGTGCATTGCAGCCGGTAAAGATTACTTCGAAGGTGACTTGAGTTTTATGTGTGTACTATCAATAAAAGTGTACTATCAATAAATAATCTGGAAACTTATATATAGCTATAGTGGTTTATACAGTTGGGAGAGGTTATCCTATTTACCCAACCCCTCCGCTTGGGCAGGATATGACACAAGGTCAATTTTTTTAAGTGGAGTTTAACAGGTTTGAATTCAGAGTTTTCCTTCTTTTAGACTAGTTGCCTAACCAAGGCTGAAGAACCTAGTCTGCCCTACTATTTACCCATAGCTGGAGGGAGAATATTTGGATTCATACCTTTCCCAAGGTATTAGTGTATGTGAAATGTAATCAGTCTCGTCCAGATTATGAAACGAGCCTAAACAAGACCAACATTAGGACGGGTAAACCAAGAGCAACAACAAAAACAGAATACAATTTCCTCAGAGTCATCAGCTTGCGTGACAGAAGGCTGACTACTCCTAACATCACTGCACAACTGAACAAATGTCGTGAAAACGTGTCAGCATCCACAGTTAGCAGAAGAACCTGTAAAGCTGGCCCACTTGGTAGAATTGCCGTCAAAAATAGGAAATAAATCCGAGGTACCAAAGTGTTGTTCTTCCACTCACGAAAGCCATCTACAATGGTCCGATAGAGGTGAGGAAGCTACCGCCATGCTCGATCGATAGATAAGCTAATCAAGAAATCGATCGTCAGGTGTGTGCATCAATATATATATTCGTTTTTTTTTTTACTCCTATCTCACAAATTATCAATGTAAGGCGAGCAAAATATAGATGACCAAGCCGTTAAAGCAAGGACGAAATGGTAAGCAAGGTTAGACTCTGGACTTCTACGTATGGACACACCTGTGTTCGCTGACTAGCAATGTCAAAATGTTCCAGTGGGCCAAGACGCATAAAGACTGGACAATTGAGATGTTGAATAAAATATCTTTGACTGACGAATAAAAGTTTGAAAACATTCAGTTCAATAGAAGAGTTTAAGTGTAGCGAAGAGTTAGTGAAAGAGATGCTACGCCCCCCCCTAACAGCAGCTTTAAAGAATAGAGGGGGCAGTCTTATGGTGAGGATGGCTTGGGCCAATTACAGAGTCAAGGATTTGAACCAGATGAAGGGCAAATTGAATCAAACCGACTATCACAGTATACTGCACCAGAAATACGCTAAAAGCAAAGAGGAACGGCAAGTCCTTCAACTGATGTCTTGGTCGGTGCAAACAGCGGACTTAAATCCCATGGAGATGAACTTGACTGATAAGTCAGAGTTAAACAAGCCACAAGTGCAGCTAAACTCTATCAACTCTTGCAGGAAAGCAGACGAGAACTATCTTTAATTTACCTCCTGTCTTTGGTGGAAAGAGTTCTGAGAATCTGTGAAGTAGTGATAGATGCCAAAAGGGGTCGTTTTAATGAATAAAAGTTTTAGATTCTTCTTGTGTTTTTTTGGTTTATGTGGCTCAGGATGATTTGTATTTAGTATTAAAAAAATAAAAACATTGTTGTGTTCAAGTTGTTTCATTAAAAGAAACACTCTTAGTTTGAGAAAAGAACTTTTTTAAGTTGGCCAAATACAACTGATGTGTAAAAAGTAAAATTAGCGACCATAGTCGAGGGTGACCCGAAGGCTCCCTTTTCGATAGCTACTACACCAAGGTGTTGGGGAGGGCGCTACTCCATTCCCTGGATTGCTCCACTTTACCGTTGAACCGTACCTTATAATGCTGAGTGTTAAGCAAGGTGGTATCAAGTTCCATTTTTAAAGTCTTTGGTATGACTCGACCTGGGATTGAACCTAGGTCTCCCGGGCCATTGGCGAACACTCTAACCGCTAGGCCAATGTCCCAGCTGATGTGTAATATATATATATATATATATATATATAACAGTGTTATTTGTCACTATATGCCACCCACACTTACTCACACAATAATACGCAACTATATCTCTCGCTCACACACACACACATACTTACAATCACACATAAAGATTCCTACAAAATTCCAACGGTTTTTGACTGTATTTTTTCGATTCCGATTCATTTCATTTTATTAACTGTCTGATGATTGTTCTTGTCTTCAATTGAAATCACTTTGAGATGAGGTTTCTTAATCTGAGAATTAATTTTTATTTTTTGCGGACTTTTTGTCCTCATGTTGGTAGTTTTTGTGTTGTTTCTTCTTTCACTACGTTTCGGCCAAATTTCACCTCTGGCTTTCTTCAGGTGATTTACCGCGACCTCGGATAGGAATGCTGAGTCTTGTAACCGTATCCCCAGTAATTACTGCCTTCCATAGTTGTTGTCTATCGCACTGCAATAAATAAAAATTAATTCTCAGATTAAGAAACCTCATCTCAAAGTGATTCCAATTAAAGACAAGTACAAAAATTCGGTACGGACCCGACTCTGGAAGAACAGATAAGGATTTATAAGACCAAAAATCCATCCTTGATCGCCCTTCGGGGCCCGTGGCGCAGCGGATAGCGGCGTTGAGTCTCTCCAGGTGAGCATTGTCAGAAGATAGCGGTTTCAAATCCTACCCAAGCCGGCCAGAGGTTTACTTGGTCAAAAACGTGGTGCGATAGACAACAACTATGGAAGGCAGTAATTACTGGAGATACGGTTACAAGACTCAGCATTCCTATCCGAGGTCGCGGTAAATCACCTGAAGAAAGCCAGAGGTGAAATTTGGCCGAAACGTAGTGAAAGAAGAAACAACACAAAAACTACCAACATGAGGACAAAAAGTCCGCAAAAAATAAAAATTAATTCTGCTGATTGTTGTTTTGTAAAAATCTCCACGAAACCCTATGGACACAGTCTAAATTCCATGGAATTAAATATATAAATCTAATACATATATATATATAGAGAGAGAGATAGATATTATTCAGAATTTTATTGGTTAGATGGAAATTAATATATAATAATCATATTCATTCGTTCTCTCATGTACGCTTGAGTAATCAAACAGCTTTATCCAAACATTTTCGGGAGTTGAAAATAAGGGTTTAACCCCAGAAATTCAATGGAGAATATTGTAAAGATCTATTACTCGGAGCTGCAGTGATGGTCGATGTAATTTGTGTCTGAAAGAAAAGATACAAATTATGTTATCCTTTGATCTTGGTAACTTATAAAATCAGAGATGTGATTTAATTGCTAGATGTAGGCATAAAAAATAAATTTAGACTGTTTTCAAAAAATTAAGGGAATAATCAAATAAATAAACAAACAGAAAGTGATTAACTTTGATTTATTAAATTGATAAATGAATTGGAATTTGTAATTTATGTCGTGATCTTTACTCTATTATTGTAATTTGGGTGGGGGTTGACCATAATCAACTTTAGTTTTAGTTTTTTTTAGTTCTTTTTAATGATAAAAAATGATATACTATAATTAAATTGTCTGAATAATGTTATAAATGTTTGAATTTTTGACATGTATTATTGTAACTTTTATTTTTGTCTCTGTAAGATTTGAAGTAGGATGAGACCGGAAGTAGATTTACATGCCATACTTTTTCATGCTTAGTGTTACTTGAAGGTTTAGGGGCTAGCTGTAATACATCGAAGTAATAGGTTGTTCTCTCTCTCTCTCTCTCTCTCTCTCTCTCTCTCTCTCTCTCTGTGTGTTTGGTTGTAAATTTATATTATTTCTTGTTGGATCTAAAGAAGCCCTGTTAATTTTTTTTAGAGCATTGATTTATATCAATGCTTTTAACAGGATGGATATAAACTTAATATCTTAATGTGACCGGTCTTTTTTATAAATATATATCCATATATATATACCGAAAAAATATATTTCCATCCCGTGATACACTTCCCGTCTGATAATCGTTGAAGGGCAATAGAAAAAGAACAGATTATGATAAAATTTTTTTTTGTTTTAGACAGTTTTCACTTTGAAGATATTAAGCAAATCTTTATTATACTTTTTATTAACAACTTCTTCTTCTTCTTCTTCTTCTTCTTCTTCTTCTTCTTCTTCTTCTTCTTCTTCTTCTTATTGTTATTATTATTATTATTATTATTTACTCCGTTGATTTTTTCACGTCATCGTTATCTGACAGTCTTTCACTGGAGTTTGAGTGACTGCAAGTCTCCTCAAGTATCCAGGATTATTCTCAGTATTCTCGCCGATCTCAATAATGCAGTTGTTTGATTGGTCTTCACGCGTCCTGTTATTTCCAACTCCTCAGTCCTTGTACTAATCCTTTGGTGACTGTAACAAGAGCACCAGTTATAATTGTTATCATCGTCACTTTCATGTTCTACAGTTTTTTGAATTCCCTAGCAAGGTCCAAGTACCAATCCCTCTTTCCACTTTCTTTCAATTTTACTCTGGGGTCCAGCGGGAAACTAAAATCCTTAATTCTGCCTGTTCTATTTTTTTTTCTTGATTATTATTATTTCTGGTCGTCTGGTCGAGATTTGGCGATTCGTTTGTATTTCAAAGTCCCACAGGAGTTTGTTCGTCTCATTCTCCAGGACAGATGTTGGGGTGTGCATATACCATTTATTTGTATTTTCAAACTTCCCTTTCTTGCACATTTACCAGTGGATCACTTTGCCCACCCAGTCATGTCTATTCTTATAAATTTTCTGTGCTAATTTGCCGCATTCGCTGATTATGTGATTGATGGTTTCTTCTCTCTCACCATATTAGCTACATTTGGTGTTTTCCTGCGTCTTATCTATTCTTGTTTTGATGTGATTAGTTCTTATTGTCTTGTGCTACCATCAGGAAAGATTCCGTTTCTTTCTAAATTTTCCTTTCCTTATTCACATCCATGTTGGTTTTTTTTGTGATACGTTGCTTATAAGTCGCTTAAAACGTCTATACAGTTATTTTCTTCACATTTTGTTTTCTATTTATTGTCGTTCTGTTAATCCCCATTTTGTCATTATTGTTTCTTGTGGCTGTAATCAGTCTTCCTCCTCGATTTTGTATATAATCTTCAAGTCGTTTGTATCGACGTAACAACCCTATCTTCAATACTGGTAAGTCCTCTTACTCCTTTTTTTCTTGACACGTATAATCTGCCAACGTCATCTCTGGAATATAATACCTTATACATCGTCATTAGTTTTCTTGTTCTCTGGTCTACTCGTTTAAGACCTCGTGTCCACTTCAACAATGGCCCCGAAAATTTTACGAGAGGCAGCCCAGGTATTTATTCCTTTGATAAGTTTTCTTTTATATAGTTTTGTCACGAGTGGCTTTAATATTCTTCTGAAATATTCTTCCTACATATTTTCTTTTATCTCCTCCTGTTTTATGGTGTCCGTTTCCAGTAACTTCAAGTATTTGTAGGTTTCGTTTTCTCCGAGCATTCTAATTTTGTCTTGATTTGGTTGTTCCGTTCCGTCCGTAAGGTGTCGTTTGCCGCTTTTCATTACTAGCAAGGCGCATTTCTCTATGCCAAATCCCATCCCTATGTCCTGACTGTATATTCTGACTGTGAGTATTAGAGTTTGTTTCTTTTGTTTTCGGCAAACAGTTTGATGTCGTCCATGTACTTTAGGTGATTTATCTTTTCCTGTGATTTAGTTAGTTTGTATTTTCCTGTGCATTTCTTCAGTATGTGGTTGAGAGGCAACAAGACAGTTATAAATAATAAATGTGATAGTGTGGAATATACCTGTTTGGATCATCACTTCAGCTGAGCTTTTCCTTCCTGCTATCAATCCCACTCTCCAGGTTTACATGGTTTTCTCAATAAAGTTTATCCATTTTGAGGCAGTTTGTCCATTTTGAGGCAGTTTGTCCATTTTGTGGCAGTTTATTATTCAGTTTTGTGGGACCATATCATATACCTCTTTGAAGTCAATCCAGACTATAATTATATTTTTGTGTCTGGTCTTGTTTTCCTTGACGATGTGCTGATCAATATAGTGTAGTAATTCTGAGTCTCTGGGTCCTTAGCAGCATCCTTTCTGTTCCTCAGGTAACAATCCGCAAGTTGTTAGCGAGAAATAAAAATTTTCCCTTATTTGTGCCATGAGTATTTTCTACATCATAGATAGGCACGTTATGGGCCTGTAGTTGTTTGGGACGGTTACTTTACAGGAGCCTTCTTGTATCAATGTGGTCCTTCCTTTGGTTATCCATTCGGGAACATGGGCTTCTTGTAGACATCTGTATATTTCAAGTGCTGGTCTATCATGAACGGTAGTCAATTTCCTGAACCAGAATCCATGTATTCCATCATTTCCAGGCGTTTTCCAATTTCATATTTTTTTCGTGTCATTCTTAGTAAATCAATGGATATTTCCGCTTTCGGTCCTTCTTTAAGTCCTTCTAGCTTTTTCGCCATTTTGCTGCTACATTCGGCATTTTTTTTATGTTCTCTTGGTTGCATTATTTTACTCCAAAATTGTTCAGCTTCTCTTGCATCTGGTTGTTGGTGGGTGTTTGTGTCATCTCCCTCAACTTGTTGGTAAAATTTTCGGTTTTGTCTATATTGTTTTACCCTTTCTCTATATCTTTTAAATCTTTTTTCCTTCGACAGTACTTTCTGGTTTATTTCCTCAAATTGTATCATTATTTTTTCTTGCGTTGTTTTTTTCCTTTTTGTCCCAACAAATTACAGCGTGTTTCCTTTGTTTTATTATTTTTGCCTGTTTTTTTAATCTAAATTTCATTCGAACTTCCCATTCATCTTTTGATTTTTCCTTTGTGCTCTTTGAGGGTATCCCTTTTTTCTAACAAACTAATTTTGCTCCTGTATAGATTCCTTCATTTAATTCAGTTATTTTTTTTTGTTGGTATAATGTTAGTACTTGGTTTATTTTTTGCGTTTCCATCTTAGTTGTTCTCTATTCTATGTTTCTTAGTGATGGTAACGTTGTCTTTTCTTCATTGATAATTCTCTTTAAAATTTCTACACTTATTTTTTGTTCTTATGTTGATGTTTCGTCTGTGTTGTTCGGTATTGTGATGTTTCTATTTTCAGAAATTGCCGATTCATTTCAGTTACATTGTTCTTGTTTGTCAGTACTTGGAGTGTCTGATATTGTTTTACTGTCTTGTTCATTATTTGTTTTCTGGTGTATTTCTAGTATTTCAAAGTCATAAAACCAACTTTTCTTTATTATTGACCTAACTTGGTCAACAAGTCAAACTAACGCATTTCCTCCATTTCCTATCATTCTTTTCCTATATTCCCTTAATACAGGGTTGCTTCTAAAATAGCAGTGTAGTACAATTTGGTTGTTTTCCCTTGTCCATGTTTTGTGTCTCTAATTCGTGCGGTTCCTTAGATCAACGTACCTGAAAAAAGAACTGCCAACTTTCGCAGAATGCAGATCGGGTATCCCATGTTGGCCATCAGGAGATCACCTACTGATCATGACACTCAGGCCTGTTGCCTGGGTCTCACGTTGCGTTATATTTTGATTCGACATTTTTATCAAGGTGGTATATTGTGGCTGTATCAGACCCAGGAGGTGGTTTAAAATTTGCGCACCTGACTCAGATGTGACAAAGTTTTCTTGATAAAGAACTCTTAAGTAGGTCAGACAAGCACGATGGCTGGAATAACCTCATCAGTAGTCACCACACTAGTAGAGGAGTTGCAGAAGTTTCTTAATTGAACTGTTTGATCCAAGCCATTGACTGGTGGGGTTCATCCGCCCTGCATCTGGTGAAGTACGCCGTTGGATTAACGATGGGTTTTTCTGCCATATCTCACATCCAATATCCTGCTTCTTAAAAAATATCTTCCTTTGTAATTTTTAAGTTTTAACTTAAATAAAGTTCAACTGTTTGATATTTCTTCGATCTACTCTCCATTCTTCGCTTCTTTTTCCTTTATAAAATTTGCATCGTTATAATATTTTAATAATTTTTTACATGACATTAAAATAGTTGATTTAGAACGGATATTCCAGACATAACCTTTCCTCTCTGCTAATATTTTTGCAACAACACAACGGTTAAATTTCAACTAAATTTAAAATTAACTGGAATTACTACATAATTCAAACAAAGCCGAGAAAATAAAAAACAAATTTGAAATTTCGCAAAAAGAAATTATAAAAAAAAACCACTTATGTGGCTACTTACAATATTTCACCGAAAATCAGATTATTTCAAACTGATTTTTATAGATTTCACCCACAATAGTAAGGCTATTTTTTTTTTTTGTGCTTCATTTTAATCCGTTTTTCAACTTTCTGCCAAATCCTCAACATAAAAGCTAATACTTCTGTTTCTCTGGGATTTTATTTCAAAAGAGACCTCACGTGGCATGAAAATCATTTAATTTAGAGGGGATATTTCGGACATCATCATTATTATTATCTCATTATCATTATCAAACATGTTTTACAGCTTGCCAACCTTTGCCCTTGTCTGGCTATTTAATACTATAGTCGGTATTTCCCAAGCAATTAAACAGCTTTCAGCTTCTGTCGGATTTAATGCTAATAATCCCTTGTTTGCACACAAACGGTTTCAAATATTTATTTGGTTTGGTTTGGTTTGGTTTGGTTTTATGGCATATCAACCTTTGTAGGTTATTTAACGCTTAA
Organism: Sepioteuthis lessoniana; assembly: GCA_963585895.1. Taxonomy (NCBI): domain Eukaryota; kingdom Metazoa; phylum Mollusca; class Cephalopoda; order Myopsida; family Loliginidae; genus Sepioteuthis; species Sepioteuthis lessoniana. The sequence continues at coordinate 17,003,825 of OY757933.1, forward strand.
ATCCATTTTTGTGTAAATAATCTGTTCTATTTCAAACAATTCAATTTAGCATAAGTACACAGTTTAATTGTCAAAAACATTTCTATTTCAAATCATTCAAGCAGTTATATGTAACAATTCAGTTAAGTGTAAATACAGTTTTTAAGTCGAAAAACAGTTTTATTTCAAATAATTCAGTTAAGTAAAAGCACGCAGTTCAAATATAAGTACGGTTTAATTGTGAAAAACATTTCTATTTCGAGCTATTCAGTTTACTCAAACAATTCAGTTTAGCATAAGAATGCTGTTAGTTCTATTTAACCCATAGATAGGGCCTTATCAGGTGCTACCACGCCGGGCCAGAGTGGACCTGGGAGCGATGGCGATGAAGGGGTACTCCGCATTCCCCAAAGGTCCAGCACTGCTGGAACCTCACCATCAGATTGTTTAGTGTCATATACAGGACATTCATTAGGGGGGTCTTACCCCTCTGCAGAGAAGCAGTCGGTGTATTCTACAGCACTAGCCGACTGGGCAATCAAATATTTGTATCAGATAAAATAATAAACTCTGGGTTATATTTCTCTTTATTAGTATCTAATCTTTATAATTTCCTTAAAATTATCAGTTGTGTACTGTTATATGGTTTCAAACATTTCTATTTAATACTAAGAATAGATCAGGCTCTAAACTCTACTGCCGCTCCTTGAGTGGATCTGGGCAACACAAGGGTGAATCCAGACTCCACTGATATTCAGAATTAAAGCCACAGCCCTGATTTCGGTTTAGGAAAACCCGCAGATGATGCAGTCATTGTATTCTAAGCCCTACCAACTGTGCGAAGAATAATGGTTTCTCACGATTCTTTCTACTTTGGAATTCAAAACGCAATCGAATACTTGATCAGAATTTTTTTTTATCTGACACATTTCCACAGAACTAAACAGCCTATAGTGATGTTATTTCAAGAGTGTTGTTACACTAGCTGCTCTTTCAGCCGTTGATTCGTAATTCCTTTCTTCCGGATTCTACTATTTCGTTCAAATATCTTACTTGTCACGGCAGAGTTTGGCGTAAAGTAGCCAGAATTAACTCTTCAGTTTCAATCCAAAATTGTTTCCGTTTCTCTGCAGTTTTCATAGAAACTATTTACGGATTCTACTGACTGCACGCCACATTGATTAGGTCATCAGTTCGGTTTATAAATGGAAATAAAACGGCATCGGCTTGGGTCATGAAGCAGAACTGTTCATTCGATGACAAACAAGTCTGCTTTTAATCATTAAGGGCAATATATTCACGCATTCTTCATCAAAAATTGTTTTATTTTTATGACAAAGTTTTACGAGAAGTTGTTAACTGTATAGGTGATATTAGTAGCCCTTATTTATTAAAACTGATTTTACTATCATAATTACAATGATACTATTTACCAACCCCTCCGCTCGGGCAGGATATGACACAAGGTCAGTTTTTAAGCGGAGTTTAACAGGTTTGAATTCAGAGTTTTCCTTCTCCTAGACTAGTTGCCTAACCAAGGCTGAAGAACAATGATGAATGCTGGGATTATTTAAGAGTGGATTTAGCCTGCTGTTTAGGTTCAGAATTTGAGAATGCAAGAGCAGAGTCAGATTGAAATCGTTTCAAACAATGCATTTAAAGATTAATTGATTGATTTTAACGTCATTCCAAATGTTGCCCAGTCGGCTGGGGCTGTAGAATACACCGACTGCTTCTCTGCAGAGGGGTAAGACCCCCCCCAAACCAGTGTCCTGGATATGACACTAAACAATCTGATGGTGAGGTTCCAGCAATGCTGGAGCTTTGGAAAATGCGGAGTACCCTTTTTATTGCCATCACTCCCAGGTCTACTCTGGCCCGGAGATGTAGCATCTCATAAGGGTCCTATCTATGGGTTAAATAGAACTAAACCGTGCTTCTTTCACTATACTGATTTTTTTTTGCATTTAAACTGCGTATTTACGCTAAACTGAATTGTTTAAAATAGAACTGTTTTGACATTGGAACTGCGTACAAGTGCTGAACTGAATTGCTCAAAATAGAACTGTTTAGACTTCTAAATTGTGTACTTATGCTGAACTGAATTATCTGAAATAAAACTGTTTGACATTTAACTCTGTATTGCCCAGTCAGCTGGGGCTGGAGAATACACTGACTGTACCTCTGCAGAAGGGTAAGACCCCCCTAACGAGTGTCCTGGATATGACACTAAACAGTCTGATGGTGAGGTTCCAGCAGAACTAATAGCTAAACTGAATAGTTTGAGTAAACTGAATAGCTGGAAATAGAAATGTTTTTTTACAATTAAACCGAACTTACATTTAAACTGCGTGCTTATGCTTAACTGAATTAGTTGAAAAAGAACTGTTTTTCGACTTTAAAACAGTATTTACACTTAACTGAATTGTTACATATAATAACTTGAATAGTTTGAAATAGAAATGTTTTTGACCAGTAAACTGTGTACTTATGCTAAACTGAATTGTTTTAAAAAGAACAGATTATTTACATAAAAATGGATTTGCCGTTAAGTAACCTACAAATGTTGATATGCCATAAACCCAACAAACTAACCAACCAACCATTCCAAATCATCTTGGGCAACATTATGTCTTGAGTCTAAGGAATCATATTCGCATTTATAATTTTGGGGTAGTTGTTTCTTAAGGGTTTTTTTTTAAATTTTATTTTGGTATAAAATCCGACAAAAACCAAAAATTATCAAAGAGATTTATTTGACACATTGATGAAACCCTAACGGTTGCTACCTCTTTGGGTCAGAGTTAATGTCAATAAAAAGGTATCTAATCTCTCCAGAGTTTTAGAACTGGAGCCATACCATCAGATTTAGATTTTGTCATTCAAAGGACCGATATTTTGGAGGGTTGGGAGTCTTACCCATCAGAATGGGATCAAGTTAGCATATTCTGTGATCCGCTGACTATCTGCTAAAGTCAAAGAGAAAAAATTAAGAGGGAAAGCAGAAAGGAGCGATTGTTTTGGTTTGGTTTACGTTATTTTATGCCAAACTCAATTTAAAAATGGTGGTCCCAAATTATATACAGTAGAGATATATTGACAATACAAATTAATCTTTTATACGGTAGAAATTGTAAAAAGTATAAATACATCCTTACCGTGATTGAAGATGGATAAAAATTCGATACATAGTTTCAGTATCAATGTTTTGAGAACCGATGTATGAACATACGTAGTTCATGCATGTTTTAGATTTTATTCCAAACAGGTCTAACTGACCCATAGATTCAACATGAATAGGTAATCTCATTCAGAGTAAACCAAAAAATAATGAAAACGAAGAGATTACTTCAAACTTTCAAGAGCTCCGGAAATGTATCCTCACCATCCGATGCAATTTACTGTCATCCCCTTGAATCGAAATGAAGGAAAGAAAGAAAATGAAGGAACGTAAAAGGAGAAAGAAAGAAAAACGTAAGGGAAAACGATGAAATGAATGAAGAAAAGAGGGTGTGAAGAATTGGAATGAATGATGTAAAAGAAAGAAAGAAAGAAAGAAAGAAAGAAAGAAAAAAAGAAAGAAAGAATGTGTAAAGAAAAAAGTGTGAGCAAAAGAAAGATAAACTTGCAAAAAGAAAGAAAGAAAGAAAGAAAGAAAGAAAGAAAGAGAGAAATATGTGTAAAGAAAGGAAGTATGAGCAAAAGAAAGATAAAGCCTCTAAAAGAAAGAAAGAAAGAAAGAATTATGTGTAAAGAAAGAGAGAAATATGTGTAAAGAAATATGTGTAAAGAAATATGTGTAAAGAAAGAAAGAAATATGTGTAAAGAGAGAGAGAAATATGTGTAAAGAAACAAAGAATGAGCAAAAGAAAGATAAAATCGCTAAAAGAAAGAAAGAAAGAAAGAAAGAAAGAAAGAAAGAAAGAAAGCGAGAAATATGTGTAAAGAAACAAAGTATGAGCAAAAGAAAGATAAAATCGCTAAAAGAAAGAAAGAAAGAAAGAAAGAAAGAAAGAAATATGTGTAAAGAAACAAAGAATGAGCAAAAGAAAGATAAAATCGCTAAAAGAAAGAAAGAAAGAAAGAAAGAAAGAAAGAAAGAAAGAAATATGTGTAAAGAAACAAAGTATTAGCAAAAGAAATATAAAATCGCTAAAAGAAAGAAAGAAAGAAAGAAAGAAAGAGAGAAATATGTGTAAAGAAACAAAGAATGAGCAAAAGAAAGATAAAATCGCTAAAAGAAAGAAAGAAAGAAAGAAAAAAAGAAAGAGAGAAATATGTGTAAAGAAACAAAGAATGAGCAAAAGAAAGATAAAATAGCTAAAAGAAAGAAAGAAAGAAAGAAAGAAAGAAAGAAAGAAATATGTGTAAAGAAACAAAGAATGAGCAAAAGAAAGATAAAATCGCTAAAAGAAAGAAAGAAAGAAAGAAAGAGAGAAATATGTGTAAAGAAACAAAGAATGAGCAAAAGAAAGATAAAATAGCTAAAAGAAAGAAAGAAAGAAAGAAAGAAAGAAAGAAAGAAATATGTGTAAAGAAACAAAGAATGAGCAAAAGAAAGATAAAATCGCTAAAAGAAAGAAAGAAAGAAAGAAAGAAAGAAAGAAAGAGAGAAATATGTGTAAATAAACAAAGAATGAGCAAAAGAAAGATAAAATCGCTAAAAGAAAGAAAGAAAGAAAGAAAGAAAGAAAGAAAGAGAGAAATATGTGTAAAGAAACAAAGAATGAGCAAAAGAAATATAAAATCGCTAAAAGAAAGAAAGAAAGAAAGAAAGAAAGAAAGAAAGCGAGAAAGAGAGAAATATGTGTAAAGAAACAAAGAATGAGCAAAAGAAAGATAAAATCGCTAAAGAAAGAAAGAAAGAAAGAAAGAAAGAAAGAAAAAGAGAAATATGTGTAAAGAAACAAAGAATGAGCAAAAGAAAGTTAAAATCGCTAAATAAAAGAAAGAAAGAAAGAAAGAAAGAAAGAAAGAGAGAAATATGTGTAAAGAAACAAAGAATGAGCAAAAGAAAGATAAAATCGCTAAAAGAAAGAAAGAAAGAAAGAAAGAAAGAAAGAAAGAAAGAAAGAGAGAAATATGTGTAAAGAAACAAAGAATGAGCAAAAGAAAGATAAAATCGCTAAAAGAAAGAAAGAAAGAAAGAAAGAAAGAAAGAAAGAGAGAAATATGTGTAAAGAAACAAAGTATGAGCAAAAGAAAGATAAAATCGCTAAAAGAAAGAAAGAAAGAAAGAAAGAAAGAAAGAAAGAAAGAGAGAAATATGTGTAAAGAAACAAAGAATGAGCAAAAGAAAGATAAAATCGCTAAAAGAAAGAAAGAAAGAATGAAAGAAAGAAAGAAAGAAAGAAAGAAAGAGAGAAATATGTGTAAAGAAACAAAGAATGAGCAAAAGAAAGATAAAATCACTAAAAGAAAGAAAGAAAGAAAGAAAGAAAGAAAGAAAGAAAGAAAGAAAGAAAGAAAGAGAGAAATATGTGTAAAGAAACAAAGGATGAGCAAAAGAAAGATAAAATCGCTAAAAGAAAGAAAGAAAGAAAGAAAGAAAGAAAGAAAGAGAGAAATATGTGTAAAGAAACAAAGAATGAGCAAAAGAAAGATAAAATCACTAAAAGAAAGAAAAAAAGAAAGAAAGAAAGAAAGAAAGAAAGAAAGAAAGAGAGAAATATGTGTAAAGAAACAAAGGATGAGCAAAAGAAAGATAAAATCGCTAAAAGAAAGAAAGAAAGAATGAAAGAAAGAAAGAAAGAAAGAGAGAAATATGTGTAAAGAAACAAAGAATGAGCAAAAGAAAGATAAAATCACTAAAAGAAAGAAAGAAAGAAAGAAAGAAAGAAAGAAAGAAAGAAAGAGAGAAATATGTGTAAAGAAACAAAGGATGAGCAAAAGAAAGATAAAATCACTAAAAGAAAGAAAGAAAGAAAGAAAGAAAGAAAGAAAGAAAGAAAGAAAGAGAGAAATATGTGTAAAGAAACAAAGGATGAGCAAAAGAAAGATAAAATCACTAAAAGAAAGAAAGAAAGAAAGAAAGAAAGAAAGAAAGAAAGAGAGAAATATGTGTAAAAAAACAAAGGATGAGCAAAAGAATGATAAAATCGCTAAAAGAAAGAAAGAAAGAAAGAAAGAAAGAAAGAAAGAGAGAAATATGTGTAAAGAAACAAAGGATGAGCAAAAGAAAGATAAAATCACTAAAAGAAAGAAAGAAAGAAAGAAAGAAAGAAAGAAAGAGAGAAATATGTGTAAAAAAACAAAGTATGAGCAAAAGAAAGATAAAATCGCTAAAAGAAAGAAAGAAAGAAAGAAAGAAAGAGAGAAATATGTGTAAAGAAACAAAGAATGAGCAAAAGAAAGATAAAATCACTAAAAGAAAGAAAGAAAGAAAGAAAGAAAGAAAGAAAGAAAGAAAGAAAGAGAGAAATATGTGTAAAGAAACAAAGGATGAGCAAAAGAAAGATAAAATCGCTAAAAGAAAGAAAGAAAGAATGAAAGAAAGAAAGAAAGAAAGAGAGAAATATGTGTAAAGAAACAAAGAATGAGCAAAAGAAAGATAAAATCACTAAAAGAAAGAAAGAAAGAAAGAAAGAAAGAATGAAAGAGAGAAATATGTGTAAAGAAACAAAGGATGAGCAAAAGAAAGATAAAATCACTAAAAGAACGAAAGAAAGAAAGAAAGAAAGAAAGAAAGAGAGAAATATGTGTAAAGAAACAAAGTATGAGCAAAAGAAAGATAAAATCGCTAAAAGAAAGAAAGAAAGAAAGAAAGAAAGAAAGAAAGAAAGAAAGAGAGAAATATGTGTAAAGAAACAAAGGATGAGCAAAAGAAAGATAAAATCACTAAAAGAAAGAAAGAAAGAAAGAAAGAAAGAAAGAAAGAAAGAGAGAAATATGTGTAAAAAAACAAAGTATGAGCAAAAGAAAGATAAAATCGGTAAAAGAAAGAAAGAAAGAATGAAAGAAAGAAAGAAAGAAAGAGAGAAATATGTGTAAAGAAACAAAGAATGAGCAAAAGAAAGATAAAATCACTAAAAGAAAGAAAGAAAGAAAGAAAGAAAGAAAGAAAGAAAGAGAGAAATATGTGTAAAGAAACAAAGGATGAGCAAAAGAAAGATAAAATCGCTAAAAGAAAGAAAGAAAGAAAGAAAGAAAGAAAGAAAGCGAGAAATATGTGTAAAGAAACAAAGTATGAGCAAAAGAAAGATAAAATCGCTAAAAGAAAGAAAGAAAGAAAGAAAGAAAGAAAGAAAGAAAGAAAGAGAGAAATATGTGTAAAGAAACAAAGTATGAGCAAAAGAAAGATAAAATCGCTAAAAGAAAGAAAGAAAGAAAGAAAGAAAGAAAGAAAGAAAGAAAGAAATATGTGTAAAGAAACAAAGTATGAGCAAAAGAAAGATAAAATCGCTAAAAGAAAGAAAGAAAGAAAGAAAGAAAGAAAGAAAGAAATATGTGTAAAGAAACAAAGTATGAGCAAAAGAAAGATAAAATCGCTAAAAGAAAGAAAGATTGAAAGAAAGAAAGAAAGAAAGAAAGAAATATGTGTAAAGAAACAAAGTATGAGCAAAAGAAAGATAAAATCGCTAAAAGAAAGAAAGAAAGAAAGAAAGAAAGAAAGAAAGAAATATGTGTAAAGAAACAAAGGATGAGCAAAAGAAAGATAAAATCGCTAAAAGAAAGAAAGAAAGAAAGAAAGAGAGAAATATGTGTAAAGAAACAAAGGATGAGCAAAAGAAAGATAAAATCGCTAAAAGAAAGAAAGAAAGAAAGAAAGAAAGAAAGAAAGAAAGAAAGAGAGAAATATGTGTAAAAAAACAAAGTATGAGCAAAAGTAAGATAAAATCGCTAAAAGAAAGAAAGAAAGAAAGAAAGAAAGAAAGAAAGAAATATGTGTAAAGAAACAAAGGATGAGCAAAAGAAAGATAAAATCGCTAAAAGAAAGAAAGAAAGAAAGTAAGAAAGAAATATGTGTAAAGAAACAAAGGATGAGCAAAAGAAAGATAAAATCGCTAAAAGAAAGAAAGAAAGAAAGAAAGAAAGAAATATGTGTAAAGAAACAAAGGATGAGCAAAAGAAAGATAAAATCGCTAAAAGAAAGAAAGAAAGAAAGAAAGAAAGAAAGAAAGAGAGAAATATGTGTAAAAAAACAAAGTATGAGCAAAAGTAAGATAAAATCGCTAAAAGAAAGAAAGAAAGAAAGAAAGAAAGAAATAAAGAAAGAAATATGTGTAAAGAAACAAAGGATGAGCAAAAGAAAGATAAAATCGCTAAAAGAAAGAAAGAAAGAAAGTAAGAAAGAAATATGTGTAAAGAAACAAAGGATGAGCAAAAGAAAGATAAAATCGCTAAAAGAAAGAAAGAAAGAAAGAAAGAAAGAAATATGTGTAAAGAAACAAAGGATGAGCAAAAGAAAGATAAAATCGCTAAAAGAAAGAAAGAAAGAAAGAAAGAAAGAAATATGTGTAAAGAAACAAAGGATGAGCAAAAGAAAGATAAAATCTCTAAAAGAAAGAAAGAAAGAAAGAAAGAAAGAAAGAAAGAAAGAAAGAGAGAAATATGTGTAAAAAAACAAAGTATGAGCAAAAGTAAGATAAAATCGCTAAAAGAAAGAAAGAAAGAAAGAAAGAAAGAAAGAAATATGTGTAAAGAAACAAAGGATGAGCAAAAGAAAGATAAAATCGCTAAAAGAAAAAAAGAAAGAAAGTAAGAAAGAAATATGTGTAAAGAAACAAAGGATGAGCAAAAGAAAGATAAAATCGCTAAAAGAAAGAAAGAAAGAAAGAAAGAAAGAAATATGTGTAAAGAAACAAAGGATGAGCAAAAGAAAGATAAAATCGCTAAAAGAAAGAAAGAAAGAAAGAAAGAAAGAAATATGTGTAAAGAAACAAAGGATGAGCAAAAGAAAGATAAAATCGCTAAAAGAAAGAAAGAAAGAAAGAAAGAAAGAAAGAGAGAAATATGTGTAAAAAAACAAAGTATGAGCAAAAGTAAGATAAAATCGCTAAAAGAAAGAAAGAAAGAAAGAAAGAAAGAAAGAAAGAAATATGTGTAAAGAAACAAAGGATGAGCAAAAGAAAGATAAAATCGCTAAAAGAAAGAAAGAAAGAAAGTAAGAAAGAAATATGTGTAAAGAAACAAAGGATGAGCAAAAGAAAGATAAAATCGCTAAAAGAAAGAAAGAAAGAAAGAAAGAAAGAAATATGTGTAAAGAAACAAAGGATGAGCAAAAGAAAGATAAAATCGCTAAAAGAAAGAAAGAAAGAAAGAAAGAAAGAAAGAAAGAGAGAAATATGTGTAAAAAAACAAAGTATGAGCAAAAGTAAGATAAAATCGCTAAAAGAAAGAAAGAAAGAAAGAAAGAAAGAAAGAAAGAAATATGTGTAAAGAAACAAAGGATGAGCAAAAGAAAGATAAAATCGCTAAAAGAAAGAAAGAAAGAAAGTAAGAAAGAAATATGTGTAAAGAAACAAAGGATGAGCAAAAGAAAGATAAAATCGCTAAAAGAAAGAAATAAAGAAAGAAAGAAAGAAATATGTGTAAAGAAACAAAGGATGAGCAAAAGAAAGATAAAATCGCTAAAAGAAAGAAAGAAAGAAAGTAAGAAAGAAAGAAAGAAAGAAAGCGAGAAATATGTGTAAAAAAACAAAGTATGAGCAAAAGAAAGATAAAATCGCTAAAAGAAAGAAAGAAAGAAAGAAAGAAAGAAAGAAAGAAAGAAATATGTGTAAAGAAACAAAGTATGAGCAAAAGAAAGATAAAATCGCTAAAAGAAAGAAAGAAAGAAAGAAAGAAAGAAAGAAAGAAATATGTGTAAAGAAACAAAGTATGAGCAAAAGAAAGATAAAATCGCTAAAAGAAAGAAAGAAAGAAAGAAAGAAAGAAAGAAAGAAAGAAAGAAAGAAATATGTGTAAAGAAACAAAGTATGAGCAAAAGAAAGATAAAATCGCTAAAAGAAAGAAAGAAAGAAAGAAAGAAAGAAAGAAAGAAAGAAAGAAATATGTGTAAAGAAACAAAGTATGAGCAAAAGAAAGATAAAATCGCTAAAAGAAAGAAAGAAAGAAAGAAAGAAAGAAAGAAAGAAAGAAATATGTGTAAAGAAACAAAGAATGAGCAAAAGAAAGATAAAATCGCTAAAAGAAAGAAAGAAAGAAAGAAAGAAAGAAAGAAAGAAAGAAATATGTGTAAAGAAACAAAGGATGAGCAAAAGAAAGATAAAATCACTAAAAGAAAGAAAGAAAGAAAGAAAGAGAGAAATATGTGTAAAGAAACAAAGAATGAGCAAAAGAAAGATAAAATCACTAAAAGAAAGAAAGAAAGAAAGAAAGAGAGAAATATGTGTAAAGAAACAAAGGATGAGCAAAAGAAAGATAAAATCTCTAAAAGAAAGAAGGAAAGAAAGAAAGAAAGAATGAAAGAAAGAAAGAAAGAAAGAAAGAAAGAGAGAAATATGTGTAAAGAAACAAAGTATGAGCAAAAGAAAGATAAAATCGCTAAAAGAAAGAAAGAAAGAAAGAAAGAAAGAAAGAGAGAAAGAGAGAAATATGAGTAAAGAAACAAAGGATGAGCAAAAGTAAGATAAAATCGCTAAAAGAAAGAAAGAAAGAAAGAAAGAAAGAAAGAAAGAGAGAAATATGTGTAAAGAAACAAAGAATGAGCAAAAGAAAGATAAAATCACTAAAAGAAAGAAAGAAAGAAAGAAAGAGAAAAATATGTGTAAAGAAACAAAGGATGAGCAAAAGAAAGATAAAATCTCTAAAAGAAAGAAAGAAAGAAAGAAAGAAAGAATGAAAGAAAGAAAGAAAGAAAGAAAGAAAGAAAGAGAGAAATATGTGTAAAGAAACAAAGTATGAGCAAAAGAAAGATAAAATCGCTAAAAGAAAGAAAGAAAGAAAGAAAGAAAGAAAGAGAGAAAGAGAGAAATATGAGTAAAGAAACAAAGGATGAGCAAAAGTAAGATAAAATCGGTAAAAGAAAGAAAGAAAGAAAGAAAGAAAGAAAGAAAGAAATATGTGTAAAGAAACAAAGAATGAGCAAAAGAAAGATAAAATCGCTAAAAGAAAGAAAGAAAGAAAGAAAGAAAGAAAGAAAGAAATATGTGTAAAGAAACAAAGGATGAGCAAAAGAAAGATAAAATCGCTAAAAGAAAGAAAGAAAGAAAGAAAGAGAGAAATATGTGTAAAGAAACAAAGAATGAGCAAAAGAAAGATAAAATCACTAAAAGAAAGAAAGAAAGAAAGAAAGAGAGAAATATGTGTAAAGAAACAAAGGATGAGCAAAAGAAAGATAAAATCTCTAAAAGAAAGAAAGAAAGAAAGAAAGAAAGAATGAAAGAAAGAAAGAAAGAAAGAAAGAGAGAAATATGTGTAAAGAAACAAAGTATGAGCAAAAGAAAGATAAAATCGCTAAAAGAAAGAAAGAAAGAAAGAAAGAAAGAGAGAAATATGTGTAAAGAAACAAAGTATGAGCAAAAGAAAGATAAAATCGCTAAAAGAAAGAAAGAAAGAAAGAAAGAAAGAAAGAGAGAAAGAGAGAAATATGAGTAAAGAAACAAAGGATGAGCAAAAGTAAGATAAAATCGCTAAAAGAAAGAAAGAAAGAAAGAAAGAAAGAAAGAAAGAGAGAAAGAGAGAAATATGAGTAAAGAAACAAAGGATGAGCAAAAGTAAGATAAAATGGCTAAAAGAAAGAAAGAAAGAAAGAAAGAAAGAAAGAGAGAAATATGTGTAAAGAAACAAAGAATGAGCAAAAGAAAGATAAAATCGCATAAAGAAAGAAAGAAAGAAAGAAAGAAAGAAATATGTGTAAAGAAACAAAGTATGAGCAAAAGAAAGATAAAATCTCTAAAAGAAAGAAAGAAAGAAAGAAAGAAAGAATGAAAGAAAGAAAGAAAGAAAGAAAGAAAGAGAGAAATATGTGTAAAGAAACAAAGTATGAGCAAAAGAAAGATAAAATCGCTAAAAGAAAGAAAGAAAGAAAGAAAGAAAGAATGAAAGAAAGAAAGAAAGAAAGAAAGAAAGAAAGAGAGAAATATGTGTAAAGAAACAAAGTATGAGCAAAAGAAAGATAAAATCGCTAAAAGAAAGAAAGAAAGAAAGAAAGAGAGAAATATGTGTAAAGAAACAAAGAATGAGCAAAAGAAAGATAAAATCGCTAAAAAAAAGAAAGAAAGAAAGAAAGAAAGAAAGAAAGAAAGAATGAAAGAAAGAAAGAAAGAAAGAGAGAAATATGTGTAAAGAAACAAAGTATGAGCAAAAGAAAGATAAAATCGCTAAAAGAAAGAAAGAAAGAAAGAAAGAAAGAAAGAAAGAAAGAAAGAAATATGTGTAAAGAAACAAAGGATGAGCAAAAGAAAGATAAAATCTGTAAAAGAAAGAAAGAAAGAAAGAAAGAAAGAAAGAAAAAAAGAAAGAAAGAGAGAAATACGTGTAAAGAAACAAAGTGTGAGCAAAAGAAAGATAAAATCGCTAAAAGAAAGAAAGAAAGAAAAAAAGAAAGAGAGAAATATATGTAAAGAAACAAAGGATGAGCAAAAGAATGATAAAATCGCTAAAAGAAAGAAAGTGAGAAAGAAAGAAAGAAAGAAAGAAAGAGAGAAATATGTGTAAAGAAACAAAGTATGAGCAAAAGAAAGATAAAATCGCTAAAAGAAAGAAAGAAAGAAAGAAAGAAAGAAAGAAAGAGAGAAATATGTGTAAAGAAACAAAGAATGAGCAAAAGAAAGATAAAATCGCTAAAAGAAAGAAAGAAAGAAAGAAAGAAAGAAAGAGAGAAATATGTGTAAAGAAACAAAGTATGAGCAAAAGAAAGATAAAATCGCTAAAAGAAAGAAAGAAAGAAAGGAAGAAAGAAAAAGAGAAATATGTGTAAAGAAACAAAGTATGAGCAAAAGAAAGATAAAATCGCTAAAAGAAAGAAAGAAAGAAAGAAAGAAAGAAAGAAAGAAAGAAAGAGAGAAATATGTGTAAAGAAACAAAGAATGAGCAAAAGAAAGATAAAATCGCTAAAAGAAAGAAAGAAAGAAAGAAAGAAAGAAAGAAAGAAAGAAAGAAAGAAAGAAAGAGAGAAATATGTGTAAAGAAACAAAGAATGAGCAAAAGAAAGATAAAATCGCTAAAAGAAAGAAAGAAAGAAAGAAAGAAAGAGAGAAATATGTGTAAAGAAACAAAGTATGAGCAAAAGAAAGATAAAATCGCTAAAAGAAAGAAAGAAAGAAAGAAAGAGAGAAATATGTGTAAAGAAACAAAGAATGAGCAAAAGAAAGATAAATCACTAAAAGAAAGAAAGAAAGAAAGAAAGAAATAAAGAAAGAAAGAAAGAAAGAAAGAGAGAAATATGTGTAAAGAAACAAAGAATGAGCAAAAGAAAGATAAAATCGCTAAAAGAAAAAAGAAAGAAAGAAAGAAGGAAAGAGAGAAAGAAAGAAAGAAAGAGAGAAATATGTGTAAAGAAACAAAGTATGAGCAAAAGAAAGATAAAATCGCTAAAAGAAAGAAAGAAAGAAAGAAAGAAAGAAAGAAAGAGAGAAATATGTGTAAAGAAACAAAGAATGAGCAAAAGAAAGATAAAATCGCTAAAAGAAAGAAAGAAAGAAAGAAAGAAGGAAAGAGAGAAAGAAAGAAAGAAAGAGAGAAATATGTGTAAAGAAACAAAGTATGAGCAAAAGAAAGATAAAATCGCTAAAAGAAAGAAAGAAAGAAAGAAAGAAAGAAAGAGAGAAATATGTGTAAAGAAACAAAGAATGAGCAAAAGAAAGATAAAATCGCTAAAAGAAAGAAAGAAAGAAAGAAAGAAAGAAAGAAAGAAAGAAAGAGAGAAATATGTGTAAAGAAACAAAGTATGAGCAAAAGAAAGATAAAATCGCTAAAAGAAAGAAAGAAAGAAAGAAAGAGAGAAATATGTGTAAAGAAACAAAGAATGAGCAAAAGAAAGATAAAATCGCTAAAAAAAGAAAGAAAGAAAGAAAGAAAGAAAGAAAGAAAGAGAGAAATATGTGTAAAGAAACAAAGAATGAGCAAAAGAAAGATAAAATCGCTAAAAGAAAGAAAGAAAGAAAGAAAGAAGGAAAGAGAGAAAGAAAGAAAGAAAGAGAGAAATATGTGTAAAGAAACAAAGTATGAGCAAAAGAAAGATAAAATCGCTAAAAGAAAGAAAGAAAGAAAGAAAGAAAGAAAGAAAGAGAGAAATATGTGTAAAGAAACAAAGAATGAGCAAAAGAAAGATAAAATCGCTAAAAGAAAGAAAGAAAGAAAGAAAGAAAGAGAGAAATATGTGTAAAGAAACAAAGTATGAGCAAAAGAAAGATAAAATCGCTAAAAGAAAGAAAGAAAGAAAGAAAGAGAGAAATATGTGTAAAGAAACAAAGAATGAGCAAAAGAAAGATAAAATCGCTAAAAGAAAGAAAGAAAGAAAGAAAGAAAGAAAGAAAGAAAGAGAGAAATATGTGTAAAGAAACAAAGTATGAGCAAAAGAAAGATAAAATCGCTAAAAGAAAGAAAGAAAGAAAGAAAGAAAGAAAGAGAGAAAGAGAGAAATATGAGTAAAGAAACAAAGGATGAGCAAAAGTAAGATAAAATCGCTAAAAGAAAGAAAGAAAGAAAGAAAGAAAGAAAGAAAGAAATATGTGTAAAGAAACAAAGAATGAGCAAAAGAAAGATAAAATCGCTAAAAGAAAGAAAGAAAGAAAGAAAGAAAGAAAGAAAGAAAGAAAGAGAGAAATATGTGTAAAGAAACAAAGGATGAGCAAAAGAAAGATAAAATCGCTAAAAGAAAGAAAGAAAGAAAGAAAGAGAGAAATATGTGTAAAGAAACAAAGAATGAGCAAAAGAAAGATAAAATCACTAAAAGAAAGAAAGAAAGAAAGAAAGAGAGAAATATGTGTAAAGAAACAAAGGATGAGCAAAAGAAAGATAAAATCTCTAAAAGAAAGAAAGAAAGAAAGAAAGAAAGAATGAAAGAAAGAAAGAAAGAAAGAAAGAAAGAAAGAGAGAAATATGTGTAAAGAAACAAAGTATGAGCAAAAGAAAGATAAAATCGCTAAAAGAAAGAAAGAAAGAAAGAAAGAAAGAAAGAAAGAGAGAAATATGAGTAAAGAAACAAAGGATGAGCAAAAGTAAGATAAAATCGCTAAAAGAAAGAAAGAAAGAAAGAAAGAAAGAAAGAAAGAAAGAAAGAAATATGTGTAAAGAAACAAAGGATGAGCAAAAGAAAGATAAAATCGCTAAAAGAAAGAAAGAAAGAAAGAAAGAAAGAAAGAAAGAGAGAAATATGTGTAAAGAAACAAAGGATGAGCAAAAGAAAGATAAAATCGCTAAAAGAAAGAAAGAAAGAAAGAAAGAGAGAAATATGTGTAAAGAAACAAAGAATGAGCAAAAGAAAGATAAAATCACTAAAAGAAAGAAAGAAAGAAAGAAAGAGAGAAATATGTGTAAAGAAACAAAGGATGAGCAAAAGAAAGATAAAATCTCTAAAAGAAAGAAAGAAAGAAAGAAAGAAAGAATGAAAGAAAGAAAGAAAGAAAGAAAGAAAGAAAGAGAGAAATATGTGTAAAGAAACAAAGTATGAGCAAAAGAAAGATAAAATCGCTAAAAGAAAGAAAGAAAGAAAGAAAGAAAGAGAGAAATATGTGTAAAGAAACAAAGTATGAGCAAAAGAAAGATAAAATCGCTAAAAGAAAGAAAGAAAGAAAGGAAGAAAGAAAAAGAGAAATATGTGTAAAGAAACAAAGAATGAGCAAAAGAAAGATAAAATCGCTAAAAGAAAGAAAGAAAGAAAGAAAGAAAGAAAGAAAGAGAGAAATATGTGTAAAGAAACAAAGAATGAGCAAAAGAAAGATAAAATCGCTAAAAGAAAGAAAGAAAGAAAGAAAGAAAGAAAGAAAGAGAGAAATATGTGTAAAGAAACAAAGAATGAGCAAAAGAAAGATAAAATCGCTAAAAGAAAGAAAGAAAGAAAGAAAGAAAGAGAGAAATATGTGTAAAGAAACAAAGTATGAGCAAAAGAAAGATAAAATCGCTAAAAGAAAGAAAGAAAGAAAGAAAGAGAGAAATATGTGTAAAGAAACAAAGAATGAGCAAAAGAAAGATAAAATCGCTAAAAGAAAGAAAGAAAGAAAGAAAGAAAGAAAGAAAGAAAGAAAGAAAGAAAGAGAGAAATATGTGTAAAGAAACAAAGAATGAGCAAAAGAAAGATAAAATCGCTAAAAGAAAGAAAGAAAGAAAGAAAGAAGGAAAGAGAGAAAGAAAGAAAGAAAGAGAGAAATATGTGTAAAGAAACAAAGTATGAGCAAAAGAAAGATAAAATCGCTAAAAGAAAGAAAGAAAGAAAGAAAGAAAGAAAGAAAGAAAGAGAGAAATATGTGTAAAGAAACAAAGAATGAGCAAAAGAAAGATAAAATCGCTAAAAGAAAGAAAGAAAGAAAGAAAGAAGGAAAGAGAGAAAGAAAGAAAGAAAGAGAGAAATATGTGTAAAGAAACAAAGTATGAGCAAAAGAAAGATAAAATCGCTAAAAGAAAGAAAGAAAGAAAGAAAGAAAGAAAGAAAGAAAGAAAGAAAGAGAGAAATATGTGTAAAGAAACAAAGAATGAGCAAAAGAAAGATAAAATCGCTAAAAGAAAGAAAGAAAGAAAGAAAGAAGGAAAGAGAGAAAGAAAGAAAGAAAGAGAGAAATATGTGTAAAGAAACAAAGAATGAGCAAAAGAAAGATAAAATCGCTAAAAGAAAGAAAGAAAGAAAGAAAGAAAGAAAGAGAGAAATATGTGTAAAGAAACAAAGTATGAGCAAAAGAAAGATAAAATCGCTAAAAGAAAGAAAGAAAGAAAGAAAGAGAGAAATATGTGTAAAGAAACAAAGAATGAGCAAAAGAAAGATAAAATCGCTAAAAGAAAGAAAGAAAGAAAGAAAGAAAGAAAGAAA
Organism: Sepioteuthis lessoniana; assembly: GCA_963585895.1. Taxonomy (NCBI): domain Eukaryota; kingdom Metazoa; phylum Mollusca; class Cephalopoda; order Myopsida; family Loliginidae; genus Sepioteuthis; species Sepioteuthis lessoniana. The sequence continues at coordinate 17,020,710 of OY757933.1, forward strand.
GAGAGAAATATGTGTAAAGAAACAAAGAATGAGCAAAAGAAAGATAAAATCGCTAAAAGAAAGAAAGAAAGAAAGAAAGAAGGAAAGAGAGAAAGAAAGAAAGAAAGAGAGAAATATGTGTAAAGAAACAAAGTATGAGCAAAAGAAAGATAAAATCGCTAAAAGAAAGAAAGAAAGAAAGAAAGAAAGAAAGAAAGAAAGAGAGAAATATGTGTAAAGAAACAAAGAATGAGCAAAAGAAAGATAAAATCGCTAAAAGAAAGAAAGAAAGAAAGAAAGAAAGAAAGAGAGAAATATGTGTAAAGAAACAAAGTATAAGCAAAAGAAAGATAAAATCGCTAAAAGAAAGAAAGAAAGAAAGAAAGAAAGAGAGAAATATGTGTAAAGAAACAAAGAATGAGCAAAAGAAAGATAAAATCGCTAAAAGAAAGAAAGAAAGAAAGAAAGAAGGAAAGAGAGAAAGAAAGAAAGAAAGAGAGAAATATGTGTAAAGAAACAAAGTATGAGCAAAAGAAAGATAAAATCGCTAAAAGAAAGAAAGAAAGAAAGAAAGAAAGAAAGAAAGAAGAAAGAAAGAAAGAAAGAAAGAAAGAGAGAAATATGTGTAAAGAAACAAAGAATGAGCAAAAGAAAGATAAAATCGCTAAAAGAAAGAAAGAAAGAAAGAAAGAGAGAAATATGTGTAAATTAACAAAGAATGAGCAAAAGAAAGATAAAATCGCTAAAAGGAAAGAAAGAAAGAAAGAAAGAAAGAAAGAAAGAAAGAAAGAGAGAAATATGTGTTAAGAAACAAAGAATGAGCAAAAGAAAGATAAAATCGCTAAAAGAAAGAAAGAAAGAAAGAAAGAAAGAAAGAAAGAAAGAAAGAGAGAAATATGTGTAAAGAAACAAAGAATGAGCAAAAGAAAGATAAAATCGCTAAAAGAAAGAAAGAAAGAAAGAAAGAGAGAAATATGTGTAAAGAAACAAAGAATGAGCAAAAGAAAGATAAAATCGCTAAAAGAAAGAAAAAAAGAAAGAAAGAAAGAAGGAAAGAGAGAAAGAAAGAAAGAAAGAGAGAAATATGTGTAAAGAAACAAAGTATGAGCAAAAGAAAGATAAAATCGCTAAAAGAAAGAAAGAAAGAAAGAAAGAAAGAAAGAGAGAAATATGTGTAAAGAAACAAAGAATGAGCAAAAGAAAGATAAAATCGCTAAAAGAAAGAAAGAAAGAAAGAAAGAAAGAAAGAGAGAAATATGTGTAAAGAAACAAAGTATGAGCAAAAGAAAGATAAAATCGCTAAAAGAAAGAAAGAAAGAAAGAAAGAGAGAAATATGTGTAAAGAAACAAAGAATGAGCAAAAGAAAGATAAAATCGCTAAAAGAAAGAAAGAAAGAAAGAAAGAAAGAAAGAAAGAGAGAAATATGTATAAAGAAACAAAGAATGAGCAAAAGAAAGATAAAATCGCTAAAAGAAAGAAAGAAAGAAAGAAAGAAGGAAAGAGAGAAAGAAAGAAAGAAAGAGAGAAATATGTGTAAAGAAACAAAGTATGAGCAAAAGAAAGATAAAATCGCTAAAAGAAAGAAAGAAAGAAAGAAAGAAAGAAAGAAAGAAAGAATGAGAGAAATATGTGTAAAGAAACAAAGAATGAGCAAAAGAAAGATAAAATCGCTAAAAGAAAGAAAGAAAGAAAGAAAGAAGGAAAGAGAGAAATATGTGTAAAGAAACAAAGTATGAGCAAAAGAAAGATAAAATCGCTAAAAGAAAGAAAGAAAGAAAGAAAGAAAGAAAGAGAGAAATATGTGTAAAGAAACAAAGTATGAGCAAAAGAAAGATAAAATCGCTAAAAGAAAGAAAGAAAGAAAGAAAGAGAGAAATATGTGTAAAGAAACAAAGAATGAGCAAAAGAAAGATAAAATCGCTAAAAGAAAGAAAGAAAGAAAGAAAGAAAGAAAGAAAGAAAGAAAGAGAGAAATATGTGTAAAGAAACAAAGAATGAGCAAAAGAAAGATAAAATCGCTAAAAGAAAGAAAGAAAGAAAGAAAGAAGGAAAGAGAGAAAGAAAGAAAGAAAGAGAGAAATATGTGTAAAGAAACAAAGTATGAGCAAAAGAAAGATAAAATCGCTAAAAGAAAGAAAGAAAGAAAGAAAGAAAGAAAGAAAGAAAGAAAGAGAGAAATATGTGTAAAGAAACAAAGAATGAGCAAAAGAAAGATAAAATCGCTAAAAGAAAGAAAGAAAGAAAGAAAGAGAGAAATATGTGTAAAGAAACAAAGAATGAGCAAAAGAAAGATAAAATCGCTAAAAGAAAGAAAGAAAGAAAGAAAGAAAGAGAGAAATATGTGTAAAGAAACAAAGTATGAGCAAAAGAAAGATAAAATCGCTAAAAGAAAGAAAGAAAGAAAGAAAGAGAGAAATATGTGTAAAGAAACAAAGAATGAGCAAAAGAAAGATAAAATCGCTAAAAGAAAGAAAGAAAGAAAGAAAGAGAGAAATATGTGTAAAGAAACAAAGAATGAGCAAAAGAAAGATAAAATCGCTAAAAGAAAGAAAGAAAGAAAGAAAGAAAGAGAGAAATATGTGTAAAGAAACAAAGTATGAGCAAAAGAAAGATAAAATCGCTAAAAGAAAGAAAGAAAGAAAGAAAGAAAGAGAGAAATATGTGTAAAGAAACAAAGAATGAGCAAAAGAAAGATAAAATCGCTAAAAGAAAGAAAGAAAGAAAGAAAGAAGGAAAGAGAGAAAGAAAGAAAGAAAGAGAGAAATATGTGTAAAGAAACAAAGTATGAGCAAAAGAAAGATAAAATCGCTAAAAGAAAGAATAAAAGAAAGAAAGAAAGAAAGAAAGAAAGAAAGAAAGAGAGAAATATGTGTAAAGAAACAAAGAATGAGCAAAAGAAAGATAAAATCGCTAAAAGAAAGAAAGAAAGAAAGAAAGAGAGAAATATGTGTAAAGAAACAAAGAATGAGCAAAAGAAAGATAAAATCGCTAAAAGAAAGAAAGAAAGAAAGAAAGAAAGAGAGAAATATGTGTAAAGAAACAAAGTATGAGCGAAAGAAAGATAAAATCGCTAAAAGAAAGAAAGAAAGAAAGAAAGAGAGAAATATGTGTAAAGAAACAAAGAATGAGCAAAAGAAAGATAAAATCGCTAAAAGAAAGAAAGAAAGAAAGAAAGAGAGAAATATGTGTAAAGAAACAAAGAATGAGCAAAAGAAAGATAAAATCGCTAAAAGAAAGAAAGAAAGAAAGAAAGAAAGAGAGAAATATGTGTAAAGAAACAAAGTATGAGCAAAAGAAAGATAAAATCGCTAAAAGAAAGAAAGAAAGAAAGAAAGAAAGAGAGAAATATGTGTAAAGAAACAAAGAATGAGCAAAAGAAAGATAAAATCGCTAAAAGAAAGAAAGAAAGAAAGAAAGAAAGAAAGAGAGAAATATGTGTAAAGAAACAAAGTATGAGCAAAAGAAAGATAAAATCGCTAAAAGAAAGAAAGAAAGAAAGAAAGAGAGAAATATGTGTAAAGAAACAAAGAATGAGCAAAAGAAAGATAAAATCGCTAAAAGAAAGAAAGAAAGAAAGAAAGAAAGAAAGAAAGAAAGAGAGAAATATGTGTAAAGAAACAAAGAATGAGCAAAAGAAAGATAAAATCGCTAAAAGAAAGAAAGAAAGAAAGAAAGAAGGAAAGAGAGAAAGAAAGAAAGAAAGAGAGAAATATGTGTAAAGAAACAAAGTATGAGCAAAAGAAAGATAAAATCGCTAAAAGAAAGAAAGAAAGAAAGAAAGAAAGAAAGAAAGAGAGAAATATGTGTAAAGAAACAAAGAATGAGCAAAAGAAAGATAAAATCGCTAAAAGAAAGAAAGAAAGAAAGAAAGAAAGAAAGAGAGAAATATGTGTAAAGAAACAAAGTATGAGCAAAAGAAAGATAAAATCGCTAAAAGAAAGAAAGAAAGAAAGAAAGAGAGAAATATGTGTAAAGAAACAAAGTATGAGCAAAAGAAAGATAAAATCGCTAAAAGAAAGAAAGAAAGAAAGAAAGAGAGAAATATGTGTAAAGAAACAAAGAATGAGCAAAAGAAAGATAAAATCGCTAAAAGAAAGAAAGAAAGAAAGAAAGAAAGAAAGAAAGAAAGAGAGAAATATGTGTAAAGAAACAAAGAATGAGCAAAAGAAAGATAAAATCGCTAAAAGAAAGAAAGAAAGAAAGAAAGAAGGAAAGAGAGAAAGAAAGAAAGAAAGAGAGAAATATGTGTAAAGAAACAAAGTATGAGCAAAAGAAAGATAAAATCGCTAAAAGAAAGAAAGAAAGAAAGAAAGAAAGAAAGAGAGAAATATGTGTAAAGAAACAAAGAATGAGCAAAAGAAAGATAAAATCGCTAAAAGAAAGAAAGAAAGAAAGAAAGAAAGAAAGAAAGAGAGAAATATGTGTAAAGAAACAAAGTATGAGCAAAAGAAAGATAAAATCGCTAAAAGAAAGAAAGAAAGAAAGAAAGAGAGAAATATGTGTAAAGAAACAAAGTATGAGCAAAAGAAAGATAAAATCGCTAAAAGAAAGAAAGAAAGAAAGAAAGAAAGAAAGAAAGAAAGAAAGAAAGAAAGAGAGAAATATGTGTAAAGAAACAAAGAATGAGCAAAAGAAAGATAAAATCGCTAAAAGAAAGAAAGAAAGAAAGAAAGAAGGAAAGAGAGAAAGAAAGAAAGAAAGAGAGAAATATGTGTAAAGAAACAAAGTATGAGCAAAAGAAAGATAAAATCGCTAAAAGAAAGAAAGAAAGAAAGAAAGAAAGAAAGAAAGAAAGAAAGAAAGAGAGAAATATGTGTAAAGAAACAAAGAATGAGCAAAAGAAAGATAAAATCGCTAAAAGAAAGAAAGAAAGAAAGAAAGAGAGAAATATGTGTAAAGAAACAAAGAATGAGCAAAAGAAAGATAAAATCGCTAAAAGAAAGAAAGAAAGAAAGAAAGAAAGAAAGAGAAAAATATGTGTAAAGAAACAAAGTATAAGCAAAAGAAAGATAAAATCGCTAAAAGAAAGAAAGAAAGAAAGAAAGAAAGAGAGAAATATGTGTAAAGAAACAAAGAATGAGCAAAAGAAAGATAAAATCGCTAAAAGAAAGAAAGAAAGAAAGAAAGAAGGAAAGAGAGAAAGAAAGAAAGAAAGAGAGAAATATGTGTAAAGAAACAAAGTATGAGCAAAAGAAAGATAAAATCGCTAAAAGAAAGAAAGAAAGAAAGAAAGAAAGAAAGAAAGAAAGAAAGAAAGAAAGAAAGAAAGAAAGAGAGAAATATGTGTAAAGAAACAAAGAATGAGCAAAAGAAAGATAAAATCGCTAAAAGAAAGAAAGAAAGAAAGAAAGAGAGAAATATGTGTAAAGAAACAAAGAATGAGCAAAAGAAAGATAAAATCGCTAAAAGAAAGAAAGAAAGAAAGAAAGAAAGAAAGAAAGAAAGAAAGAGAGAAATATGTGTTAAGAAACAAAGAATGAGCAAAAGAAAGATAAAATCGCTAAAAGAAAGAAAGAAAGAAAGAAAGAAAGAAAGAAAGAAAGAAAGAAAGAGAGAAATATGTGTAAAGAAACAAAGAATGAGCAAAAGAAAGATAAAATCGCTAAAAGAAAGAAAGAAAGAAAGAAAGAGAGAAATATGTGTAAAGAAACAAAGAATGAGCAAAAGAAAGATAAAATCGCTAAAAGAAAGAAAAAAAGAAAGAAAGAAAGAAGGAAAGAGAGAAAGAAAGAAAGAAAGAGAGAAATATGTGTAAAGAAACAAAGTATGAGCAAAAGAAAGATAAAATCGCTAAAAGAAAGAAAGAAAGAAAGAAAGAAAGAAAGAGAGAAATATGTGTAAAGAAACAAAGAATGAGCAAAAGAAAGATAAAATCGCTAAAAGAAAGAAAGAAAGAAAGAAAGAAAGAAAGAGAGAAATATGTGTAAAGAAACAAAGTATGAGCAAAAGAAAGATAAAATCGCTAAAAGAAAGAAAGAAAGAAAGAAAGAGAGAAATATGTGTAAAGAAACAAAGAATGAGCAAAAGAAAGATAAAATCGCTAAAAGAAAGAAAGAAAGAAAGAAAGAAAGAAAGAAAGAGAGAAATATGTATAAAGAAACAAAGAATGAGCAAAAGAAAGATAAAATCGCTAAAAGAAAGAAAGAAAGAAAGAAAGAAGGAAAGAGAGAAAGAAAGAAAGAAAGAGAGAAATATGTGTAAAGAAACAAAGTATGAGCAAAAGAAAGATAAAATCGCTAAAAGAAAGAAAGAAAGAAAGAAAGAAAGAAAGAAAGAAAGAATGAGAGAAATATGTGTAAAGAAACAAAGAATGAGCAAAAGAAAGATAAAATCGCTAAAAGAAAGAAAGAAAGAAAGAAAGAAGGAAAGAGAGAAATATGTGTAAAGAAACAAAGTATGAGCAAAAGAAAGATAAAATCGCTAAAAGAAAGAAAGAAAGAAAGAAAGAAAGAAAGAGAGAAATATGTGTAAAGAAACAAAGTATGAGCAAAAGAAAGATAAAATCGCTAAAAGAAAGAAAGAAAGAAAGAAAGAGAGAAATATGTGTAAAGAAACAAAGAATGAGCAAAAGAAAGATAAAATCGCTAAAAGAAAGAAAGAAAGAAAGAAAGAAAGAAAGAAAGAAAGAGAGAAATATGTGTAAAGAAACAAAGAATGAGCAAAAGAAAGATAAAATCGCTAAAAGAAAGAAAGAAAGAAAGAAAGAAGGAAAGAGAGAAAGAAAGAAAGAAAGAGAGAAATATGTGTAAAGAAACAAAGTATGAGCAAAAGAAAGATAAAATCGCTAAAAGAAAGAAAGAAAGAAAGAAAGAAAGAAAGAAAGAAAGAAAGAGAGAAATATGTGTAAAGAAACAAAGAATGAGCAAAAGAAAGATAAAATCGCTAAAAGAAAGAAAGAAAGAAAGAAAGAGAGAAATATGTGTAAAGAAACAAAGAATGAGCAAAAGAAAGATAAAATCGCTAAAAGAAAGAAAGAAAGAAAGAAAGAAAGAGAGAAATATGTGTAAAGAAACAAAGTATGAGCAAAAGAAAGATAAAATCGCTAAAAGAAAGAAAGAAAGAAAGAAAGAGAGAAATATGTGTAAAGAAACAAAGAATGAGCAAAAGAAAGATAAAATCGCTAAAAGAAAGAAAGAAAGAAAGAAAGAGAGAAATATGTGTAAAGAAACAAAGAATGAGCAAAAGAAAGATAAAATCGCTAAAAGAAAGAAAGAAAGAAAGAAAGAAAGAGAGAAATATGTGTAAAGAAACAAAGTATGAGCAAAAGAAAGATAAAATCGCTAAAAGAAAGAAAGAAAGAAAGAAAGAAAGAGAGAAATATGTGTAAAGAAACAAAGAATGAGCAAAAGAAAGATAAAATCGCTAAAAGAAAGAAAGAAAGAAAGAAAGAAGGAAAGAGAGAAAGAAAGAAAGAAAGAGAGAAATATGTGTAAAGAAACAAAGTATGAGCAAAAGAAAGATAAAATCGCTAAAAGAAAGAATAAAAGAAAGAAAGAAAGAAAGAAAGAAAGAAAGAAAGAGAGAAATATGTGTAAAGAAACAAAGAATGAGCAAAAGAAAGATAAAATCGCTAAAAGAAAGAAAGAAAGAAAGAAAGAGAGAAATATGTGTAAAGAAACAAAGAATGAGCAAAAGAAAGATAAAATCGCTAAAAGAAAGAAAGAAAGAAAGAAAGAAAGAGAGAAATATGTGTAAAGAAACAAAGTATGAGCAAAAGAAAGATAAAATCGCTAAAAGAAAGAAAGAAAGAAAGAAAGAGAGAAATATGTGTAAAGAAACAAAGAATGAGCAAAAGAAAGATAAAATCGCTAAAAGAAAGAAAGAAAGAAAGAAAGAGAGAAATATGTGTAAAGAAACAAAGAATGAGCAAAAGAAAGATAAAATCGCTAAAAGAAAGAAAGAAAGAAAGAAAGAAAGAGAGAAATATGTGTAAAGAAACAAAGTATGAGCAAAAGAAAGATAAAATCGCTAAAAGAAAGAAAGAAAGAAAGAAAGAAAGAGAGAAATATGTGTAAAGAAACAAAGAATGAGCAAAAGAAAGATAAAATCGCTAAAAGAAAGAAAGAAAGAAAGAAAGAAAGAAAGAGAGAAATATGTGTAAAGAAACAAAGTATGAGCAAAAGAAAGATAAAATCGCTAAAAGAAAGAAAGAAAGAAAGAAAGAGAGAAATATGTGTAAAGAAACAAAGAATGAGCAAAAGAAAGATAAAATCGCTAAAAGAAAGAAAGAAAGAAAGAAAGAAAGAAAGAAAGAAAGAGAGAAATATGTGTAAAGAAACAAAGAATGAGCAAAAGAAAGATAAAATCGCTAAAAGAAAGAAAGAAAGAAAGAAAGAAGGAAAGAGAGAAAGAAAGAAAGAAAGAGAGAAATATGTGTAAAGAAACAAAGTATGAGCAAAAGAAAGATAAAATCGCTAAAAGAAAGAAAGAAAGAAAGAAAGAAAGAAAGAAAGAGAGAAATATGTGTAAAGAAACAAAGAATGAGCAAAAGAAAGATAAAATCGCTAAAAGAAAGAAAGAAAGAAAGAAAGAAAGAAAGAGAGAAATATGTGTAAAGAAACAAAGTATGAGCAAAAGAAAGATAAAATCGCTAAAAGAAAGAAAGAAAGAAAGAAAGAGAGAAATATGTGTAAAGAAACAAAGTATGAGCAAAAGAAAGATAAAATCGCTAAAAGAAAGAAAGAAAGAAAGAAAGAGAGAAATATGTGTAAAGAAACAAAGAATGAGCAAAAGAAAGATAAAATCGCTAAAAGAAAGAAAGAAAGAAAGAAAGAAAGAAAGAAAGAAAGAGAGAAATATGTGTAAAGAAACAAAGAATGAGCAAAAGAAAGATAAAATCGCTAAAAGAAAGAAAGAAAGAAAGAAAGAAGGAAAGAGAGAAAGAAAGAAAGAAAGAGAGAAATATGTGTAAAGAAACAAAGTATGAGCAAAAGAAAGATAAAATCGCTAAAAGAAAGAAAGAAAGAAAGAAAGAAAGAAAGAAAGAAAGAGAGAAATATGTGTAAAGAAACAAAGAATGAGCAAAAGAAAGATAAAATCGCTAAAAGAAAGAAAGAAAGAAAGAAAGAAAGAAAGAAAGAGAGAAATATGTGTAAAGAAACAAAGTATGAGCAAAAGAAAGATAAAATCGCTAAAAGAAAGAAAGAAAGAAAGAAAGAGAGAAATATGTGTAAAGAAACAAAGTATGAGCAAAAGAAAGATAAAATCGCTAAAAGAAAGAAAGAAAGAAAGAAAGAAAGAAAGAAAGAAAGAAAGAAAGAAAGAGAGAAATATGTGTAAAGAAACAAAGAATGAGCAAAAGAAAGATAAAATCGCTAAAAGAAAGAAAGAAAGAAAGAAAGAAGGAAAGAGAGAAAGAAAGAAAGAAAGAGAGAAATATGTGTAAAGAAACAAAGTATGAGCAAAAGAAAGATAAAATCGCTAAAAGAAAGAAAGAAAGAAAGAAAGAAAGAAAGAAAGAAAGAAAGAAAGAGAGAAATATGTGTAAAGAAACAAAGAATGAGCAAAAGAAAGATAAAATCGCTAAAAGAAAGAAAGAAAGAAAGAAAGAGAGAAATATGTGTAAAGAAACAAAGAATGAGCAAAAGAAAGATAAAATCGCTAAAAGAAAGAAAGAAAGAAAGAAAGAAAGAAAGAAAGAAAGAAAGAAAGAAAGAGAGAAATATGTGTAAAGAAACAAAGAATGAGCAAAAGAAAGATAAAATCGCTAAAAGAAAGAAAGAAAGAAAGAAAGAAGGAAAGAGAGAAAGAAAGAAAGAAAGAGAGAAATATGTGTAAAGAAACAAAGTATGAGCAAAAGAAAGATAAAATCGCTAAAAGAAAGAAAGAAAGAAAGAAAGAAAGAAAGAAAGAAAGAGAGAAATATGTGTAAAGAAACAAAGAATGAGCAAAAGAAAGATAAAATCGCTAAAAGAAAGAAAGAAAGAAAGAAAGAAAGAAAGAGAGAAATATGTGTAAAGAAACAAAGTATCAGCAAAAGAAAGATAAAATCGCTAAAAGAAAGAAAGAAAGAAAGAAAGAGAGAAATATGTGTAAAGAAACAAAGAACGAGCAAAAGAAAGATAAAATCGCTAAAAGAAAGAAAGAAAGAAAGAAAGAAAGAAAGAAAGAAAGAAAGAGAGAAATATGTGTAAAGAAACAAAGAATGAGCAAAAGAAAGATAAAATCGCTAAAAGAAAGAAAGAAAGAAAGAAAGAAGGAAAGAGAGAAAGAAAGAAAGAAAGAGAGAAATATGTGTAAAGAAACAAAGTATGAGCAAAAGAAAGATAAAATCGCTAAAAGAAAGAAAGAAAGAAAGAAAGAAAGAAAGAAAGAAAGAAAGAGAGAAATATGTGTAAAGAAACAAAGAATGAGCAAAAGAAAGATAAAATCGCTAAAAGAAAGAAAGAAAGAAAGAAAGAGAGAAATATGTGTAAAGAAACAAAGAATGAGCAAAAGAAAGATAAAATCGCTAAAAGAAAGAAAGAAAGAAAGAAAGAAAGAGAGAAATATGTGTAAAGAAACAAAGTATGAGCAAAAGAAAGATAAAATCGCTAAAAGAAAGAAAGAAAGAAAGAAAGAGAGAAATATGTGTAAAGAAACAAAGAATGAGCAAAAGAAAGATAAAATCGCTAAAAGAAAGAAAGAAAGAAAGAAAGAGAGAAATATGTGTAAAGAAACAAAGAATGAGCAAAAGAAAGATAAAATCGCTAAAAGAAAGAAAGAAAGAAAGAAAGAAGGAAAGAAAGAAAGAAAGAAAGAAAGAAAGAGAGAAATATGTGTAAAAAAACAAAGTATGAGCAAAAGAAAGATAAAATCGCTAAAAGAAAGAAAGAAAGAAAGAAAGAGAGAAAGTAAGAGAGAAATATGTGTAAAGAAACAAAGGATGAGCAAAAGAAAGATAAAATCGCTAAAAGAAAGAAAGAAAGAAAGAAAGAAAGAAAGAGAGAAATATGTGTAAAGAAACAAAGGATGAGCAAAAGAAAGATAAAATCGCTAAAAGAAAGAAAGAAAGAAAGAAAGAAAGAAAGAAAGAAAGAGAGAAATATGTGTAAAGAAACAAAGGATGAGCAAAAGAAAGATAAAATCGCTAAAAGAAAGAAAGAAAGAAAGAAAGAAAGAGAGAAATATGTGTAAAGAAACAAAGGATGAGCAAAAGAAAGATAAAATCGCTAAAAGAAAGAAAGAAAGAAAGAAAGAAAGGAATGTTTGGATGAAAAAAAGAAACTCAGATAATTGATTTTAACAGTATTTTGATCCCTCTAAGCTTAGTTCATGCCTAGGGGTTAGGGAATCTCTTTTATTGCATGTTCATATTTAGATATTTGTGTCGTATTTTAATAAGATATATTTTCCTTTTTTAAAAATTCCAATCGAATGCAAAGAATCTTTTTCCTTTTTCTTTCTTTCTTTCTTTCTTTTTATTAATTTCTTTTAGTGCATTACTTCTTTTACTTTCTTCCATTTTTTTTTCATTTTCATTTGGGGCATGACAAAGGAATTATATCTTGTGACTTGCAAAATATATGAATTAATGCCTTTCTAAAGGAAAAAAGAAAATGCTCTGCCTAGGATTTGAACTTAGCTCGTTGGGCCTATTTCTAACAGTTTTGTAACCCGCTCTTTTTTCCCCTTCTAAAACATTTGCGATATTTAAAAGCTGGTCCAATATAAAACGAGATTAGTCAGAAATCTATAAAACAGCTCGGCAGAAATCCAATCCATTGTTTCATATATCTGATCCTGACATGAAAAAGCTGCACAAGATTAAGAGAAAGAAAATGGTTCAACTATTATCTTTGTCATGTGACCATCCCGGCAAATTGGTTGCGCATGTCAGTTTTGTTATTCGTAGAGATACGAAGAATTGGCGTTGAATAAATATGAAGGCATATAGATCTTGATAACAACTTCAGCTTGAATTCTTCTGGTGATTGATATCCAAAAAATTTAAAAAAATATGTAGGAAAGGAATTTTCTTTTAACAAAATTAATGCATAAAAAAATGTAGGGAAGTCACATTTCAGTAAATTCATCTACCAACTTTAATCTGAACACTTGACAAGAAATTTTAAAGGATCCTAACAAAATTACATACACAAAATTTGTCTTTATTATTTAATCAAACATACTTCAAAGAAGGACTAATGCCCACACACACACACACACACATATATATATTTATATATATATATATATATATATAGCCAAATACTTCTGTGGTATAACATGAATGAATAAATGACCATAAAACATTCTTTTAAAAAATATAACTCTCTCATCTATTTCTTGAGCTGACTGTAAGTATAAGAGAGACCAGGACAAGGAGACGAAGGAAGATGGAGACAGACGGAGGACTGCTATATTGATTCTTAAATTATCAACCACGCTATGCTTCCATGCTCAGAGATCTACATAACACTTCCTCTGCTTCTCGGTTGGGGGGACCCACTGTCCCCAACCCTCCGGGCACACATCGGCCATTGACTGGTTCTTTACGTACCTCTTGACTGTCTGACCGTGTATCTGTATTATTTCACGACGCCTACGCATTTTCGGTTCAACTCCCATGATCTGTTCATACCCTCGTAACGCTTGTTTTCAAGTTATCAATGTCTATACAAGTGCAGCTTGTAAAGAAATCCCTGATTGAGGGCCCTGTCAAAATGTCAATATGCAGCACTTCCACTACTAGAAGAATGTGACATAAGGTCAATTTTCGAGTGCTAAAAAGTCTAAAGCAGTTTTGAATTCATAAGTTTCATTATCATTGAATAGTTACCTAACCAAGGCCAAAGAACCCAATCTACCCCATTATTTACCTATAGGTCAAGTAGAACTGATAGATTTCTACATATCTGAAATGCTCTTTAACAATTACGCAACGAAAACTTCTCCTTATCTTTTAAAACCAAACAGTACGACAAAAGATATGCTTCATTATACAAGACACAAGTCACAGTCTTATTGAGAAGATGAAGAAACATAACCCAGGGCCACAATACTAGAATAGTGCAAATTTTTTTTTATATCTATTTTATACGATTCACATCTATGTGGGTTTTTTTTTTTTTTTTTTTTTTTTTTTTTTTTTTTTTTTCAAATTAAGAAAGAAAGAAAATAGAGATTAATAGCTTTTAAGATAAGAAAATAACAGGAAAAATGCGTGAGTTTCAATCCAAGACCAACCTATTTGATATCCACTATGTTTTTAAAATCATATCTCGCTGCACGCACATGTTTCAAAATCAGATTTGCAATATTAGTAATGTATCTTGCATGACAATAAACAGACTTTCTCGAGTAAAGTTACTGATTGGTGATAGAAGGTATGAATAATTTTATGCAAAGCAACCTAAAGTTTCGGCATATATCCGACAAAATGTATTCGAATATGGGTATAGGTTCTCAAAATGATATGGTGATCAGCACTGCTGCCAAAGATCGTAGAAGTATATATATACTTTCTCAATGATTAGAATATAGTTCTTCAGTCTTCAGGTTTGAATCATTATGTAGTTCATCCTCGTAGGAATATATATCCAGTTATTACTATCATCATTATCATTATAATTATGGTGAGTTTTTCCCACCAATGTTAGCCGATGTTCTTTCTTTAGAGTCTGAGCAACAGTAAATATCCTTTGGCCCCCAGTATTCTTCTCAGTATTCTGGCCTATTGTTATATAATTGCAGAATGATCTTTTTTATATTATCATTTTTCGTTGGATATATCTTATCACTCGGTTTAGTTAGGCTTAGAAATATTCGGTTTAGTGCACGTGCAGGTGCACACATTGAGTGCAGTTCACGCTCGTGCGCGGAGGATGTGACAATCAGAGATGTCATAAAAGCCCCGGTTGGGAAATGGGACTGGGATACGAATGACGTCATGCCTGGAAGAAATGGGCTGGGATTCTTGGTGATTTTGAAAAAAAAAAACAATGAGTTGAGACCTGACACTGGACGAGACAAGTTGATTTTCGAACTGCTCTGGCAATTCCAGTTGTGGCCTACGGGATGCGCCAAACGTTGTTGGGTCAGATGGAACAGTCAGGATAGTAAAAATTGTGTCTATATCTCTCCTCGTGTCGAAAAACTAAAAGTCGAAAAAAGCTAATGAACGTTTCGTATCTAAACTAAAGAAAGTCGTCAGTGTTTCGGGATATGAATATTTTAAAGTTGCGTATATTTTACGTATTCGTATTATGGCTATACAACACTATGGAAATTTTACAGATGCGTATATTTTACGTATTCATTTTATGGCTATAAAACACTATGAACGTTTTCCAGATGCGTATATTTTACGTATTTGTATTATGGCTAGAAAACACTATGAACGTTTTACAGACGCGTAAATATTTTACGTATTCGTATTATGGCTATAAAACACTATGAACGTTTTCCAGATGCGTATATTTTATGTATTGGTATTATGGCTATACAACACTATGAACGTTTTCCATATGCAAATATTTCACGTATTCGTATTATAGCTATAAAACACTATGAACGTTTTCTAGATGCGTATATTTTACGAATTCATTTTATGGCTATAAAACACTATGAACGTTTTACATATCCGTACATTTTACGTATTCATATTATGGCTATACAACACTATGGAAATTTTACAGATGCGTATATTTTACGTATTCTTATAGTGGCTATACAAAACTATGAACGTTTTCCAGATGCGTATATTTTACGTATTTGTATTATGGCTGTAAAAAAATATGAACGTTTTCCAGATGCCTATATTTTACGTATTCGTACTATGGTTATAAAAAACTTTGAACGTTTTCCAGATGCGTATATTTTACGTATTTGTATTATGGCTAGAAAACACTATGAAGTTTTACAGACGCGTATATTTTACATATTCGTATTATGACTATACAAAACTATGAACGATTTCAAAATGCGTATATTTTAGGTATTTGTATTATTGCTAGAAAACACTATGAACGTTTTACAGATCCCTATATTTTACGTATTCGTTTTATGGCTATAAAACACTATGAACGTTTTACAGATGCGTATATTTTACGTATTCATTTTATGGCTATAAAACACTATGAACGTTTTACAGATGCGTATATTTTACGTATTCGTATTATGGCTATACAACACTATGGAAATTTTACAGATGCGTATATTTTACGTATTCATTTCATGGCTATACAACACTATGGAAATTTTACAGATGCGTATATTTTACGTATTCTTATAGTGGCTATACAAAACTATGAACGTTTTCCTGATGCGTATATTTTACGTATTTGTATTATGGCTGTAAAAAAATATGAACGTTTTCCAGATGCGTATATTTTACGTATTCGTATTATGGCTATTAAAAACTATGAACGTTTTTCAGATGCGTATATTTTACGTATTTGTATTATGGCTAGAAAACACTATGAACGTTTTACAGACGCGTATATTTTACGTATTGGTATTATGACTATAAGAAAACTATGAACGTTTTACAGATGCGTATATTTTACGTATTCGTTTTATGGCTATAAAACACTATGAACGTTTTACGGATCCGTATATTTTACGTATTCGTATTTTGGCTATACAACACTATGAACGTTTTACAGATGCATATATCATACGTATTCGTATTTTGGCTATACAACTCTATGAAAGTTTTACAGATGCATATATTTTACGTATTCGCATTTTGGCTATACAACACTATGAACGTTTTACAGATCCGTATATTTTACGTACTTGCATCATCACTATACAACACTATGAACGTTTTCCAGATGCGTATATTTTACGTATTCGCATTATGGCTATACAACACTATAAACGTTTCATAGATGCGTATAATTTACGTATTCATATTATGGCTTGACAAAACTTTGGACGTTTTACAGACGCGTATATTTTACGTATTCCTAATATGGCTATACGACACTATGAACTTTTTAGAGATGCGTATATTTTACGTATTCGTATTTTGGCTATACAACACTACGAATGTTTTACAGATGTGTATATTTTACATATTCGTATTATGGCTAGACAAAACTTTGGACGTTTTACAGACGCATATATTTTACGTATTCGTATTATGGCTAGAAACACTATGAACATTTTACAGATGCGTATATTTTACGTATTCGTATTATGGCTATAAGACACTATGAACATTTTACAGATCCTTATATTGCACGTATTTGCATCATGGCTATACAACACTATGAAAGTTTTCAGACGCGTATATTTCATGTATTCGTATTTTGGCTCTACAACACAATGAATGTTTTACAGATGCGTATATTTTACGTATTCGTATTTTGGCTATACAACACTATGAACGTTTTACAGATGCGTATATTTTACGTATTCGTATTTTGGCTATACAACACTATGAACGTTTTACAGATGCGTATATTTTACGTATTCGTATTTTGGCTATACAACACTATGAACATTTTACAGATCCGTATATTTTACGTATTCGTATTATGGCTATACAACACTATGAACGTTTTACAGATGCGTATATTTTACGTATTCGTATTTTGGCTATACAACACTATGAACATTTTACAGATCCGTATATTTTACGTATTCGTATTATGGCTATACAACACTATGAACGTTTTACAGATGCGTATATTTTACGTATTCGTATTTTGGCTATACAACACTATGAAGGTTTTACAGATGCGTATATTTCATGTATTCGTATTTTGGCTATACAACACTATGAAGGTTTTACAGATGCGTATATTTTACGCATTCGTATTATGGCTATATAACACTATGATCGTTTTACTGATCCAATATTTTACGTATTCTTATTATGGCAATAAAACACTATCTCAACAGTTTTGTAGCCTGGCTGGTATCGATTTGATATTCCGATTTCCGACTGTTCCGATTCCAATCGTTTTTTTTTAAGCAGCACCAGGTTTGGCCTTCTGGTTTGAATTATGTAATTCATTTGTATTTCAAAATTCCAATGAATTTCAGGCGTCTTATTCGCTCGAACGGATTTTGGAACATGCATATATCATTTTGTTGTAAGGCGAAATTTTTGTTTCTTGCACAATTCCCAGTGTACACTTTTCCTGCTCAGTCTTGTACTTGTCCTGTGCTAATTTGCTGCACTCTTTGATTATGTGATTAACCGCCCAATCTATTTCTACACGTAACCTACCATTGTTATTCCGTGACGTCTTAATTTTTTTCACTTCAATATAATTGGTCCTTATTCATATTTACCAACCCTTCCTCTCGGATGCAAGGTCAATACTTAAGCGGAGTTTAACAGGTTTCAATTCAGAGTTTTCCTTTCCTAGACTAGTTGCATCACCAAAGCTGAAGAACCCAGTAATTTACCCATAGCTGGAGGGAGAATAATTGGATCCATACCTTTCCCAAGGGTATTAGTGCTTTGTGAAATGCAATCAGTCTCATCCAAGATTTTAACTCGTGTCTTAGTTTGTACTTATATTGTTGTTTTGTGCTGCTATTAGTATACATTCAATTTCTTTCGTAAAGTTTTTCTTTCTTACCCCTGACTAGGTGTTCTCGTGAGCAATATCCCCGTATAATAATAATAATAATAATAATAATAAGTATTATTATTATTATTTTTATTATTGATAAAATAATAATAATAATAATAATAATACTTATTATTAATATTACTATTGAGAGTTTTTCACATCAGTGTTAGGTGATGGTTTTCCGTTGGAGTTTGAATGACAAGTCTCATCAAGCAGCCAAGACTCTTCACAGTATTCTCGCAGAGCTCAGCAATGCTGTAGTTTAGACATTCTCCCCCTGTCCCATTATTTCTTAGTCCTCTTGTCCTTGTACTAATCCTTTGGTAATTGTATCAAGAGAACCAACTGGTATAATCGTCACTTTCATGTTCCACAGTTTTTTTCAATTCCCAAGAAAGGTCGAGGTACTTATTTCTCTTTTCGCATTCTTTCTATTTTACTTTGTGGTCATCCGGCCAAGTAAAGTCTACAATTCAGCGAGTTTTCTCTTTTTTTTGTTAATTATTATAAAATCAAAAATCAAAGTAAATAGCTTCGAACTGACAAAGAAAAGAAGCAGAAGGTACCCCGCAAAAACAATTACCGACGCCGACTACGCCGATGACATAGCGATTCTGGCAAATACACCCAACCAAGCCGAAACACTACTGTATATTTTGGAACAAGCCACCGCAGGCATTGGCCTCTATGTCAAAGCACACAAAACTGAATACATGTGCTTTAATCAAACAGGCGACATTTCCACACTAGACAGAAGCTCTCTAAAACTGGTAGACAAATTCACCTACCTAGGAAGCAGTGTCCCATCAACCGAAAAAGACATCGACATGCGGCTAACGAAGGCATGGACAGCTATCGATAAGCTATCGATCATATGGAAGTCAGAGCTGACCGATAAAATGAAATGCAGTTTCTTCCAAGCAGTGGTCGTATCGATACTGCTATATGGATGCACTACATGGACGCTAACAGAACGGCTGGAGAAAAAGCTAGACGGCAATTACACAAGAATGCTGCGAGTAGTATTGAACATGTCCTGGAGGTAACACTCCACAAAGCACCAACTATCTGGCCACCTACCGCCCATCACGAAAACTATCCAAGTTAGACGAACCAGACATGCAGGACACTGCTGGAGAAGCAGGGACGAACTCACAAGTGATGTACTACTATGGACGCCCACATATGGCCGAGCAAAAGCAGGACGACCAGCTCGAATGTACATACAGCAGCTCTGTGAGGATGCGTGATGTAGCCCTGACGACCTGCCAGAGGCGATGAACGATAGGGAGAAGTGGCGACAGAGGGTCAAGGATATCAGCGCTGGCGGCACGCCATGATTATGATGATAATTATAAGATCTGGTCGTCTGACCGAGATTTGGTGATTCTTTGTATCTTCAAATCCCAGAGAAGTTTGTGCGTCTCATTCTCCAGGACTGATTTTGCGTTGTACATATACCTTTCGTTTGTATGGTCAAACTTCATCTTCTGACAAAATTCCCTGTGGATCACATTGTACAACCAGTCGTGCCTAGTTTTATATTATCTCGGTGCTAATTTGCTGCATTTGCTTATTATGAGATTGATCGTTTCGTCTCTATCACCACATTAGCTATATCTGCTATTTTGTTGTATCTGATCTATTCTCGCATTGATATGGTTTGTCCTTACGGTGTTGTTTTGTGCTGCTGTTAGAAGTGATTCAGTTTCTCTCTAAAAGTTCCTGTTTCTTAGCCACGTCCACGTTTTCTCCAATGAGATGTCACTTGTTAATCACTTAAAGCGTCCACAGAGTTATTTTCTTCCCTCTTTTGTTTTATGGTTATAACCGTTTCGTGTTGTCTGTATTGTTTCTGGTGGCTGTAATCAGACTTCCTCCGCGCTTTTTTAGGTAGGCTTCGGATCGTTGTATCGATGAGTTGACGCTATCTTGAATGCTGGCAAGTTCTCTTCGTCTCGCTCTTATTGACTATTATATGTATTTACCTAACCCCTCCGCTCGGGCAAGATATGACACAAGGTCAATTTTTAAGCGGAGCTTAACAGGTTTGAATTCAGAGTTTTCCTTCTCCTAGACTAGTTGCCTCACCAAGGCTAAAGAACTTAATCTACCCTACTATTTACCCATAGCTGGAGGGAGAATAATTGGATTCATACCTTTCCCAGGGATATTAGTACTAGGTGAAATGCAATCAGTCTCGTCCAGAATTTGAACTCGTTTCGCCGTGTCCATTTCATACCGTCGTATGTAATGGTTTTATAACCATTACATCACGGGCACCTCCCTTCTTGGCTATTATAATCTGACAAAGTCTTCTCTGGGATGCAATGCCTTATGCATGGTCATTTGTTATCTTATACTCTGGTCTATTTATTTATATTAAAATGTGATCAAAGAAGTGATTGTTCCGATGGATCAAATGAAGCCAATTGTAGTATATAAACATTTATTTCTAAGAAGAAAATCGGTTGACTACGTGTGGCGCTATAATTGGCCGGAGTGGAGAATGGAGAAGTAGCCCCAGACAGTACCACACAAAAATGTGACTCTCCTTTTTATCAAGAACTACTAGTCTGACCCTCAGTACGAAATCGGGGACCCGAACTGATAGCACGACAAACTTAATCTAGCAGATTGGTTTCCTCACTGGATTCTTGAATGAAGCTTCCCAAAAAATTTTTAAAAAAATGAAAGTCGACTACTGAAGTTTTACCAAGAAAATTCAACTGAAAGAAAATTCAACTGAAAAAAAATTCAACCAAGAATTCTGCGGAAAAGAACCTTAAAGAAGACTCGAAATTTAATGAACTTTGAAACTTTTCGATAAAACAAAAAAACAAAAGAAAAATACTCAAATACACTGGACACTCTCTCAGATAAGTTTCCTGCAAATTGTACTAAAAATTTGTAACTCTTTATTTTTTTCTATCCCTTTCTTTCTTATTTCTTTGTATAAAATTCTTTTTAAAAAACTTTATTGCCTATGTTATCTTTTCGAACCAATATCCGAACTAAAAAGCTGCGGAACTTACTGTTTAAACTTACTGTTTAAAGTTATTGAATTACCGTAAATGGCGCACTAAAGCCCCCTAAAAACAAAACCCAGTTAAATACTAAACTTGGCTTTAGTGACACTCACACTTCAATAAATTTTATTTTGTCCTTAAATTCTTTTTAAATAAGGAGATTATGAATGACTTTATGTGATTAAAGATTAAATTAGATATTTATCTATAACAACCATTTTAACTAATCGTCATTTACAAGAAATATTTTACTTAAATCATTAAATTTGATTTTCATTTGAAAATACTAAACCAACCTAGTTTCTGATGATTCTTTAGTTATCATTATTTATATATGCACAATTTCACTAGGCTTTAGACGAATATATTAATTAATTCATCGGTAACAACTATATTAACCAATCATCATTGAAAAAAACATATAACAATCTTATTCAAAAGTTAAAGAAACCTAACTCTGTGTCACAATACTAGAATAGTGTCAAATTGTCATATTTTGACCTTCGACCCGGCCAAAAATGCCATTCCAAGGTGATGCACTGGAAGGAGGTGACACATTCTAATGGCAGTTATGAGAGGAAATCGCGAGGGCGGAAATTGGTTGATGAAATGGGACGAGCTAAAAAATTCCCATGGCACACTCATAGACTGATGCACTCGAAGAGAGTGACCTGTGAACTGCATGAAAGTTATTTCCGCTTGATGACGATCAAACATTCTATTTCAAAGATCGAGTGGGCGTTGAACTATTATATAACGCAGTGAAGACGGAAGTCAAGGGCAGTCGCAGACAGTTGGAGACGGCGATAGACTAGTGTGGTAGGGAAAGCCACACCCAGCCGAGGGGGCCCTCGGGAACCCCGATGGAGTTTGGGGACCAGAGAAGTTGCTGATAAGATGAAGTGAAGAAAGCCATCACCCAGCAGAGTGGGCCCAGGGCCTCCGGTTTAGCATCAGGAGAAAGACACAATGCTGACGGCCATAAGTTTGCGGTCAAAATATTGCAGTTTTTGTTCGGTCTCCAACACCCTCTCACACGCAAACTTTGAGTAACCTTTTTCGAACCCTTGCAATAAAGTGAGAGGTAAATATTTTTATAAAGAAGTCTTCCTGCGTCTTTATCATTGCGTCAGTCTTTATTATTGTGTCGTTATGATGCTGTAGATGACAATATAACAAAATCACAATATCTTCAGTTCATTCAAACATGTTTTCACGGTTGGGGGATTGTTGCAAGGGCTCAAATTATGATTGCTATCACTACAACAACTATTCAGCTCTCTAATGACTTCTAGTATTTATAAAGTTTTTCTCTCTCTTTCATTTTCATACCGTGGTCTGCCGAATAGTAAAATTAACTAGATGATGAATTATTTCTTTTTTAATTAAAATAGATCTATACGTCTGGCTGTGATAATGTGATTGGTTTTTATTTCAAAGTTCAGGAAAATTTTATTTCAAGTGCTAATTCTGGGGTTTATAAGCACAATTTCTCAGTTTGTGTAAACTTCAGTCTTTTGCACAATTCTTAGTGGATCAGCATCCCCACTAAGTGATGACTACTCTGGTTTTCTCTTACAAATACTATTTCAGCAGACTCTCGCCCAGCTTGTGCATGTAAGTATACAGCGTTATTGTCAAATTAATATATTTACAGTTATTTTATGGGGAAAATAATACAATAGAAAAAATTACTTTCGGAGCAACTACTTCATGTGTCTTGCTTACAAATACCTTTGGAAATCTTCGTAAATGGCGGGCTAAAATGTATTGCCAATTATGGTGGCTATGTGTGAAAAATAGATGCTTTGTAGATGAACATTTGATCTATCCATTGTTGCTATTGCAATATCTGGGTCTGTTGTTGTGTTCTGTAAAGCAAATAGTACTCATATCTTTTAGATCATTCCACTTTAGTAGATAAAAATATAATAGGGCTTTAGAGAATTATTTCGACTCACCATATCTTATTGTATCACATTATTTCTTAATAATAGCCTCTGGTAAACTTTTGACGTATTTTTTATTATTTTTAGTGGCGTGGGTAGCACTAATTAGGATTGTATTTTGATTATTTGTGTTTACATTGAGAGGTTGTTGTATAATCGATAGCAATTACTGATTAAAAGAGCAGATCAATATTTTGAATGGAACTGGGTAAATCATTAGAATAATTAGCCTTCGATTCTGATTATCAAACTCAAATGAGCTAATTGAATTTGTACTGCCCAAATGTATACTCGCTACCCTCAATGTTAAGTGTGTTTATCAATGAATACTGCAATAGCAAACACCTACACATGGAAATTTATATTGTAAATATTTGCTTATAGGCTGTCTAAAAAAACAAGGACTAAATAAGAAAAGCTATCACTTCAGACCTTTAAAATCATTTGTAAATAAATATTAAATAATGTTTTACAATGGTTTAAGCGCGAAACTCAATGAGGCATGAACCAATACCTGCTTGAGTGTGTGGGGTAGCTGTTTGTTATTGTTTTGGTTTCCACATTTTAGGATCCTCATTTTGTGGTCCACAATTATCGTTGGTTTTTATTTGAAAAGCAAATGAACTACACGATGTGAAATGACGCGGACAAAAGAATATTCAAAACATAGCAATACAAACAAAATGAAGTTGATATATGAACAAATACATGAAAAAGGAAACATTACAAATATCTTAATATAGTATGTTGAATATTCCTCTTAGTGTGCATGTGTGTATGTAACTAACACCAATATTATGAAAAAAGACTTAATATTAAAAGTGTCCTGTAAACTATAAAATGTATGTGGACTATGTATTTCATGCCAGGTATCGATATACAGAAAGATATCAATGTATTCTAGGAGGCATGGGTCTTTTCCCATGTTGGTTGTTTGTCTCTTTCGGGGTTTGACGAAATTTCTGTGGCTGTGTTCGAGGCTAGAAGAAGTCTAACCAAAAAGTCAGAACAAGAAAGAAAAAGATTGCAGAATGCGTATGCACCCATGTTACGCGTATTGAATTGTGTCTTACTAACTAGCATAGTCAAGTTGTTTCTGGAAGTCGAAATGAAGAGATAGAGTGCTGTCTCTGGAAGTCAAAACGTAAGAGAGAGAGAGAGAGAGAGAGAGAGAGAGAGAGAGAGAGAAAGAGAGAGAGAGAATGCTATCTATGTGAGTCACAATGTAAGCCAATGAGTTCTTCGAAGACGAGAGTATTTTTTTTATAATACAACGTGTGAAAGCACGTGCTATATCTTGCCCTCATCAGCCGCCAACCAGGGCGATAACACAGTTTCGGTCGCTCAAGTCGGTACTGCCACTCCTGGCGCTACCAAGCAGCTTTTGCCACCGGACACTCCTTGTCATGCAGTCGGCTCCAAATGTGCGGGACAAAATCAAAGTTGCGGGCGTAGTTGTAAGCACAAATCAAGTGACTTTCCTGACCAATAGGTTCCCGAGACTGATTAGTTTACCGACGTCCACTATATTTGTTTCGGGAACAAGTGGTATCGCGGCTATTTTAAAATATATGAGTGTAAATCCTATAAGTGTAAGCGTATAACTTAGCAAGCAAAAGGCTTATAATCTTACACCACCCTCATCCTTTTCTCTACCTCTGATTCACTTGGAAAACCTCGCTGAATATAAAAGTTTCAAAGCAGATATCGAAACAACTGACTCAAGAGGGTTTTTTTCCTCTTTCGATTACCCAAATTCCAAAGGCATTAAAAAGGTTTTGGTCATTGTTTATATGCCCTTATCACCGAAGATTTCAGTCTACAACTTAATACTATATACAAGAGAACTGATGGATTCATGTATGGAGTAAAAAAAAACTATCAACTTTGTTCAATATCAAAAACCCCTAATACATTTATGAGACCCTTTTTTCCAGTCATGGCTCAGATAGTACCACTAATGTTTTACAAGGATGGCCTTGGCATCAACGAAGGTTGACATGCCTATAAGCAAAGAAACCAAACCAATCAAAAAAGAAATAAGTAAAATTGGCAACCGTAGTTGAGGGCAGCCCGAAGGCTCCCTTTTCAAAAGCTACAACACCAAAGTGTAGGGGAGGGCACAACTCCTTTCCCTGGATTTCTTCACTTTATTCTTGATCCGTACCTTTTGACGCTGAATGTTAAGCAAAGCAGCATCGATTACCATTTTTTAGTCTTTGGTATGACTCGACCTGGGATTGAATCCCAGTTTCCTCGACTATTGGCGAACACCTTACTCATTAGCCCAATGGCCTAACAAATAAATAATTGTCATATAAGATTATTTTTCAAAAAAAAAAAACCTGTAAAATATTTCACAAAACTTTTTTTTTTATTCATAAATAGCAGATATATATTTTTGTTTATCTTTGAAAAAAAAATAAAACAAGTAGTCTAACTATCCCTGGGTAATTGTTATCAACGAGGAAAATTGACACGGTGACCCCAGTTTTAAAAATCGGTTCACCAAAGTCATTTACTAAAACATTTATCCTTGCCCTAAGCGCACTTCTTATACGTACGCATGTGCATGCATTGCATTAAATCAAAGACAAGGTTGGTTGGTTGGTTGGTTTTATAGCATATCAACCTCGATTGGCTCTTTAATGCCAAAGCCTGTTTACACATATGTACTGTTTGTAAACACATAATTTAATGATACCATACTAAAACAAACGACTCATTTACTTGCATACGAGTAAATATTTTCAAGTATTTCTATATGACATTAGTTTATTTAGTGATGATATTTTTTAAAATTATTTCTCACTATTATTTCTACTAACACAAACATAATGGTATTTCTATTCAGCAATAATTTGCTTTCAGTTGATTAGTTTGTTGTGTTTTCAGGATTGTAACCAAGTCTATATTTACTGGTACAACCCGGTCTCTTTCAAGAACGACAAAATATTATCGATGTGGACGTTCTCAAATAAGTCCTTCATGGTATTTCCGTGGAAATAGTGCTTTCTGGTGTCATTAAAACTTTACACTCAAGGAGTATATGTTTGATTGTGCAGGGCGTTTGGCATGTCGAGCACTGTGGTTGCTGTTCTTGCTTGAGTATAAAAGAGTGCGTAAGTCTGCTGTGACCAATACGCAGTCGCGTTATAGTTACTTGTTTTTTTCGCGATTTTCGGAAAGCTGGGCACCATTCTTCCCCACAAAAAAGACAAAATTCATCGGTCCCTGTAATATCATTCTTTAAAACACAATAATATTTTCTTTTTTTTTTAATTTTTGTCATTTAGTTCGTCGTCTTGCATACTGCCCTTGCTGTTCTTCCTTGCAGGTTACACATTGCAGATGGACTTGATAACAAAAAAAAAAAATCATGAACACTTGCATGAAAAAAATATAACTTATTTTCTTTATTTTACCGGCTTGCTACGAGAGAGAGAGAGAGAGAGAGAGAGAGAGAGTGGAAGGGTTATGTGTGAACACAGTGTCTTGACAAGAGATCCCTTCACTTCGATTGTTAGCCGGGATCTGCTGACATTTGAACATGACTGCTTTTATAAACACATCTACTCGAGGTTGACAACTCCCATCCGGTCAGCTAGCCAAGTATTTTCCTTCCAGCTGGTGACCCGGTATTTTTTGCTTCTGGGCTTTTGCCAGCTATTTCCGTAGTCTAGGTCATCTCATTTCTCATTTTAATGTGTCATGACCACCTGGTTAATTAAACTTTCAACTTGTCACTCATTTCCTATTTCCGCAAGCCTGTGTCATCTTTATCCATTAAGCTTTTAGCCACGAAGGCGTCTGTCCTTTTAACCTAAAAAAAATCCATTTGTCACATTCCAATCCACCCACAATGCAATAGTCGAAATAGAAAACTCTCTGTTTTGCGGGTAGGTTATTACCCGCTTTAAAACCTTTATATTCAGTGCAGTTTTTCTATGAATAAGTGAATGTGTGAACGCTGAGATAATGTGAGATATAAGTCTGTTGCGATCTAACTCGTATTCAATTTGGAGTCTATTCGACATTATGTATAAAAGAAAAGTAATAAGACTTGGTGGTATTGTAAGATGCTGCTGTCAATTTGAGCCACTGCTAACAATGCTTTAATTCTAAAGTCATGTTTGACCATAGATTTAACCTCTGAAAAAGACTATGTTGTTCGCACATCTGTTATATAATTACGGAATGATTTTTTTTTAATTTAATCATTTTCGTTAATTATATCTTATCATTCGGTTTGGTTGGACTTTAAACTATTCGGCTAATGGTACAGGTGTTCACTCTCGCGCACAGGGGATGTGACAATCACAAATGTCATAATAAAAACCCCAGATAGGAAATAGGACAGGGGTGTGATTGACGTCATGCCCGGAAGCGAGAGGCTGAGATTTTTGGTGATTTTTGAAAAAGCAGTTAGTTGAGATTTGACTCTGGGCGAGGCCAGTTGAGATTGGAATCTGGGCGAGGGCAGTCAAGCTGGGGGCTACGGGATGCGCCGCGCGTTTGTTGGATCAGATGGAACAGTCAGCATAGTAAAAATTGTGTCTCTCTCTCTCCTCGTGTCTAAAAATCTTAAGTCAAGAAGTTGATAAACGTTTCCTACCTGAACTAAAGGAAGTCGTCAGTGTTTCAGGATTTCTCTGCATATTAACATGTTACATATCAATATTTTGATGCTACACATCTGATATTTCATATGTCTATATAATACGTCAATAATTTGATATTATCGAACGTGCTTCATGCTGTTACGACCACCGGCCACGGTAGGATTATAGTGCAAGAACTACTATGTGGACCGGAAGTGGGGGAAGGCGATTGGCGAGTCTTCGAGCCCTAGCTACAGTGGAAGAAGCAGCCGAGAAGGGGCAAAGGTCTTGACCCAGATAAGGAAAATACATGCCACTGGTCGATGCAGGGAGGGCGCTTTACCGCCAAAAAGAAACGAAACCCAAAAAGTTAGTTTCAAGCTTCGCCAAGGAAGAGAAAGGTCGCCTTTTCACGGGGTCCGGTAAAAAGGGGAAATCCTAGTCCCAAAATGGCATATAGAAGCATTTAGCTCCATTGGGTAAGAACCGGAGGCTCAGAATACCCCGCGTATTCATTCATATCACGTTGACCTCTTTAACCTTCAAACCCTCATTCGTCCGTGGTCTTAGTAACCCACACATAGGACTCCGTCCATATCTCGAAAAATTAAAAATACGGGTGGAAACTCGTTACATGGTAACCCACACATAGGACTCCGTCCATATCTCGAAAAATTAAAAATACGGGTGGAAACTCGTTACATGGACCTCGTCCGGGAAATTTTTAATTTTCTTTAAAAAAAAAAAATTTTTTTTTTTAAATTAAAAAGGACTAAAAATACGTGTAAGAATCCTCCGGGCTTCTAGACAACGAACTAATCACACAGAGGGGGCTCGTTAGCCACAAAAAAAGTCCATAAAATTAAACGAGAATGGACGGAATAGAGGACTTCCTGAGAGAACCGGCGTTGGGAAAATTAGAAGCAATGAAAAAGAGTTCACTGCTAGAAATAGGCGAAAAACTTGAATTGGAAACCAGAAAAGCGATGAGAAAAGAAAGATTAGTCAGAATCATCTCAGAGCATATGGTGGACGAACAGATATTTGAAGCGGAGATACTGGACAGGTTAGCAGCCGAATCGACCAACCTCACAGCAGAACAAATTGAACTAGAAAAATATAAGCTTCAAACCAGACTAGAACTGGAAAAAGCGAAAATGGAGCAAGTAATTACGTTACGGGAAATTAGGCTAACAGAGATAAGACAAGAACCAGACCGCAAAGGATTTGACTTGGCGAAACAAGTCAGGCTAGTACCAAAATTTGTTGAGGCTAATATAGACGAATATTTTCCTCACTTCGAGATAACGGCAACGAACATGAACTGGCCACGAGAAAGTTGGGCTATGCTCTTACAGACCGCCCTCACAGGAAAGGCACAAAAAGCATATACCACATTGTCAGCAGAAGACTGTAAAAACTACGATACAGTCAAAAAGACAATATTACAAAGCTTCGAATTGGTGCCGGAGGCATATAGACAGATGTTCCGAAACCAAAGAAAAAGCGAGAACCAGTCGTTCATGGAATTTGTCAAAGAAAAAGAGCGACTAATGAACAAATGGTATGCTGCAAAAATGATTGGAGAGGATGTAGAAAAGTTGAAGCAACTCATCTTAATTGAGGAAATATCAAATTGGGTGCCAGAGGAAATGAGAATGTACCTAAATGAAAGGAAAATAAACTCAGGCAGCGTACTAGCGATGCTAGCAGACGAATACGTGATAACACGTAAAAGAAACAAAAGCAAGCCTAACATGGAAAGTCTGGTGAGCAGACCACCAGAACCTATCATAAGGAAAGATAGCATGGTGAATACTCGGGTGACACCCCTAAAGAAGGGGGACCAGATCACATGTTTCAGATGTGGCCAGGCGGGTCACATAGCAATAAAATGCAAACTGGGACGCGGACCCGAAACGAATAAAGCTGGAGAGTCTAAGCCACAGGGAATGGTTTCAACAACCCTAGCTAATGAGATATGTCGACCCTTCACAAGAAAGGGAAATATTAAAGACGGGAAAGGAAATAATATCCCTGTAACTATATTGAGAGACACTGGTTCGACCCAATCCTTAATACTAGAGAGAAAATTACCGCGAGGTCAACCGCTAGGATTTACAACAATTAAAGGAATAAGAGGAAAGGCTCTGAAAGTACCCCTGAGGAAAGTGAAATTGACGACAGGGAAAATTAGCAGAGAAATAATAGCGGGGGTAGTGAAGACTCTACCTATGGAAAAAATAGACCTCCTACTCGGAAATGAAGCGAAAATCGAATTCGCACAAGGCAAAAATTGTAAAAGCGAGGGGAAAGGCCAGAAGACAAATCCATATAACCTACGCAGAAAAAAACAGGCCGAAACGGGAGAAAATATTCCGAGGGTAAATAAGACTTGTGAAGAACTGAAGCGAGCTCAAAAAAATGATGAGAGCTTAAGAATATATATATAAGCAAGAATTATATAAGCAAGTGGACAAACCCATAACCATCAAAGAGAGACCGTTCGAGCGAGTAATAATGGACTGTATAGGCCCTTTACCGAAAACGAAGTCGGGAAATCGGTACTTATTGACAATAATGTGCGCAAGTTCTAGGTTCCCAGAGGCTATCCCTCTGCGAGCCATGTCAACGAAAAAAGTGGTCGAATCAATGAAAATTTTTTTGTAAAAGTAGGACTCCCTAAGGTTATCCAAACTGACAGAAGAACAAACTTCATGTCTAACTTGTTTAAGAGAGTAATTGGACAGCTAGGAGCGAAGCATATTATATCAAGCCCCTATCACCCGCAGTCACAGAGTGCTTTAGAACGATTTCATGCAACTTTTAAAAGCATGCTAAGAGCTCACTGTACTGAGAGACAGAATAACTGGGATAAAGAATTACCGTTCATAATCCTCGCTATCAGGGACTCTGTCCAAGAAGCGTTGGGTTATAGCCCATCCGAATTAGTCTACGGGTATGAGTTGAGAAATCCCCTAAAAACAGTAAAGGGACAGTGGGAAGACCCTAGAACAGAAACTGTGGCAAATTATGTCGGAAATCTAAAGAAGAGATTGGAATCTGCTAGAAAAACAGTTGAAAACCATATGAGTAAATCTCAAGAGAAAATGCGAAGGATTTATGACCAGAGGTCTAAGGGCAGACAATTTCGCAAGGGCAAGAAAGTCATGGCCCTTTTACCAACAATGAAATCTCCCTTCGACACGAAACAAGAATAGGAGGTGGCAAAACTGGTATCTTATAGCCGATACTCTTTCAAGATGCCAAGAAGTTGACTAACTAAGCGAGGCTCAAGCCTATATATGTAACGCTCAGCAAGAGCTGGTTTGCTCAGGGAAGTAAACATGGACCCCTCTTGAAATCTAGAGGCTAGATTTAGAAGAAAAATAGACCCATTTTTCTTTTCTTTGATGGAAGGGGGTGTTACGGCCACCGGCCACAGTAGGATTATAGTGCAAGAACTACTATGTGGACCGGAAGTGGGGGAAGGCGATTGGTGAGTCTTCGAGCCCTAGCAACAGTGGAAGAAGCAGCCGAGAAGGGGCAAAGGTCTTGACCCAGATAAGGAAAAGACATGCCACTGGTCGAGGCAGAGAGGGCGCTTTACCGCCAAAAAGAAACGAAACCCAAAAAGTTAGTTTCAAGCTTCGCCAAGGAAGAGAAAGGTCGCCTTTTCACGGGGTCCGGTAAAAGGGGAAATCCTAGTCCCAAAATGGCATATAGAAGCATTTAGCTCTGTTGGGTAAGAACCGGAGGCTCAACGTAAAAGAAAAGGAAAAACTGGTGCCTTGCAACTCGTTAATAGGAGATTAATGAGTATTAAAAAAAAGAAAAAAATAACAAAAGAAAGGTAAGATAAAAAAAAAAAGGTTAGTCAAAATTTTTATCAAGAATAATATACGTAACCTAAATAAAGGTCCGTATCAAGACTATTCCAAAGAAACATTTTTTGAGGCTGTTCATCAGCAGCTAGTTTCGGCGGAAAACCTATTTATGTAAAATTTGTATATCCATAAAGACGAAGAGGAGAGACTCTTGTTCTTTGGTGAAAGAAGAAAAAAAATACTTTGTCTTATTGGAAGGACCTAGTCAGATACTATTGGGAGCGAATTGTCCTCAACATTTCTGTACATTTTTTCCTGTATTCGTTTTGTTCTTTGTTTGTCTGTTGTCACAGTCGTGCTTTCTTTTAAATGAAAAAAATGTATGAATGATACATATATAAAGAAAAGGAAAAAAGAACAACTCTGCGTTATATTGTTTGTCCGGTTCAGAATACCCCACGTATTCATTCATATCACGTTGACCTCTTTAACCTTCAAACCCTCATTCGTCCGTGGTCTTAGTAACCCACACATAGGACTCTGTCCATATCTCGAAAAATTAAAAATACGGGTGGAAACTCGTAACAATGCATAAATTTCGCTGGTATTTTTCGAGGGTTTCGTTCTTGAATGCTACACTGTATCTGCTAAGAAATACCCAGGAAAAGTTAGGCTTAAATTTTTTATAAAAGATAAATAAAATCGTAAATTTACTAATTATTCATGAAAATATTTTGTGAAATATTTTACAGGGTTTAATAGAAAAATACTTTTAAGTGACTAGACATTTATTTCTTCTTGGAATGGTTTCGTTTCTTTGATTGATAGCATATAAACCTTCGTTGATGCTAAGGCCATCCTTGTAGGATATTAGTGGTCATATTTAAGCCATAGTTAGAAGAAAAAAGGGTTTCCTAACTTCCCGAAAGGATTTAGTCCAAAAGTGAAAGTGACTGCGTTACTAGAGTTCAAACTCGCTTACTACGATGTCGTATACCAGCAGGGTAGCCATTACACGGTTGGGACTTCTTTTGATTTTTACCGGATAATCACTATCTATAAGTAAAATAGAACTAAACTGTGTACTAAAGCGAAACTGAATTGTTTGAAATTGAACTGTTTTTGAGATTGAAACCGTGTACTAATGCTTAACTAAATTGTTTAAATAGAACAGTTATTTTCATTGAAACTATGTACTTACACTAAACTGAATTATTTGAAATAGGACTGTTTTTGACATTGAAACGGTCAGTAAACAAAAAAAAAATACTTACACTAAACTGAATCGTTTGAAATAAAACTGATTTTAATATTTAAACTGTATATTTATGCTAAACTGAATTGTTTGAAACTGGACTGTATTTGACATTGAAATTGTGTGTAAACCAACAAATTATACTTACACTAAACTGAATCGTTTGAAATAAAACTGTTTTAAACATTTTAACTGTGCACTTATTCTAAACTGAATTGTTTTAAATAGGAATGTAAATATATATGAAAAATGGATTTGGCATTAGATAACCTTCAATGGTTGATCTACTTTAAAACCAAACCACACCAAACCAGCGTATTATTCTTGCGTATCTCCTACATTCCAACGTAAAGGGCCCAATAAAAAAAACGCTTGGTTATAACTGAATTATTCAAGTAAGGATTCTTTTTCTACGAAAAAAATTGTATTTCTGCTCTATTAGTCACGTCTTGCAGCAAATTCTACATCACTGATGAAAGCTTATAATCTGGAGGCACTTTCTCGGTGAGTCACACCTTATTTCATGACACGTTATTTTTTTTCTTTTTTTTAATTTGTTCGTACGTTTTTCGTTAAAAAAAGTATGCACGGCTGCCTTAGTAACGGTGCATTTTCAGGTACAGGCAAAAATGTCTTCACATAATACTATAAAGTACACTAGCTCAGGTCACTCACACATATATCCTGACAGAAGCAAATAAAAAACTATAATTTAACAATAGAAAATTCTTAAAATTTAATATCTTAATATTGTCCTGTTTCTCGTGCGTGGGACTGTGTATGTGAGTGTTTGTAGATATATATGTGTATATAGCTATATATGCATTTATACATTTATATTTCTTTGTATACACACACACACACACACACACACACACACACATATATATATATATATGATTATATATATGTATATATATGATTAGGTATATATATATATATATATATATATATATATATACATGATTAGGTATATATATATATATGATTAGGTATATATATATATATATATATATATGATTATATATATATATAATTAGGTATATATATATATATATATCATTAGGTATATATATATATATGATTAGGTATATATATATATATATATATATATATATGATTAGGTATATATAAATATATATATATATATATTGCAGGGTTATATATAAGTTCATGTAAACAAATAATTATACGCATATATATACATGAATTTATGATTAGGTATATATATATATATATATATATATATATATATACATATATATGATTAGGTATATATATATATATATGATTATATATATATATATATGATTAGGTATATATATATATATATATATATATGATTAGGTATATATATATATATATATATATGATTAGGTATATATATATATATATATATGATTTGGTACATATATATATATATATATATATATATATATAAATGTACGTATATGTATACATGAATTGATGATTAGGTATATATATATATATATATATATATATATATATATATATATATATTGCAGGGTTATATATAAGTTCATGCAAACAAATATACGTAATGGATACATGAATTTATGATGAGGTATGTATATATATATATATATATATGATTTGGTATGTATATATATATATATATATATATATATATATATATATATATATATGATTATATATATATAATTAGGTATATATATATATATATATATGATTAGGTATATATATATATATATATATATATATATATATATATATATATATGATTAGGTATATATATGTATATAAAAATATATATGTACGTATATGTATACATGAATTTATGATTAGGTATATATATATATATATATATATATATATATATATATATATATATATATATATAGTAGGGTTATATATAAGTTCATGTAAACAAATAAATGTACGTATATGAGTGGGTATATGTGACTCTACGCCAGTGCATACGCGTTGTTAAATATGGAAGAGAGTACATGTAAAAAGAAGAAACAACAACTGCTGATGTAGCCTAAAATCTTTCCTGATTCAGAAAAGCAATAACTATTTTTCTTTTCGGCAATATGGACAGAAAAATACGGGAACAACAACTTTCGTGTTTATAACATAAGAGTTTGCCATTTTCTCGGCAGTTTTAATTTATTAATCATACCAAATCGTAATTCCATTCTTGTTTTCTTTTTTCCTTTTTTTCATTTCAGTTTCTATGACAGCCAAACAGAAAAGCAATTTCGACGAATGAAGCAATTGGAGATTATTTACTTGATTTATAAAGATCCGTCAAAATCCAACTCCCGAGTACAGCAAAAAATCTTAGCTTCTGCTGATTATACATGATGACAGGTTCAGTCAATTCTTTATAAACATATTTTGTTTTCTCCTTGAGAAGCAGAGAAAATACAAGTCATTTACATTAACGTTTCATAAATAGTTGGGCTACAAAAAAGAGATGGGAATTTACTCACATAAAGATTTTAATGTTTATAATACGAACATCTTTTGCTGATTACACACCCATACGCCCTCCATATATATATATATATATATATATATATACGTGTGTGTGTATGTGTGTGTGTGATCAGAGTTAGTCTCTCTGTCTCTATCTCTGTTTCTATCTCTCTCTATATATGTATGTATATGCGCATATATATATATATATAGAGAGAGAGAGAGAAAGAAAGAGAGAGAGACAGAGACAGAGAGAGAGAAAGAAGGAGACTCTGATCACACACACTCATTTTTTTTCTTTTGTTATGTAAATTCTAAGCTAGATAGGTTTTTGGTGAATATAAGACGGCGTTTTTTCCTTTAGCATTAGTTGGAGTTAGGCTTCCTGATGATCCGATAAGGTGAAACTTTAGTAGAAGATTTCCGACTCGCGATTTAAATTAATTTTATAATTGGCTCCACTTTTGTAATTGTAGCATTGCAGGATTCACGGAAGGTTTTTAGTTTTCTTTTGACCAACTGATTTCTTTCAAGGGGTCGGACGAGGTTGGTCTTTTCTTTCTTTTTGACCTATAATTTTTTCTTTTTCCCCCCGGGCGGTGATTCGAGATATTTTTATATCTTGTTACTGGCGGGGATTTTTTCGTTTTTTCTTTTTCTGGTACCGTGAATGCTGGTAGATATTAGAGTAGTAAATATATATATATATATATATATATACATGTATATATATATATATATATATATATATACGTGTATATATATATATATATATATTTATATGGAGACAGAGAGAGAGAGAGAGAGAGAGAGAGAGAGAGAGAGAGAGAGAGAGAGATCATACAGACACAGAGATGGGAAGACAGAGAGAATATTACCCAGCAAATGAGTTTGGTAACTCCAATATTTTTTTACATAAATAGTTAATTATCTTCTAATACAAATATATTTAGGTACTATTTTTTTCTATATTCTATATGAGTGTTAAATAATGAAAACAATCTGAACCATTATAACACGATGCATTTTTCATCTTTAATAACGTAAAACACCAAAAATGGCTCATTTTAATGAGATCATTGCAATTACGAGAGTGATTATTCATGGTAAAACTATAAATTAAATATAGTAACATTTTAACATTCAATATCTTTACCTTTTCCTGTTTATTGTGTGCGCACGCGCGTGTGATTGTGTGTGTGAGAGAGAGAGAGAGAGAGAGAGAGAGAGAGAGAGTGTGTGTGTGTGTGTGTGTGTGTGTGTGTGTGTGTGTGTGTGTGTGTGCCAGTATATATATTAATATATTTGTATGCCTTCATATCAATATGTAGGTGTATATATGAATTTTTATGTATATAAGTTTATATATATATATATATATATGGTTATATATTTGTATACATATTTACGTATTCATATTTGTTTATATATACATATATATAAATAAATATATATATATATATATATATATATATATATACATATGTAAGTATATATATATATATATATACATATGTGTAACTACACTTTCACATATGTATATACAGGTGTATATATATGAATATATATATGTATGTGTGTGTGTGTGTGTGTGTGTGTACCGGAATATATACTTATATATTTGTATGTTTTCAGATCAATATATAGGTGTATATATGAATTTATACGTATATAAGTGTATATATATGTATATATATATATATATGTATAGTTATATATTTGTATACGTATTTATGTATTCATATTTGTTTATATATACATATACATATATATATATATATATACATATGAAAGTATATATATATATATATATACTTGCATATGTATATATAGATATAAATGTATAACTATACGTTCACTTGTGTGTGTGTGTGTGTGTGTGTGTGTGTGTGTGTGTGTGTGTGTGTGTGTGTGTGTATACCAGTATATGATATATAGTCATCTACAGTGACACAACGATAAAGACGCAGGAAGGACTTCTTTAGAAAAATATTCACCTCTCACTTTATTGCAAGGGTTTGAAAGGGTTGTTTAAGGGTTTGCATGTGAGAGTGTGCTGGAGACCGAACATAAACTTCATATTTTGACCGTCACGTTGTGTCTTTCTTGTTCTCTTAGATGCTCAACCAGAGGTCTTGGGGTCCACTCCATCGGGGCTTTTCCGAGGGCCCCCTCGGTCGCGTGTGGCCTTCCCTACAACATCTGGTCTCTACTGTCTGGAAGTCTGCTGGCAACTGCATCGGGGGTTTCCGAGGTCCCCCTCGGTCGGGTGTGGCCTTCCCTACCACATCTCGTCTCTAACCCTCTGGGAGTCTGCTGGCAACTGCTATGGGACCCAAAACTCAACGCCCACACGATCGCCTACTGGATCTTTGAATCGGATGTTTAATCGTCATCAAGCGGAAATAACTGTCATGCAGTTCAGAGGTTACTCTCTTCCGGTGCATGACTGTAATGGCACAATGAGACCTTCACCTTGTCCCATATCATAAGCCTTAATCCGCCCACGCGATCTCTTTCGATTACTGGCCATTGGAATGTGTCACTTCCTTCCGGTGTATCACCTAGGA
Source organism: Sepioteuthis lessoniana (assembly GCA_963585895.1). NCBI lineage: Eukaryota > Metazoa > Mollusca > Cephalopoda > Myopsida > Loliginidae > Sepioteuthis > Sepioteuthis lessoniana. The sequence continues at coordinate 17,057,900 of OY757933.1, forward strand.
ATAGCATTTTTGGGGCTGGGTCGAAGGTCAAAATATAACATATATATATTTATATATTTCTATGCCTTCATATCAACATATAGGTGTATATATGAATTCATATGTATATGTGTATATATATGTATGTATATATATATATGGTTATATATCTGTACACGTATTTATGTATTCATAGTTGTTAATATATATATATATATATATATATATATATATATATATTAGAAAAACAACAAAATCGGTCACATAGGATTATAAATTCTTGTCCTGATGGAATTACTCCCAACTCCGGTTTAACTAGACCAAAGAATACCTATGTATATAAATATATATATATATATATACTTGCATATGTATATACATATATAAATCTATAACTATACCTTCACATATGTGTATACAAGTGTGCATATATATATATATATATATATATATATATATGTGCGTGTGTGTTTGCAAGTGTGTATGTGTGTGTGTTGCAGCTTTATATATAAGTATATGAGATTATCAGAATGTGCATAAATTAATGTGTATACATGAGTGTGAACCTGTGCATATATAAGAGAATAAATCCATTTGAAATTCAAATTATGATTAATGATTAAAGTGTGGCATCTGTTTTTGAGCTTTTTTCTTTTATAATATTGATTGGTAGTTACAGAGTAATTATCCATATTTATCTATGTGTAATGAAAACACTTTCACTGACAAATGCACGCACAAATACGGCCTAATGCTTACCGTCGTTAAAAATGGACATGTTGGACCGAGTTTAAATCCTGCATAAGACGGTTTGCCTTTTACATTGCACAAAACCATTGAGAAATTTATACATCCAAGCATTTAATGTTAGATGTTCGTGTGTCGACTGGAATGGATGAAAATCTCTGCATTCAAATCTGTTAAAGTCTTCTAAAAGCAGTGGCCTTGTGTCACAATTTCTTTTCTTTTTTAAACACGAAGACATTTTCTTTTCTTTCTAAACACGAAGACATTTTTTTATCGATGCATCATCATCATCATCATGTCATGCCGCTAGCACGGATATCCCTAACCCTCTCTAGCCACTTTTCCCAATCGTTCATCGCCTCTAGCAGGTCTTTAGGGCTACATCCCGTATCCTCACATAGCTGTTGTATGCATGTTCAAGCAGGTCGTCCTGCTTTTGCCCAGCCATGTGTAGGAGCCAATAGGAGTACATCACTGATGAGCTCGTCTCTGCTTCTCCAATAGTGTCCTGCGTGTCTGGTTCGTCTAGCTTAGATAGTTTTCGTGATGGGAGGCAGGTGGCTGTATAGTTGGTGCTTTGTGGGGTGTTGCCGCCAGGACTTATTCAATATTGCTCGCAACATTCTTGTGTAATTGCCGTCTAGCTTCTTCTTCAGCCGTTTAGTTAGCGTCCAAGTAGTGCATCCATACAGCAGTATCTACACGACCGCTGCTTGGAAGAAACTCCGTTTCATTTTATCGGTCTGGTTTGATTTCCGTATGATCAATGCATTCTATTATTACTTGTGGCTACGCAAACCAGGAGTTAGCCTCTTTTGAAATATTGATCTAAAATACTATCACACGTTTTTTTTTTAAATAAACTAATCAGTTAATATAGACTAACAAAAAAGTACATATGTAATTCTTATTCCTAAAATTCGTAGTTAAATGATTTTAAAATTCTTCAATGATAGCTAAGCTCTTAACCGATTCAGAGGTGACAACATGTCAATCAAACTAAGTTTCTGCTTGCTAGACATAACACAAATTGTCTATGTCCGTGTCGAAGTTCACTGGTTCATTTCTTTTTAAATAATCTACACTTTGGTCTAAATAAAAGATTCGGACAATCTATTATTTAACGCACTCCAACGGTATTTGTCGGCCGTCCCACCAAACGGAGGAGTATGGCACAAAGCCTTTTTTTAGGTGGGCCTGGGTACAGGGCCGTAGCCCACACGCGCCCAGCATTCTCAAAAATTCCTCAGGCCCCGTCGGCATTCCCCTAAGCAGAGGCGTCTCAGGCCCCAGGCGATAAACCTAACCCTTCCGAGGAGGGTTAAAAGCTGCTGGGACGGCCTCCTGAGGCTCGAGATATATCCAGACACGAGACACACCCGACCAGATCTCTGCCGTTGATAACCCGGCCGGCCGAAGTGTGTCCTATCTACTGGATTCTGTTGATTGAAATCAACCCTTTTAACACCACACACACACACACACACACAAACACACACACACACACACACACACACATATATATATATATATATAGAGAGAGAGAGAGGGAGACAGAGACAGAGACACTGAGTTTTGACTACAAATGAGTACGCCGACTCCAATATATTTGAAAATATTTAATTTTCTTCTCATCCAAATTTGATCGAATACTAATGAGACATTATAGAATGAAAATAGACATTAGAATATTTTTCATTACCAAACTCTGCAGAAATAAAGTTCTATAACGAAAAATAGGAATATTAATCAGTCTACAAATTAAAAAAAAACAGCATGACTGCAAACTCTCTATATCGTAAGTATACATTTTTTTTCTGTGACGTAGCTTGAATGCTGCGGAGATTAGTAATAAATAAAACCTTATTAAATCAATTTTGATGTTTCACTATAAATGATAAAATCCCGTTATATCTTGTTTAGAAAAAAAAATTACTGTTCTGATAAAAATATTTTGGTTTTACTTATGTTTATCATCATCATCATCATATCGTGCTGGCAGCACGGATATCCCTGACCCTTTCTCGCCACTCCTCTCTATCGTTCATCGCCCTAGGTAGGTCTTCAGGACAACAACCTGTATCCTCACATAGCTGCTGAATGTACGTTCGTGCTGGTCGTCCTGCTTTTGCGCGGCCGTTTGTGGGGATCCATAAGAGTACATCTCTTATGAGTTCATCTCTGCTTCTCCAGCAATGTCCTGCATGTCTGGTTCGCCTAACTTGAATAGTTTTCGTGATAGGGGGCAGGTGGCCGTACAGTTGGTGTCTTGTGGGGTGTTGCTGCCAGGACTTGTTCAGGATTGCACGCAGCATTCTTGTGTAACTTATATATATATATATATATATATATATGTGTGTGTGTGTGTGTGTGTGTGTGTGATACTTCATATAAGTGTATATATATATATATATATATATACATACATGTGTGTGTGTCTGTCTGTCTGTTTGTCTGTCCCTGTCTGTTTGTCTGTGTGTGTGTGTGTGTGTGTGATATTTCATATAAGTGTATATGTATATATATATATATACATATGTGTGTGTGTGTGTGCGTGTCTGTCTCTCTGTTTGTCTGTCTGTCCCTTGTATGAAAGTGAGATAAGGATAGATAGATAGATAGACTGATCGATGTATATAGAGAGAGCAGGTGGGGAGAATGTGTTAAAATATTAAGATCCCGTTAAAACTGTCGGTAAAAATGGATAAACAAAATGACTTTTAACTCTAATTTTTCTCTTGCGTTAATACCAGTGTTTTGAATTATGCTCCATCATCAGAGGCAAGAAAAATTAATCAAGTTACGTGCTTGATGATTGAAAACAAAACATCTATTTATTCATTTCGATGAAAAAAATTGAATTTAGTAATTACTAATACTACAGGATATATTTGATACGGAAGTTTGTTTTTTTTAGTTTAATAAAATTGATTAGGGTCTAGAAGAAATATTCAAACATTAAAGATCTACAGGTTGGGATTAAAATTATCATCAGGTTTTGTTTGGTGAATGCTGGCATATACAAAAGGAAAAATGACCTATCGAAATATGAAACCTGTTTTATTTGTTCTTGGTTCTCTGAAGCTAAATTTAAAAGAAAAAAACCGGACATTAGCTGAGTTTATATACTTTGGTGTGATGATCAACCTAGAATAAAATGTTTGCTGATCATTCAAGAAAGTAATTGCTTAGTCATTATCCAATCATAAGGAATAAAAAAATTGAAGGAATTATCAAATTTAAGGCGTTGGTTGCCATATGAGACTCAAAGTTTTGTTTTAGTGTTTGCACTTGTATGTTGTGAGCGACGCATTTCCTCAGCATATCGAGATATGAAAAGAACGTATTAAAATCATTGAGATATTAGTGTTATGGGTGGGACTATTACTAGATGATTCATCGGGGTAACCAAGGAAAATGTTTAAAAATCGGTGGCCACCAGCATCCAGAAATGGACAAAAATAAACTGTCGATTGTAATATTGTAAGGTTGAGGAGAGGAACCCAAATGAAAACTTCCAAAAGAAAACATTAAAAAGATATCTCTGGGCCATTACATAATCTAATGTAATTACGCAATTACAACTTATAATAAAAAACAAAGAAATTCATACAAGAGATATCGAAGAATTTCACAGACAATTCAGTTGATTAAATAAGAAAATTGAGACATTTATAAGTTTCAGACATGCTTAATTCAATTTTTTAAAAATTATATTAGAAAAGAATTTCGTATTTCTAATTCTTTTGTTAATTGATGTACAGGGATTAAATCTGATTCCCTTTCTGAAGAATGTAACTTTTGTTGTTTTTGTTTTTTTGGTTTTTGTTTTGTTTGGTTTTTGTTTTGTTTTGTTTTTTTTACAAAAAGCCCATCTATTCTAAGACGATTTTGCATTGTGACATTTTTAAACTTCACAAGGAAGTACGTGATGTCTTTTAGCATTTAGTGTCATGTTCCAGGAATCATTTTACCAAAAATAATATGTCGTGATTCTGACAGAAAAATAATGGCATTGTTTTGGTTTTTTTTAAAAAATAACACATTCGTCATTTTTCTCTTTTATGTAATTTTAAAATCTTCTTTACACGAAATAACAAAAGAACATAAGAATAAAAACACCAATTAATACATTAAATCACGTGGTTTCATCAAAGAAACAACGATTGGCTGAGTTTTAAATCAAACCACAATTTCCTTTGCTGAAGAGAAAGACACAACCGAAAAAACCCAGGAGTGTTATTGGTATGACAGTAAATTCTATCTATTGTTTAGACTGTTATTCTGCAGTTGTGGTAGATGAAGTAATCCTACTGTTATCATTAAACACTGGTCCAATCTGACCCAAAGCTATATCTTATGTTAGGGGTTCTTCTATTTCGTCAAATAGATCTTTTTGAAAATTATTATTATTATACAGGGGTATTTTCTAAACGAATAAACAGTGTAAAATCTGCTAGATTTCCCTAACTCTCTCTCTCTCTCTCTCTCTCTCTCTCTCTCTCTCTTTTGAAAACCGTCTTTATCATCCATCACTTCCAGTAGATCTTCCAGGCTAAATCCTGTAACAATGTAGATAAGTTCTTGCAGGTCGTCCTACACTTCCTCGTCCATATAAGGGGTCCATAGGAAAACGTCACTTTTGAGTTCCTCCTTGCTCCTCTAGCAGTGTCTTGCATGACTTGTTCGTCTAATTTGGATTGCATTCGAGAGGGGTGGTAGGTGGCCGTACAGTTGCTCTTTTTTGGGATGTTGCTTCCATGATTTGTTTAATATAGCTCGTAGCATTCTTGTGTAATTAATTGCCCTCAAGCTTTTTTCTCAATACATTTTTTCTCTATACTCTTGTACAATTGCCCTCAAGCTTTTTCTCTATACGCTTAGTCAGCTTCTAAGCGGTGCATCCGTAAAGTAGGGAAATTGGCATAAGGATTACAGTGCTCGCCAATGGCTTGGGAGACCTGGGTTCAATTCCAGGTCGAGTCATACCAAAGACTATAAAGTATAAATCAAGGGTAAATGGAGCAATCCAAGGAACAGAGTAGCACCTTCCCCTATCCAGGGAACAGAGTAGCACCTTCCCCTACCCAGGGAACAGAGTAGCACCTTCCCCTATTTGTCAGTGTTGTAACAATTGAAAGGGAAGCTTTCGAGCCATCCTCGATTACGGTCGCCAACTTTACTTATTATGAAAATCGATGTTGAACGTCCGTTTGTTATAAACTTATTCAAGACTTTAAATTCATGAAAAAATGTTATTGAAATAGCGATGAATGTTTGCTGAATAACAAAAGAAAAGAAAGTGCCAATAAAAAGAAAGATTTATTGCAACAATATATATATATATATGTGTGTGTGTGTGTGTGTGTGTCTAGGGGTCAGAGCGTTCGCCAATGACCTGGGAGACCGGAATTCAGTTCCAGGTCGAATCATACTAAAGACTCTAAGTCCACAATTGTGCAAGTTCTCTTTTCCTTTGTTGATTATTACTAGATCTAATCGTCTGACCGATATTAGGTGATCCGTTTGTATTTGTAAATCCCTGAAAAGTTTGTGTCGTATTCTCCAGGGTAGCTGTTGGGTTAGGCATATACCATTTGTTCATATAGTCAAATTTAGGATTATTATTTATAGTACTAATAGTATTTGTAGTACAGGGAAACCATATAAATACTTGCAAGTTGGTGACATTTGATGGACATTCATTAGACGATATAAAACTTTATATAAAAAACAAGTGTCAGCAGTCTCCTCAGCTGCGGCTGTAGAAGACACTGAAGCTCTACAGAGTGGTAAGACACCTTCAGTGAATGCTCCTGATATGACACTAAACAATGAAATGATGAGGCTCCAGTCCTTCTACTCTAGGGAATGTGGAGTACTGCTTCATTGCCATTACGCCCAGTTTCACATTATCTCGGGGTGGTAGTAACCGTTAGGGTTCCATGTACAGATCATATAGGACTGTTTAACCATCAACTGTGCGCAAACAAATGACTGACTGTTGTATATTGACCTTTGACAGAGCTGGATATTCCAGCTAAGTAAACAATAAATAAGCAGGAGTACGTCACGACGGAATACGTGGGCGTTGTGAAATGATATATACACGGCCCACAGCTGATACAGGGAGCCTTGCAAGGGTCAGTTTTCAATCTGGAGTCTTGGGTTGAGACAGGGCCAGTCAGGGAGATAGGCCGTCAGGTGCCTGGTTGGGCAACAGCCTTTTGTAGCCTCTGGCAGAGAAGCCGAAGAGGCAAAGATATAAAGCCCTGAGAATATGACAGACTTTTATAATCAAGAGAATAAGAAGATAAGGGTCAATATGGCAGTCTGTCTTCGTCTTCCTCTATCTTCCTCTCTTTCGCATACATACGCTAGTTTCGACCATTTAGAGAAATAAAGTTGAGAGAATTAAAATAAGGGTCAATATGGCAGTCTGTCTTCGTCTCCCTCTATCTTCCTCTCTTTCGCACACATACGCTAGTTTCGACCCTTTAGAGAAATAAAGTTGAGAGAATTAAAATTTTATAAAGAAATGTCATGCCAATTCTTCCAAATCATATTATATAATATTATGTTACATGATACATAATATGGTGCTATATAATATGATATTATGCATTATGATGCTATATAAAATGATGTTATATAATATATATGATGCTATATAATATGATATTATATAATATGATGTTAAATAAAATGATGTTATATAATATATAATGATGTTATATAATATATAATACGATGCTATATAATATAATATTATATAATATGATGTTATATAAAATGATATTATATAATAAATAATATCATATTATGTAATATGTTATGTAATATGATGCTAAATTTAATTGAATTTTTAGTGTTACATAAGTATGTTTAAAAGTACTTAACTGTGTGCAACTAAATCTATTGATATTTTATCCTATATTTGAAGGCTTTTAGGTGAATGTCAGAGTGAATTAATACAAAATTGAATTTGGCATGTTACAGAGGAATTCTTAAAACTATCTAACTTGTGCAAAAAATGAATTATTGGTAGTACATAGCGGTACTTCGAACTATTTAACTGTGTGCAAATACAGCTATGAGAAATACTGAAAAGCCCTTCATGGTGAGGTACCAGTAATACGGGAGCTTTGGGGAATGCTGAGAACCTCTTCATTGCTATCGCTCCTAAGTCTACTCTGGCCCGGAGAGGAAGCATCTGATATATGGGTTAAATAGAACTAATCTTGCGTACTAATGCTAAACTAAATTACTTGAAATAAAACGTTTTGATATCTAAATTGCTTACTTATGCTAATTTTGGCATTGAAACTGTGCGTACGCTAAAATGATTTTTTGAAATAGGACTGTTTAGTATAAACAAAATCTACACCTTAACTAAACTGAATTGTTTGAATTAGACTAAACTGATAAGCTTGAAAGAGAAATGTTTTTGACAATTAAAGTGGGTACTCATTCTAAACTGAATTGTTTGAATTAGACTAAACTGATTAGCTTGAAAGAGAAATGTTTTTGACAATTAAAGTGGGTACTCATTCTAAACTGAATTGTTTGAATTAGACTAAACTGATTAGCTTGAAAGAGAAATGTTTTTGACAATTAAAGTGGGTACTCATTCTAAACTGAATTGTTTGAAGTAGAACCGATTATTTGTATAAAAATAAATTTGACATTAAATAACAAAGGTTGATATGCCATAAAAACCAACCAACCAAACAGACACACACACATACACACACAAACATATATAAATATTTATATATGTAATTGTAAAACCCCTGATGATGACCTATGAAGGGTTAGAAAGAGTTCGTGGCAATATCCACAAAATATTTTACCAACTTCAACCTAAAACTAAAGCACTTGTCCAGAAACTCGAAAGAATCCTAATAAAAATTTTGTAGACAATAAGTGTCTTTATTATATAACCAAATCTGCTTGAATGAAGGACTGTTGCCCAACTACACACATATGTACACTATATATATGTATGGAAGTCAGTCCTGACTGATAAAATAAAACGCAGTTTCTTTCAAGCAGCGGTCGTGTCGATACAACTATGTGGATGCACAACAAGGACGTTAATTAAATGGATGGAGAAAAAACTTGACGGCAACTACACAAGAATGCTGCGAGCAATACTGAACAAGTCCTGGAAGCAACACCCCACAAAGCAGCAGCTATACGGCCACCGACATCCCACCACGAAAACTATCCAAGTTAGATGAACCAGACATGTGTAAAATAGGACCAAAATACGTTGTATCTGAAAGAAAGGAGTTTGCAGAAAAGAAACACTAAAAACTCGAAATTTAAGGAAGAAAATAGTTGTCGTATTTATTCATGGATACTACAGTGGATTGTAGTTAGAAAAGTTTGTTTCATAGCGTTCTTCCTCCCTCCTCTTCTTGGCGACGACAGTGGTGTCGTTGTAGCTGTTTTGTTGATACGTTCCTGCCAGTCGTATCATTGACAGGTTGGGTATGCACGGGTCGGGGTGTCCTGGACCTCTGACGAACCTGTTTAGAAACCTGCCTTGAACTCCCCAAAATCTCGTTACTTATTCCTTATATAGAGATTTTATGGATCAATTCGAAGATTCCAGAAGGCTCGGTGACACCAGTGAAAACAATAGTGAAGCACGTGAAAGTTCATGCGTGATTATATCAAAATCACGCTTGAGCTCTACAGGTCATTTTGCCCGCACGCGCTAGGTTCGTGACATTATTCAATGATTGATGACAGCCGATGTGCTCGCGCGTTCTCAACGACAGCGCCTGTCCGTAATATTACACATGCAGGACACTGCTGGAGAAACACGGACGAGCTCATAAGTGATGTTCTCCTATGGACCCCTTCACATGGCCGAGCAAATGCATGGCGACCACCACTAACCTACATACTGCAGCTCTGTGAGGATACGGAAGGTAGCCCTGACGACCTGCTAGAATCGATGAACGAAAGGGTGGAGTGGCGAGAGAGAGTTAAGGATATATCCGTGCTGGTAGCATGACAAGATGATGATGATGATGATGTGTAAACAGGATTTAGCATTAAATAACCGACAAAGGGTTGATATACAATAAAACCCGTGGTGTAATGGTTATCGTCGTAGGAAATAGACACGGCGACACGAGTTCAAATCCTGGACGAGATTGATCGTATTTCACTTAGGACTTTTTTTCTTTTTTTTAAAAAGGAGGTGCCCGTGGTGTAATGGTTATCATTATTGGAAATGGACGCGGCGACACCACTTCAAATCCTGGACGTAATTGATTGATTTTTCACATAGCACTAATACCCTTGGGAAAGGTATGAATCCACTTATTCTCCCTCCAGCTATGGGTAAATAGTAGGGTAGACAAGGTTCTTCAGCCTTGGTGAGGCAACTAGTCTAGGAGAAGGACAACTCTGAATTCAAACCTGTTAAACTCCGCTTAAAAATTGACCTTGTGTCATATCCTGCCCGAGCGGAGGAGTTGGTAAATATGATAAAACCCAACTCACTAACCAGCCAAAAAATATCGTAAGGGTTCAAGAAGGTTTGGTCGGTTATTTATTTGTTTGTTTGGTTAAAAGAAGTCGGTTTTGGGTTTAGATATCTGACTCCATTGGTTTTCTTTTCTCCCCTCATTCTCATTCGTTGGGTGTCTTCTTGTCTGTAAAAGAATTCCTGAATGAAGGAAACAAAGGAGACGATATCTTCTGAATTTTAAATGTATTCTTTTTGAATTTTAATTTTATTCTGTTTGAATTTTAAATTTATTTCGTCTGGGTTCTCGCTCGGCTACTGTGTAGCGTGGCATGTCTTCCTGGATTATTTGAGTACAGTCTTTTCTCCCAAATAATGTATTGAAATATATTAGTCGCTTTCGGTGGTCGATAAATCCAAAATCGGTATTCTATATGTTGCCTGTTTCGGCGTTTCGGCTCGCTAGTAGCAGACATGGTGTCCGACTATTAAACCTAATAAACCATGTATTCGCTGCTAGCGGCCGATGTGAAAGGGCGTCCATTGTCTGAAGGGTACCGAAGAAGAGAGAGCGATTTTCTCCTTTTCGCTGAAACCGTTCTTTTCATGGGCATGCGTCACGTCCACTTCCTATCAGGGACTTCTAGGAATTTCTTCACTTTTTGAAAGTATTTCATTTTCTTTATGTTTTTTTTCTCTCCACTACGGAATCAGCTAGAATTGCTAGAAACCCGTCAACTTTTGCAAATTATTTGTATTTGATATAAATAACTGATTTTATATCGTAATCATATCATATGATATCATATAACTGAGAAATGAAGCAAATTCAAGCATTTCATAGTCCATTAAGTGTTGATATTGCCGTTAAACAATTAAGTAACTCAAACCTGATATATATCAAATATAATATTAACATTAATTTAGTGCATGGTTGATCATCTTCCATATATATATATGTATATATATATATATATTTACCAACCCCTCCGCTCGGGCAGGATTTGACATAAGGTTAATTTTTAAGCGGAGTTTAACAGGTTTGAATTATGAGTTTTCCTTCTCCTAGACTAGTGGCCTCACCAAGGCTGAAGAACCTATATATATATATATATATCAGGTAAAACTAAACAGATGATGTCCATTATCAATTTATTTAAGCATCTGCTCAGCAGATGGAATATAAGATTTTATGGAGTTTTCGCCATTACATCGGGGTATAAATTTAACACTAAAACAGATATTTAAATAATTATAATTCAACAAATATATATTTTTTTAAATTCCTACTAATATATTTTTAAAAGACCTGCTAACTGAATATATTAATCCAGTAGATTATGAATTTTTTATTAGTCTGTTAATGACACGTGTTATACCAAAAAATTTTTATTTATAAACAGACTTCACTTTGAAAAATTTAATTCTGTACGTATTAATATTTTTATGTTTAGAAAAAAAATTAATCCGAAAAAAATTATTGTATTATCTCAATTTTTAAAAAAATAAAACATTAACGTGAGGTTTCGTAGCAGGCATCCTGTACCAATTCCTGAGCCAATTCGGAATCAAAGGGCGTAATAGAGTCAAATGTATAAAACGCCTCATAGAAATAAGGGAAAATAGTTCCATGTCTTTATAGAACAAAAGAAATATTCCGTGGAACAATACAAAATGAATTTCGTTAAACCGATAGTCGACCGCGAATGTGAAACGAGATTCAACTAATATTCTCATAACGCTTTATTTCCTTGTTGTTACAAGATAGGCACAAAACCTTAAGGTTTTGTGGGGTGAAGAGAGCGGTCATACATTAACTATATGTTCTAAGGGAATCTAGCTAGCCACATTCGCCGACCCATTCAACAGTACAATATACATAACCATTCATCCATCGTCATGTGTGCAGCAACCACCAAAATACTACATTTGCTCTATGGAAAAGACCAACTTAAGACCCCGAATGTAATGTATGATTTTATTTACAATTCATGATTTATTTACAATGAATAACATATGATGGAAACGGGAGAAAAACCCAAAATACAATAAAACGAAAAAACGAAACCAAGGAAAAGATTTTCCCCGTTTGGTTGCCCTCCCACGTCTACGAAATGGAGGCCGACTGTTTTTCGGTGTCCGAACAACCGGAAACAAGCCGGACCTACCCTAGGTAGGAGAGGGATCCTAGCCTAATGGGGCAAACAACAGTACAGAATTGGGTGCGGTGTGGGCAGTTAAATGACAGATACATGCAAAAATTCCAAGATCTTCAGCAAAAAGCGGGTTAGAGTGAGGGTTCAGGTACAAAAATAATGGGGATGGGGAAGATCTTGGACACTAGCAACTAGATGACTCACAACATACTGCTAACGAGGCTTCAAGGTTCTGCTACTTACTTGGGATGGGGTCCCGAAGGACCCGTACCGTAGACGCCATGAACAGGCAGAGGAGTGAAGGATGATTCCAACATTGACCCCTTTCTTACGACCTGGCTCGCTGCATTCACTCACCTTTTGTCGAATGTTATGGGATCCAAGCGTTTTCTATCGCATCTGATTTTAACCCGAAGCTGATGCCTAAAATACAAAACCAGATCACGATGAAAAAGTTTGCATTGTCATACAATCCCTTCTTTCGCGTCGTCCAAATCACCATTTGAGCTGCAGCTAGGATTACGAGAAACACCACACGCTTCTCACCCTGAAACTGAGGAAGAACGTTGTCCACAACGAAACCAACGTCGAGCAGCACGAGCTGCTTGGGTTCGATGCGAGCCGTCCACTCCCCGACGTGATCCCAGAACGGGTGAACTCACTTGCAGTAGTAGAAGGCGTGCTCAGCCGTTTCTTCTAAACTATTGCCACAGCGAGCACAATCGGGCATGTCTGCCAGGCCCGCTCTGTTGTTCAAGCAGAGAAGGAGTAACACATTCCGTGCAAGTCGCCAGGTAAGCAAGAACTCGGAGTTGTTCAAGAAGCTCAATCCTGGCGCCCAATTCCAGAGGGAGCGGATCTCCTCCGCTGTTCAGCCGTGCCGCTCGCTAAGAGGATCCGAAGCGGAACCCACCTCTAGAACCTGATATAGCTCTTTTGGAGGCCGTGAAAAGTCACTGGATCCAGGAATGTTATGAAGGGCCGCTCGGCATTCGCGGACAAACAATGCTTCGCCCAACCGCTTACGTCGACCTTCAGCCTTTGGGTCTGACTGGAGACGAGGAAAAGTCCGACTCGCCTTTCGTCTCCATACTGCGTCCACCGTCAAGGATCGGCCCAAGTATGCAAGTCTTTCAGCAAGCCAGTGGCTCTCCAGATCATGCATACCCAGACCCCCGTTGGGCGTACGTTGGATGCAGACCTGTGTACGGACCATCGGCCTTGCACATCCCCGGAGCAATCTGGAGAAGGATTGTTGAAGCGCCAGCCGACATGCCTTAGGAATAGGAAGTACAGCCAATCGGTAAAGGATCAAGGGAAGGACGTACTCGGCGCCTGCGCCCGCCCAGCCCTTTAAGCACAACCTCCTTAAAAGCCAGATTCCCACCTGAGCATTCACTTTAGCTTGTACTTCCGACCAATTTCGCGCCAGTTAGGGAGTCTCCCTCAGTCACCGCCCGGGAAAGTCTATCATCTATAGATTTCGCCTCTTTGGTCCTTCTCAAAGTTGAGCTGTTGACCGTACTTGGTGGCGAAATCTCTAATCCTATGTTTAAGAGACACCCACCACCTATTCCCAGTAACCGCCCCCACTAACGCCCGCTTCATTAGGGATTTCAGTCGGTCCCGGAAGTCCCGTATCTCCAGTAAGGAGCTACTGAATTTCCAGTAGCCGGTCAGGCTTCGCCTATTAGCTAACCGCAGACTGACCCTAGAAAGTTTATAGTCAGTTCACGCTATCAAGTGGAACGTGGGACAACTAACGAAATCGATGTCAGCTCTTCTAACACTCTGTCCAAGTAGGAACCTACTTTAGCAGAGGGTGAGCTATCTAGCCACGTCCACATTTCCCTCCCTGGGTGATCCAGATGAAACCTGTCGACCCAGTCATGACGAGTCATATGGTCGACAAGGCTGCTTTCACACCTACCCAACGTACTAGCTCCCCGTTCGACCTTATCTATCTTGGGATCAGGGATCACTTTCCAATCACCCATTAAAACTAGTCGCTTCGAATCGTCCAAGAACGGCGCCAATCGATGAAAAAAGGAAACCCTCTCCACAACGATATTAGGCGCATAAATCGCAATAATATTCTCATAACGCACGCAGTTATTTTTCAAATCACATTTCGCCGTAACACTTCTGAGTCAACATCTAAGCTAAGCTTGGTAAATGGAGCCTCAGTCATATATACATTTATATTCAGTGGTGGGGGTGGTATGCAAATAAAACCGTCGAGAGGAAAGCCCCGAAATAGTGCACATTCTCTTCTGATTAACTTAATACGATTTTTCGAAAAGAATAGGATTAAGGCTAAAACTTTCATTCAATGAGGAAAATCCATTATGTAGAATGTCAGTAGCAAGAGAAGCGTCTGTCTGTCCACTCACTTTTTGATGAGTATCAATTACTTTTTAAGTAATTTCCTTCCTTAACTCTAATACGTAAAGATTTCAATCAGATAATCATTAATAAACTGAATTCTGAGTTATTTCTTTCTTCTCTAATCAATTATTTAATTCTACATGAGAAAAAAATCGTAACATTTTTTTAAATAATGATTACGTTCCTTAATACCTACATTTCAGGAGGTGCCTGTGGTGTAGTGGTTATCGTCGTAGGAAATGGACACGGTGACACGAGTTCAAATTCTGGACGAGAGTGATTGCATTTCACATTGTACTAATACCCTTGGGAAAGGTATGAATTCACTTATTCTCTCTCCAGCTATGGGTAAAAAGTAGGACAGACTGAGTTCTTCAGCCTTGGTGAGGCAACTTGTCTAGGAGAAGGAAAACTCTGAATTCAAATGTTAAACTCCGCTTAAAAATTGACCTTGTGCCATATCCTTTCCGAGCGGAGGGGTTGGTAAATATGATCCCCCCGTCCACAAAGAGTATCCTGGATTTAGTACTAAAAAATCTGAGGTTGAGATTCCAGTAATGCTGGAGCTTTGGATAATGCAGAGTACTCCTCCATTTCCATAATACCCTTTGGAAAGGTATGAATCCAATTATTCTCCATCCAGCTATGGGTAAATAGTAGGGCAGACTAGGTTATTCAGCCTTGATGAGGGAACTAGTCTCTGTTGTAACCTTGATAGGAGCCAGAAAAAAGACACAAGAAAGGAATTGAACAAATATATTAACAAACATCAGTAGTATAACATATACAAATGAGAGGGTTATCAGCGTGACTGTTTTGGTTCGACTGCCAGGGCTGTCTGCAGGAATATTGCCTTCTGCCTAAGAGTGGTCCCTGTTGCTATTTATAGCTGGGAGAGTTTATGCGTGGCTGGGCTAATTACCATAACAATATATAGCGTTAAAAGTTAAGGGTCAAAGGTAAAGAGGAGTAATCCAGGGAATGGGGGAGCACCCTTCCCTACAGCTATTGAAAAGGATGCCTTTGGGTGCCCTCGACTAAGGTCGCCAACTTTACTTACTTTTATATATATATATATATATATATGTGTGTTTTTTTTCTTTCTTTCCGTATGGCTAAGATGCAATTTTATTTCTACTGACGTTCAGTCGGCGAAGCAAAATCTTGTTTGAGGGGTTTTCTCCGATAACTTTCAAGATATAAATGGAAATATATGGAATGGTAAAACCAGAGAAAAGAAAAAGATGAGAAGGAGAAAGAATGCAATGGAATGAAATGGATCAGAAAAAAATCCCAAAATGAAAAAAAAATGACAAATCGACAAAAAGATAATATGATCAGATAAAAAAAAAAAAAAAATTCACTTTTATGGTTGTATTAGGGAGGAAAAATGATGCGGAGAAGTCGATGAAGACGACAGGCTTACTCAGAACCAAAATAAAAATTCTAATCGTGCCGATATATCCGTCTGTAAATCCTACATTTTCTTCTTAAAGGTTCCAAGAAGATTTGTTTTCCTTTAGTGTATGAACAGAAAAGTAATATAGATAATGACAGAATAAACTTACCTCGTTTTGTTTTGTTTGTTTGTTTGCTTGTTTGTTTGTTTGGTTGGTTGGTTGGTTCGTTCGTTAGTTATTTGGTTGGTTATTTATTGATTTTGTTTTTTAACTGTGTTTACAGCGGGAAAGTTTATTGAGAGTTGAATAAGATTCAGACTCATGTACTTTGAAGAGGTCGACTTGTTACGAATTGTGGAAACATTCAACATACATGTACGCTTCCTCGGAGGCTTAGAAAAATGACTAAATGTCTCACTGCGAGGCTTATTAATACAGCTGAACATCTTACGCATATATATATATATATATATATATATATATGTGTGTGTGTGTGTGTGTGTGTGTGTGTGTGTGTGTGTGTGTGAATTTGAATTTTCAGATCGAACGCGTTCATATGTGCACACACACACACACACACACACACACACACACACACACTAACATACATACATATATATATATATATATATATATACATTCTATCTAAAAATCCCAAATTATCGTTATATCTTATATTCCATATCTGTGGAGTATATATTATCGATTTGATATGATTTTGTATGTTTTACGTCGCATTCAATACTTACTTATTCATGAAATTTAAGTTGGCTGGTTTCTCTCCAAATTCTAAACTGTGCCAGTGGAACAAATATACATGCATTTCATAGATAAGACTTAATTAAATGGAGATTTTCTGGATGTATTTTGAGAATTAGGACTATTATTTTGAACCCAATTTGAACTGTGAATCTAGAAGTAATGCGTTTTTTTTTTAAATGAAAGCCAACATTAAAACGTTTTGGTTTTAGTAAACCTTCATCAGGACATTAAAATGTTGAAATGATTGTTGCTATGAAAATGATGGATGTTTGAATAAAAAGATAACAGAGGAAACGAAAAACAATATATACACGTTCAATCATTCAATCAGTGTTTCTTTCTTTCTTTTTCCTTTTTTCTTTTCTTTTCTCTTCTACTTTTCTTTTCCTTCTTTATTTCTCCTCTTTTCTCAGGAAAATTTTAGCAATCTTTTTTTATTTTTATAATCCGTCAATTCACTGTATCTCCTAGAAGCTCAATTTTTTAAGCATTATTGCCTGTGCAAATCACGTCAAAGTTTTACTATTTTCTTCATACTGTCGGATGCATTTCCATTATTTACTTCCGTGTATATATATATATATATATATATATATATACATATATATATATATATATATATATTAAAAAAATTGGAAAAAAGTAATGATTAATTTATATATATATGACGAAAATAAGAGAAAGTAATGATTAATTAATCATATATATATATAATACTTATTCCTTGTGTGTATATATATATATATATATTTATATATATATATATATATATATATATATATTTATATATATATATACATATATATATATATATATATATATTTATATATATATACATATATATATATATATATATATATATAACGAAAATTATAGAAAGTAATGACATATTTATCATAATTATTATCATATATATATATATACGCACACATGGATGGTCGCTCGCCACTGTATCCGCATGGAAAAACTCTGTCAACGCCGCAGTGGGAGGGGTAGGATTGCTTATAGGACCTAGAGCACTAAAAACGCTTAATAGCATAGAGAAAATACAACCTAGAATGATGGTAGCTACATTTAACGGAAACCCCAGAGCAACAATCGTCTCATGCTACAGCCCCACCAATGTTAGTGAAGAAAATGAAATAGTCACCTTCTACGATGAGTTATCCTCATTAGTGCGTAGCATCCCGAAACACAACATGTTAGTCATTGGCGGAGACATGAATGCACAAATCGGGAAAAACGGAAACAACAAAAACAGCCTCCACAACACGTCAAATAGAAATGGGCAACATCTAACAGATTTCATGATAGAAAATAGATTAGCATGCCTCAATACAAACTACCAAAAAAGAGAGGGCAAACTATGGACATACACGTACGCAAACAATACTAAAGCTCAGATAGACTACGTCCTTATAAACAAGAAATGGAAGAATAGTGCATTGAATTGCGAGGCATACTCCTCTTTTGAGGGTGTGTCCACCGATCACCGAATAGTCACGGCGAAAATACGGTTAAGCCTACGAAAAAACGACAAACGAACAGCGACCACCAAACACTATGACTGGGCCCTATTAAACAACAAAGATGTAAGAGATAAATACGTATTAGAATTAAGAAACAGATTCGAAACACTACAAGAAAAGACGGAAAAAAGTACACCAAACGACGAATACGAAAATTTCGTCAATGCACACCTCGAGGCAGCAGCAAAATACATTCCAACAAAAATTAAAACTAAATATAGAGTCCCATGGGAAACTTTAGCGGTGAGAGAAAAACGTGCACTAGTGAAAACAGCCTCCAAAAACTATCGAAAAAACCCAACAAACACAAATGCCTTAAAACTAAAAACGGCACAATATCAATTAACAGGCATATATATAAAGGAACAGACAGAATACATTCAAAATCAGATAGATAAGATTAGAGACTCGGTGGAAGATAGACAATCTAGAATTGCCTGGCAAACAATAAACGAAGTGAGCAGAAGAAAGAACACGGCCAAAGCAAAACTTAAAGCAGCAAACCAACAAGAAAGAATAAAACTGTGGAAACAGCACTTCGAAAACTTACTTGGAAACCCACCAAAAATAACGCCTGAACCAATCACCAGAATAATTAGCAAACAATTAGACATTAAACTTGGACCGTTCACACAAGAAGAACTCGACTCGGTTCTCAGAAAAATTAAAAATAGAAAAGCTGCAGGACTGGACGAAATTCCCCCGGAAGTATGGAAGACCAGACAATTCGACGACATACTGCTCCGACACTGCAACGCAGTATACAATCAAAATCCGATAGATAGATGGACGAAGGGATGCATACTCCCCTTCCCTAAAAAGGGGGACCTCGGATTAGCCAAAAACTACCGAGGCATAACACTTACATCCATAGCTGCCAAAATCTACAATGCCCTACTACGAAACAGAATAGAACCCAAAATCGACAACATACTTAGAAAAAACCAAAATGGCTTCCGAAGAAATAGATCTACGACCTCACAAATATTAACCATCCGCAGAATCCTTGAAGGTGTACGGGCAAAGAACCTACAAGCGACATTAATATTTGTCGACTTTACCAAGGCTTTCGACTCCATTCACAGAGGAAAGATGGAACAAATCCTACTAGCGTACGGCATACCTAAAGAAACCGTAGCGGCAATAACGATTCTCTATAGAAACACTAAAGTAAAAGTACGATCACCAGATGGAGACACAGAATACTTCGACATAGTAGCAGGAGTACTACAAGGAGACACGCTGGCTCCGTATCTCTTTATCATTTGTCTAGACTACGTACTTAGAACATCGATTGACAAAATCAAAGAGAATGGCTTCGAACTGACGAAGAAAAGAAGCAGAAGATACCCCGCAACAACAATTACCGACGCCGACTACGCCGATGACATAGCGATACTGGCAAATACACCTGACCAAGCCGAAACACTTCTGCATAGTTTGGAACGAACAGCAGCAAGCATAGGCCTCCATGTTAATGCACATAAAACGGAATATATGTGCTATAACCAAACGGGGGACATCTCCACTCTAGAAGGAACCCCTCTTAAACTAGTAGACAAATTCACGTACCTAGGAAGCAGCGTCGAATCAACCGAAAAGGACATCGAAACGAGGTTAACGAAAGCATGGACAGCTATCAATGGGCTATCGACTATATGGAAATCAGACCTAACCGATAAAATGAAGCGCGGTTTCTTCCAGGCAGCGGTCACATCGATACTGCTATATGGATGCACTACATGGACGCTAACAAAACGGCTGGAGAAGAAACTGGATGGCAATTACACAAGAATGCTGCGTGCAATCCTCAACAAGTCCTGGCGGCAACACCCAACAAGACACCAACTGTATGGCCACCTGCCCCCTATCACGAAAACTATTCAAGTTAGACGAACCAGACATGCAGGACATTGCTGGAGAAGCAGAGATGAACTCATAAGAGATGTACTCTTATGGATCCCCACACACGGCCGCGCAAAAGCAGGACGACCAGCACGAACGTACATTCAGCAGCTATGTGAGGATACAGGTTGTTGTCCTGAAGACCTACCTAGGGCGATGAACGATAGGGAGGAGTGGCGAAAGAGGGTCAGGGATATCCGTGCTGCCAGCACGATATGATGATGATGATGATATATACATACATATATCATACTTATTCATTATATATATATATATATATATATATTTATCATATATATACACACAAATATATACATATATATATCATATTTATTCATTATATATATATATATATATATATATATATATTGTCATATACATATGTTATACTTATGAAATATATATCTATCTATCTATATACATATATATATATGATATATATTTGTCATATACATACATATGTTATAGTTATTAAATATATATATATATATATATATATACACACATATATATATATATATATATATATATATATATATATATATATGGAGTGGGTGACGAAAATAGAAAAACAAAGTAATCCGAAAGTGCAATAAACTGTGACCGACGTTTTTAGTATACTTTTATCAGGACTTTATGATGCTGAAATAAGAACAATGTTAGAACTACGACGGGTGTTTTGATAAAATTTTAAAAAATCAAAGGAAAATAAAAAAATATATATATAAAGAAATATTATATAACCCTTCACTGATTCAATCAGTGTTCTCTTTTTTGGAAACCCATCTTGTGACTGGCACAGGCAAAGATGTTTAAAGGAGTGGAACTTCTCCAAGATAGAGCTGCTTGAATGATGATAAAGGCAAAAATTTGGCTCAGCATTCCTTAGAACAAAAGGGAAGTAAGGAAAATAAAAGAAATGAAAAAACCTGAAGACGAAAAGGAAAAGGTAAAACGGAAGAAACGAACAATGATGAAACAGTTATATGATCTTTCTATCTATATATATTGCTTTTCTTTTTCCCTGTTATTTTATTTTGTAAAAAGATCCATTGTTGTTTAAGCAACACTTGTTGCACCAGCTTAAGGCCACGATGAAGGTTTACTGAAACCGAAACTTTGTAACGTTGTCTTTCCTTTATAACAAATTCATCACTTTTGGATTACTTCTTTTTTCTTTTTTCTTCATACTGCCAAATTTTTCATTATTTACTTCCAAAAAAAATGTAAATTTTATACAGCTTCCTTATCTTTTAGCGTAAAATAACCCGAAACGGGTAGACAAGCTTTTCCGATTCAATGAAAATTCTTTTCTTTGAGTTAAGAATCAGAGTTCTTGGAGGGAAATTTTACTTTTGAATTTCAGGAATTCATAACCATTTGGCTTTTACGTAGTTCTTCATCAGCCTGATTTTGATCTGAAGAGAGAAGAAAAAGCCCATCCACGGGGTTAACAGTTTATTCCTCGCTGTTCAAAATCCTGTTGTACAAAAGTTATTTCAAACACGAATTCGGAATTTATTTTCTTTACTGATAGAATATAAAATAGCAACATATCGGATGTCCGGCCTAATTAATGGTCGTGAAAACGTTGAGAATAATGTATTTTTGTTTGGATTTTATGGCATATTGATATTGTTCGGTTATTTAATGCTAGATCCATTTTTATGAAATTCAGTTTAGCATAAGTACACAATTTAGTTCTATTTGACCCATAGATAGGATCCTATCAGGTGCTACCAATTCGGGCCATTTCCTGCAACGATAACCATTACACCACGGGCACCTCCGGAAAAGACGAGTGTCTTATACCTCTACAGAGATGTAGACGGTGTTTTCTACGCCCCATCCGACTGAGCAAGAAAATTATGTATTTTAATATAAATCATATATTAGTTCAGTGCAATCTCTTTACTTACGCCCTTATTCTTTCCTAGTTACTGAATTAAATTTTGTCATGCCAAAGTCACGAGAGAATATTTGTAAAAATTTTCAAGAAACCCGTATAGATATTTAATGTTGATTTTCTTTCATCTACTGGCCAATAATTAAATGATTAGCAGTAATAATGGATGCTGGCGTCGGTATTTTTGTCAATTTTACAAAGGATGCATTTATTAAAAAAAAAGAAGCTAATTAAAAAATCAGGACCTGGCCCCTGGTCTCTTTCCGTTCAATTCAGTTTTTTCATTGTATTAGGATTTTGTAATATGTAAATAGTGTTGCGTAGTGACGGGCCACAGATGAATGTGCATAGTTACTGGCAAACTGGTAGGTTGGTAATTGCTTCTTATCGGAAAGAAAAACACAAAACCTCAGCTTGTTTTAGCCTACGGACCATTTGTTGTCTTATTCTTTTCCTCCGGTCTTTGGAAGCAGGCAGAAATACACAACAGACACCATATGGGCAGTCAGTGGCTTAGTTTTCCGAATAACTTATTTTTCGTAACTTTGCTTCCGTTCACAGTGAACGTTTGTCTTTTCGCGCCCCATCTACCAAAAGGGTAAAAGAGACCATTTCAGGTGTATGGTATTTTAAATCGTTACCTTTTCAAGACCGGTGATGGAGTGTTTGATTAAGCGTATATTGATACAGAAGATGTGGCAATATCTGTTGACGCGTCTCTCTTTCGACTGCAGATTTTCTTAAGATAATCTATTATCGTTAGATTCTAATGCTACAACAGACACAAAGGAAAAAAAAAAAAGAGAAAAGACGAAGAGGCTTGAACTAAATCAGAAAAAATATATTTACAAATAAAGAATAGGCTCAATGATTTAAAATTTGAAATTTAGAAACATTATACAAGACATTTGGTGGTGTCCCTATAAAATATTTTTTTGAAAAATAAGGCATATATATATATATATACCAAGCTCGGGCAGGATATGGCACAAGGTCAATTTTAAGCGAAAATTAATAGGTTTGAATTCAGACCCTATCAGGTGCTACCACTCCGGCCAGAGTGAACCTAGGAGCCATCGAAATGAAGGGGTACTCTGCATTATCCAAAGCTCCAGCATTACTGGAATCTCACCATCTGATTTTTTAGTGTTATATCCAGGATACTCTTTGTGGACAGGGGTATTATCATATTTAACAACCCCTCCGCTCGGGCAGGATATGGTACAAGGTCATTTTTTAAGCGGAGTTTAACAGGTTTGAAGTCAGAGTTTCCCTTCTTCTACGCTAGTTTCCTCATCAAGGCTGAAGAACCTAGTTTGTCCTACAATTTACCCATAGCTGGGGAGAGAATAATTGGATTCATACCTTTCCCAAGGGTATTAGTGCAATGTGAAATGCAATCAGTCACGTCCAGAATATATATATATATATATATATATATATATATATATATATATATATATATATCACCAGTTAAATGTATTTGGCCACCCAGAAAAAGTTTTATTTCTCTTCTTTAAGGTTTTATAAAACAAATCAGTCACGTCCAGAATATATATATATATATATATATATATATATATATATATATATATCACCAGTTAAATGTATTTGGCCACCCAGAAAAAGTTTTATTTCTCTTCTTTAAGGTTTTATAAAACAAATTAAGTTCTGCAATGGTTTTACTGCTTTGCATTAAATAAAAACTAAACAACAAACAGTTCTTTTATTTTTGATTTATAAAAATGACCCCTTTTTGTTGCTATCAATTGTAGAATAACAATAACACATACCTCCGTAAAGCGTCCAGCTGGCAGACAAAAATAAAGCAGGTCTTCTAAACTGAAGCTGGTTTATATAATAAAATACTTCCACTTACTTACAAGCAGCCAATCACGATCTATTCAATGGAATATCCCACTTGTGCACAATGGAATGCCCCAAGGCACCATAAATAGCTCCCGTTCCTTAATCGCTAGGAGAGTATCGCTACAAATTGCCCTACGCAACTTGATAAATCCTACATGGCGCTGCACGGATTCTCGACAATCTTTGTACCTAGCCTTCCAGCAAGTGTTGCCAGAGGTGAGCAGCACTTGTGGATTTCTTTTATCGCTGACTTTTCGGTCAAGTTCATCCCACACCAGTTCAAAGGCATTTAAGTTCTCTGATTACGCAAGCTAACATATCACTTGAAGGACGAGCTGTTCATCTTTGATTTTGATGTACCTCTGACAGAGTTTACTTGTATGCTTTTATCTTGTGTGAGTACAAATCTTTGACCAACAGGATGCATTCCAAATGGAATTGCGTGATGCTGCAGTATGCTGTGATAGCCAGTGTGATTGAATTTGCCCATCACCTGGTGCAAATCCCTGACTTTGCAATTGGCAAAAGCCCCCATAACATAAGAGGGCCTCCTCTATGCCCTACGGTTGGTATGATACAGGGAGTCACATCTCTTCACCGCCCATAGACCCTCGTTTTTTAACAAAAAGATTTCGAAAATTTAATCGTCAATCCAAAGGATTTATATTCCTCCGCTTAATTGTTCAGTTTTTGTGCTCCTTAGCCCACTTTAACTTTTTGACATTATCTTACTTCCTCAACAGTAGTTTCTTGACAGTAATGCTGCGATATAAGCCAGCTTCACAGGGTCTTCTACTCACGATGTTGACTCATTTTTCACGACATTTTTCACGACATTCGTTAACTTGTGCAGTGATGTTTGGAGCAGTCAACTTTCTGTCACGCAAGCTGGTGAATCTGATAAAATTGTCTTCTTCATAGATAAAACAGGTACTATTTACCAACCCCTCCGCTCGGGCAGGATATGATACAAGGTCAATTTTTAGGCGGAGTTTAACAGGTTTGAATTCAGAGTTTTCCTTCTCCTAGACTTGTTGCCTCACCAAGGCTGAAGAACCTAGTCCGTCCTACTATTTATCCATAGCTGGAGGGAGAATAAGGGGGTTCATACCTTTCCCAAGGGTATTTGCCCGAAAATGAACATAATAGCGCGACTGGAGTACGAACTCGCGTACTACGATTCCGCAGTTCATCGCTTTAACCATTACACCACGAGGACACCCCCAAATAGATAAAACAGGTAGTACCTAGCAAGCAGTCATTCGGCACAATGTATCTTAATGTGAGATCAAGTTCTGGTATCAGGTAATTTTTGGAAAACATTTTATTCTGGCTCTTTATTGAAGAATGAAAATGTTTTCAAATCAATTTTTCAAAATATATCTGGTTATACTAAGGTGAAAATTACGTTGGAAGATCTTTATTTAGTATAATAAAAATATACTGAGCTTAACATTTTTCATAAAATATAACACTTTTAAGATGGGAAATAAAAAAGTTTTGAGGTTGGTCTTGTACTTATGACTCGTAATAAAACCTGTTTACATACACACACAGACCCCCGTATGTTGGAGTTCTCTTGCGAAGAAGTAATCATGTTGCCATTAGCGTTCATTGCAAGCCTCTTTGTACATGAATTGAGGTCTCGGCAGCCGTTGAACGGACGTATGTAAACAATAGTAATTGTGATTCTTAACCGTTTAAAATTTACTTGGCAGCTAATGGCTGCTCGTGGCTGAATGGTTAGAGGCTTTGGCTTGGCGTTTGAGTCAACTGGGTTTCGATCCCAGCTATTGGGAGCTAATGATGAGTTCTGATAGAACGAAACAGATCTGTCTGTGGATGACTATATATATATATAATGGGAAACATTTCTTCATTAATGCATATATCATTAAACAATATAGACATTTTTTGTCTACACATTTTTGTATAAATCCTTTCGAGTTGCCGTGTTGATTTTAAGGTATCCGGCTGGAATTCGTTAATGTAATTCCTATAATTGATTGGTTCCTGCCGATTTGGGGCCATCATCAGGGATGTGTATACTGGAAAAACGATGTGAGTTTTGCATATACATTACTACTTTGTTAGCGTTTATTATTTCTACTGGTGTGTTGTTGTTGCGTTTATTTTTACGATTGAATCAGATTATTTCTGAAAAAAATTCAAGAAAAATAATTCAAGAGGTCATCTTTCGGGAACTAGCGAATGAATTACATTACAGAATTTTACCCACTCTCTTTCTCTCTCTCTCTCTCTCCCCCTCTCTCTCTATGTATATATATATATTGTCCATACTAATATATGGATGCACCACATAGACGCTCTCTAAGCTTATAGGGAAAAAGCTCGATGGCAATTGCACTAGAATGCTATGAGCTCTACTGAACAAATCTTGGAAGCAATATCCCACAAAACCACAGTTGCACGGCCACCTGCCTCCCATCTCTAAAACCCTCTAAATAAGACGTACAAGACATGCTGGACTCTACTGGAGAAGTAAGGACAAATTCATAAGTGATGTTCTCCTATTGACCCTATCACATGACGAAAAGGAACTTTTCGACGACAGCACTGTATGGACACAAATGCAGTCTAGAGGACCAACTAAATGTGATGGATGATTGAGACGAATGGCAAGAGATATTCAGGGAAGTTCATGGAAGCGGGAAGACATGGTTATAATGATATATACTTTATCAATACTGTATATGATCTGTACAAAGATGTCTTTACATTTAAGGTTGATGTGAGAAGAGTCAAAAGCGAAGATAACGAAGTAGGTGTAACAAACAAACAAGTAACTCACATAGTGATAATAATAGTTTGGAGAAAAGTTGAGGTTAATCAGAACATATCTTAAGATTGAGTAAAAAGTTGGTTGGTTGGTTGGTGTTATGGTACCAAACATGCGGAAGGTAATAAACTCTTCCGTGACTATTAATACCGGGAGGTGCCCGTGGTGTAATGGTTATCGTTGTTGGAAATGGACACGGCGATACGAGTTCAAATCCTGGACGAGACTGATAGCATTTCAAATAGCACTAATACCCTTGGGAAAGGTATGAATCTAATTATTCTCACTCCAGCTATGGGTAAGTAGTAGGACAGACTAAGTTCTTCAGCCTTGGCGATGCAACAAGGAGAAGGAAAACCATGAATTCAAACCTGTTAAACTCCGCTTAAAAATCGACCTTGTGTCATATCCTGCCCGAGCGGGCGGGTTGGTAAATATGATTAATACCGGGAGAACATTCATCTCAGAAGCTATAAGTTCTTCCAAGCCAAACATTTTGGCAGTCAGACTGACGTTCTGTTGTATTATACTTTCGTTAATATACTTTGTCCCACATAAACCCGAGTTGTGTTATTCCTCCAGACCCTTTACTGGTCCACAACACTTGGTTGGTTGGGTTTTATGGCATATCAACGTTTGCAGGTTATTTAATGCCAAATCCGTTTTTATACAAATTATCAATTCTATTTTAAACAATTCCGTTTAGTATGAGTAAAGTTTAATTATCAAACAAATTTCTATTTCAAGCTATTCATTTTAGTCAAACAGTTCTAATTCAAACAATTCAGTTTAGCCTAAATACAGTTTAAATGTCCAAAACTGTTTCATTTCAAACAATTCAGTTTTGCATAAGTATGCAGTTTAGTTCTATTTGACCAATGGATAGGTCCATATCATGTGCTACCACTCCGGGCCTGAGTGAACTGGGGAACAATGGCAATAATACTCAGTATTTCCCAAAGTTCCAGCATTACTGGAACCTCACCATCTGATTGTTTAGTGTCGTGTCCAGGACACTCATTGGAGGAGTTTTACCCCTTTGCAAAGAAGCAGTCGGTGTATTTTACAGCCCCTGCTGACTGGGCAAATTGAGTCAAAACCTGGACAGCAAACGAATCAAATCATAATAACTTGAGAAAGGAAGAAATTATATCTTTGTTTGCAGATTTGAGTTTCTAAAGAAAATTAGCATTTCTTCCTTTTAAGAGTCTCATGTATGAATGTTGGATTTTCTTAAATATCTAATTTCTCTTTAAATCGCATAAAAATTAAACTTGGAGTTTTCATAAGAAAATGATATTACATTTTTTTTTGAATTGCTATAAAAGTTGGATTTTTAAAGAATATCATATTCTCTTTTAAATCGCATCAAAACGTAATTAGTTCTTTAAAAATAATTTACATCGCATATTGTTGATAATTAGAGAAAGAAGAGCAACGGACTTCTTCTTCTTCTTCTTCTTCTTCTTCTTCTTCTTCTCTTTTATCTGGTTTTTTTTTTTTTTCATTTTTCTCTTTAATTTCTTCTTCTTGGTCTTCTTCTTCTTGAATTGGTTTTGAAGTTTGGATGTCAGTGATTCAGTTTAGTTTTTGATTGGCTGCTTCCGTCCTCTAAATGTGCTATGGCTTTGTCTGTTGTCTTTTGAAAATTTAAAAACCCTTTTATATCTTAGCGATAGGATCAAAGGCACTTCCAAATTTTATTTTTAAGAACTTTTTATAAAATAACTCTCCGGTTTGCTCTTTAAAAAGGCGTGGGGAAAGGATACAGGCCGACTTATTCTGAGACCCACTGACTGGAAATCCAAGAAAAGAAATATCATCTACGATAGCATGTTCAGAGTCATTCTGAAACCACTTCAGCTGACGGTATAAAATACATTGATGTTTTAGTAGAAAACTTGCTTTCTAAATCGATTCTGGTTGTGTTACGTTTATTGTCGAGTGGGTGTCCTCGTGGTTAAAGCGATGGACTGCAGAATCGTAGTAAGCGAGTTCGTACTCTAGTCGCGCTATTACGTTCACTTTCGGGCAAATACCCTTGGGAAAGGTATGAACCCCCCTTATCCTCCCAGCTATGGGTTAAATAGTACCACTACTATTCTTCTAGGAGAATGGCTTTGGCATTAAATAACCTACAAAGGTTGATATGCCATTTAACAAAGAAACCAAACCAAACCAAACCAAACGGTGAGCTGAGTTCGAAAACTGGAAAAGGTTGTTTTAATTTCATATGGCAAAAATACACTATGGAAAGCTGTGAATGATACGTTTCTTCCTTCAGTAAATAGTAGGCAGACTGGGTTCTTTAATTTCGATAAAGGAACTATTCTAGAAAAAGAAAAATCTGCAATCAAATTAACTCTACTCTGTTTAAAATTTGATTTTATATCACATGTTTCTTGTGTCTAAGGAGTTGGATAGAAAAATAGTTTAGCAAGTGGATTTAATAAACTTTCTTCGGTTTTGGCAATGTTACCCTTTTGCTAATTGTAAGAAATGAGATTATGTTCATAATTACATATAAGTTATTCCAAATGTATATTTAACGAACTAAAGTGTTTAACGAATTAAGTAAAAAGTAAAGTTGGCGACCATAGTCGAGGGTAACCCGAAGGCTCCCTTTTCGATAGCTACTACACCAAGATGTAGGGGAGGGCGCTACTCCTTCCCTGGATGGCTCTACTTTACCCTTGATCCGCACCTTATAATGCTGAGTGTTAAGCAATGAGGTATCAAGTACCATTTTTTGAGTCTTTGGTATGACTCGACCTGGGATTGAACCCAGGTCTCCCGGGCCATTAGCGAACACTCTAACCACTAGGCCAATGTCAAGTGTTTATTTATCGTTGTTAAAAATATATTCTTCTTCATTTTTGTTTTCAAGATAATTTGAGACGTTCTAAAGGCACGTCCGTTTATTGGTGGTGAATTTTCTCAGGTAGTTTGATATTTGATATACTGGAGCCAATTGCCATAATCAGATTCGGTGGAGAATAAGAAATGTTCCTCTGATGAGAATTCTTGACAAAAAAACACCAATTCGTGTGTCATACCTCATTGTTAACGTCTCTGATTTTTTTTTTCTATTCGAAAAACTGGCTTACCACGTAACATTGGTTGATATGTAACAAGAATATATCTTCGTCACTTAGACGGTTTCTAGTTACATTTATTAGGCATCGACATCCAGAAAAGGATTAGGTGTATCTTTAAAAGCTGCACAAAAATTCTATCAGCCTATTGTATGTTATCTTGAAAATAAATACCGAACAAGAAAATGTGTCAATTTTTACTTAACACACTGACACACACACACACACATATATATATATATATATATATATAGTTGTTGGCGACCGTAGTCGAGGGCGACCCGAAGACTCCCTTTTCGGTAGCTACAACACCGAGGTGTAGGGAAGGGCGCTACTCCTTTCCCTGGGGATATATATATATATATATACGTACCTATGTGTTTATGTCTGAGTGTATTATATATATATATATATACATATATATGTGTGTGTGTGTTTGTGTGTGTGTGTGTGTGTGTGTGTGTATACGAGGCTGGGTTGACGGTCCATGAGTTGAAAGTTTTTTATGATGACGTCATATCTGCTGCTGCTGATTTTTTTATGAATAAGAGCGAAGTACAGCAACACTGGCGAAAGAAGTGTATGGATCACAAAAGAGATTATGTTGAAAAATAAACTTCACTTAGTCACATTCTATGAGAGTATCATGGTTAAGCTACGAAATTTTAAGCGTTTTTACCGTTGAAGATTATGGCGTTTGCTTTTAATAATCTTCAACGGTATAGACGCTCTTACATCGTAGCAATATGCTAAAATATAAGTTACATCATTTTTGTAATAGATCCTCCCCTGATGATGGCCCAAAGTCGGGCAGAAAGTACTTGGGATACACGCAACTATGAACAATACATAAATCAATTCCTCCCGAATACGATAAAAGTAATACGGGAATTCGAAAGGATCTAGAAGAAAATATGTAGACATAAAATGTTTATGTTTAATAAGATTTGTATTAACGAAGAAATGCTGCCAAAATATACATACATATATATATATATATATATGTGTGTGTACCTACGTATGTGTGTATGTCTGAGTAAATT
Organism: Sepioteuthis lessoniana; assembly: GCA_963585895.1. Classification (NCBI taxonomy): domain Eukaryota; kingdom Metazoa; phylum Mollusca; class Cephalopoda; order Myopsida; family Loliginidae; genus Sepioteuthis; species Sepioteuthis lessoniana. The sequence continues at coordinate 17,088,966 of OY757933.1, forward strand.
ATATATATATATATATGTATATATATATATATGTGTGTAGATTTATATATATATATATATATATACCTATGTGTGTATGTCTGAGTGTATTATATATATATATATATATATATATATATATATATAACACATGCATATGCATGTATGTTTCCATTTATGTTTGCATGTATCAAACCTAAAACACAAAGGATTTGACAAAAAGTCACTCATTAAAGCGAGATGACAGGTGTGAATTTAACTTCCAAATTGATTTAATCAAGTCGATCAGAATATGTTGAAACATTGTATCATATCCTTTACAGCTTAGATTTGTTTTGGAAAATATATAAATATTACTATGATCTTCTCACATATCGACTCTTCATGATAATTTAATTCAAATATAACCTTTATTTGTAAATATTTCATTATAACCCCCAAAAAGTTGTATTTTAAAGGTTCCACTGCAATCATTTTTTTCAAATCACGCCTTATTCTTCCAGTGGGCAAACAATCAATTTGATTGTGGACTCATAAATTTATGACAACCAGTATTTTTAATGAAAATAACTTCATAAGACATGAGATGATAACAGGTACTTCTAGTCCCGGTCTGGGTGCCACTACGACAGATGGGAATAAAAAGGTACTCCCCACTAGCCAGAGCTATAGTAATGGTAACTCACCAACACATGCAGTTATTTTTCATGCATAAGCTCTTCGAAAGAATTGAGCACTCTGGTAGCCGATAGGGTATAAAAAATTTTGAAAAAAAAAATGTAAACAAACGGCTGCTGTTGCTAAATAAACACCTTTAAAATTCCCTTGGCTAACGTGGTCCGCTTGGTGGCCGAGAGGTCTGAAACTTAGTTTTACGTAAAGTTGGGCGGGTTTCAATCCCGGCTTCGAGCGTCATGTGTGTCTAGCCACACTGAAGAGTTCTGATAGAACGGAACAGTCTGTCTGTGGATGACAATATATGTATATATATATATATACACGAGGATCATTAAATAAGGTTCCAGACTTTTCTCGTATGGGCACATTTATTGATAGTACAAACAAGGAACTCTAGTCCCCTTCGAAATAATCACCCCTGGCTGCAATGAACTTTCACAGTTCCAACAACGTCTGGAAGGCCCCATGGAAGTCCTTTTGTGTGAGCGTGTCAAAGACCTTCGTCACAGCCTCTTTTATCTCTTCAGTTGTCTCATAACGACAGCCTCTGAGCTTAGGGAATAACCAAAAGTCACAGGGAGCAACGTCTGGACTATAGGGAGGCTGAGGAACTGTCCTGATACCCATCTTGATCAAATAGTCTGTGACAAGGATGTAGTTGTGGACTAGTGCATTGTCCTGGTGGAAATGCCACTGACCCGATTTGAAGAGTGCTGGCCTTTTCCGACGGAATCTCCTGCTGAACTCCCTTAAAACCTCAACATTGTAACCCTAACCCTAATCCTTTCGCCAATCAACTCTGGTGTATTGACTTCCTTACTCCTCCCACACATCTCATCATCCCTCACAGACTCCCTGCCTTCCTTGAATCTCTTATGCCACACAAAAACTGATACTCGATTCATGCTAGATGCCCCTAAAGCAGTCTGAAGCATTCCATACGTTTCTGTGACATTTTATTGCATATCGTTCTTCTAAAGTCCAGATTGCATTTTGGAAATTCTCCAGCTATGACAATCAGGTTTTAGTAGGGTGTATTCTAGTTCTGGCTGTAGCTGTTTATTTGAAGCTGAAATCATAAAATTTGATCAGTCATCTCATAAGATATATAGAAATAGCATACTGAATTTTCAAGAGTCTACGACAATTTTAAATGCCTGCACCAAAAAAAAAAGTCTGGAAAATTGTTGAATTCACCATATATATATATATATATATATATATATATATATATATATATACAAGTACCTAGTTTGTCCTGGTGTGAAAAATATATTTTGTTAAATTGTAAAAATATATTTTGTTAAATTGTAAATATATTATGAAAAATTTTGAAAAAAAAAATGTAAACAAACGGCTGCTGTTGCTAAATAAACACCTTTAAAATTCCCTTGGCTAACGTGGTCCGCTTGGTGGCCGAGAGGTCTGAAACTTAGTTTTGCGTAAAGTTGGGCAGGTTTCAATCCCGGCTTCGAGCGTCATGTGTGTCTAGCCACACTGAAGAGTTCTGATAGAACGGAACAGTCTGTCTGTGGATGACAATATATGTATAGATATATATATATACACGAGGATCATTAAATAAAGTTCCAGACTTTTCTCGTATGGGCACATTTATTGATAGTACAAACAAGGAACTCTAGTCCCCTTCGAAATAATCACCCCTGGCTGCAATGAACTTTCACAGTTCCAACAACGTCTGGAAGGCCCCATGGAAGTCCTTTTGTGTGAGCGTGTCAAAGACCTTCGTCACAGCCTCTTTTATCTCTTCAGTTGTCTCATAACGACAGCCTCTGAGCTTAGGGAATAACCAAAAGTCACAGGGAGCAACGTCTGGACTATAGGGAGGCTGAGGAACTGTCCTGATACCCATCTTGATCAAATAGTCTGTGTCAAGGATGTAGTTGTGGACTAGTGCATTGTCCTGGTGGAAATGCCACTGACCCGATTTGATGAGTGCTGGCCTTTTCCGACAGAATCTCCTGCTGAACTCCCTTAAAACCTCAACATTGTAACCCTAACCCTAATCCTAATCCTTTCGCCAATCAACTCTGGTGTATTGACTTCCTTACTCCTCCCACACATCTCATCATCCCTCACAGACTCCCTGCCTTCCTTGAATCTCTTATGCCACACAAAAACTGATACTCGATTCATGCTAGATGCCCCTAAAGCAGTCTGAAGCATTCCATACGTTTCTGTGACATTTTATTGCATATCGTTCTTCTAAAGTCTAGATTGCATTTTGGAAATTCTCCAGCTATGACAATCAGGTTTTAGTAGGGTGTATTCTAGTTCTGGCTGTAGCTGTTTATTTGAAGCTGAAATCATAAAAATTAGTCAGTCATCTCATAAGATGTATAGCAATAGCATACTGAATTTTCAAGAGTCTACGACAATTTTAAATGCCTGCACCAAAAAAAAAAAAAAGTCTGGAAACTTGTTGAATTCACCATATATATATATATATATATATATATATATATATATATATATATATATATATATATATATATATAAGTACCTAGTTTGTCCTGGTGTGAAAAATATATTTTGTTAAATTGTAAATATATTATGAAAGCACTGGTTGATTTTCTTCGCAAATTTCCCGCTTTTTTAAATTTTTGGTGGGACTCAGCATATTAAAGTAACGCTCTGAAATTGCATGCTTAAAAGAATGTTAACTAAAATTATCATAGATAAAATTCCCATGCATCAAAATAGGATTTAAATATCTCTCGAGCCATTTTCTGATTTTTTCCTTCATCTTAATATTTGATTTAGATATATTCGCTCGAAACATTGCGCAACTCGGCAGTTTTGTGACCGAGGCACCAAGAATCTGTCTCATTTTCAAATCTGATTGGACAGCATTGTTGTTGTGTATCAATACAAATCTGAAGGGAAAAATTGGTTTTAATAGAATCAGGAATGATACATCCGCAGTGAATATAAACAGGTTTTTGTCCATTAGACTATTTTATAGAATTCTAGGCACAAAAGAGGTCAATAATAGCAGGTGTTCCCATTATTCTATCCAACTTTCACATACATATCATCATCTTCTTCATCATCATCATCATCATCATCATCATGTTTTACTGCTAGCATGGATTTCCCAGACTCTCTCTCACCATTCGTCACTATCATATATCGCTTTCGGCAGGTCCTCTAGACTACATTCTGTGTTTGTACAGAGCTCTTGCTGATAGTTTCTTGTTAATCGATCAACACTTGCACGTCCGTGTGAAGGGGTTCATAGGAGAACTTCTCTTATGAGTTTGTCCTTACTTCTCCAGCAGTGTCCCACATGTCTTGTTTGTCTTATTTGAAGTTTTAGAGATGGGAGGTTGGTGGCCGTACAACTGCTCTCTTGTGGGATGTTTCTTCCAGTACTTTTTCTATGTAGTTCGTAGAATTCTAGTGCAATTCCGGCTTACTTTTTTCTCAATATTCTTTGTCAGCGTCCATCTGGTGCATCCATATAGTAGAACTGACACAACTGCTACCTGGAAAAATTGCGTTTTATCTTATCTAATACGTTTGACTTCCATATAATCAGTAACCAATCGATAGCTGTCCATGCCTTCGCTAGTCCGATATTGATATCTTTTTAAGTAGATAAGACGCGGCTTCCAAAGTAGGTAAACTTCTTCACTGATTACAGAGAACAACCCCTTAGTGGGGGGAATGTCTCCTTCTTTATTAAACATACTGACAAAACGGAGTATATGTGCTTTAATAAAAGAGGATACATATATATATATATACATGTATATATACATAACATCATCATCATATCGCGCTGGTAGCACGGATATCCCTGGCCCTCTCTCGCCACTCCTCCCTATCGTTCATCGCCCTAGGTAGGTCTTCAGGACAACATCCCGTATCCTCACATAGCTGCTGAATGTATATTCGTGCTGGTCGTCCTGCTTTTGCACGGCCATGTGTGGGGATCCATAAGAGTACATCTCTTATGAGTTCGTCCCTGCTTCTCCAGCAGTGTCCTGCATGTCTGGCTCGTCTAACTTGAATAGTTTTCGTGATAGGAGGCAGGTGGCCGTACAGTTGGTGTCTTGTGGGGTGTTGCCGCCAGGACTTGTTTAAAATTGCACGTAGCATTCTTGCGTAATTGCCGTCTAGCTTCTTCTCCAGCCGTTTTGTTAGCGTCCATGTAGTGCAGCCATATAGCAGTATCGATGTGACCGCTGCCTGGAAGAAACTGCGTTTCATTTTATCGGTTAGGTCTGATTTCCAAATAATCGATAACCTATTGATAGCTGTCCATTCTTTCGCTAACCTCGTTTCGATGTCCTTTTCGGTTGATTCGACGCTGTTTCCTAGGTAAGTGAATTTGTCTACTAGTTGAAGAGGGGTTCCTTCTAGAGTGGAGATGTCCCCCGTTTGATTATAGCACATATATTCCGTTTTGTGTGCATTAACATAGAGGCCTATGTTTGCTGCTGCTCGTTCCAAACTATGCAGTAGTGTTTCGGCTTGGTCAGGTGTATTTGCCAGTATCGCTATGTCATCGGCGTAGTCGACGTCGGTAATTGTTGTTGCGGGGTACCTTCTGCTTCTTTTCTTCGTCAGTTCGAAGCCATTCTCTTTGATTTTGTCAATCGATGTTCTAAGTACGTAGTCTAGACAAATGATAAAGAGGTACGGAACCAGCGTGTCCCCTTGTAGTACTCCTGCTACAATGTCGAAGTATTCTGTGTCTCCATCTGGTGATCATACTTTTACTTTAGTGTTTCTATAGAGAATCGTTATTGCCGCTAAGGTTTCTTTATAACACATACATCCATACAGCCAAAATCTACAATGCCCTACTACGAAACCGCATAGAACCCGAAATCGACAACATACTAAGAAAAAACCAAAATGGCCTCCGAAGAAATAGATCCACGACCTCACAAATATTAACCATCCGTAGAATCCTTGAAGGTGTACGGGCAAAAAACCTACAAGCGACATTAATTTTTGTTGACTTTACCAAGGCTTTCGATTCCATTCACAGAGGAAAGATGGAACAAATCCTACTAGCGTACGGCATACCTAAAGAAAAATATATACATATACACATATATATATATATATATATATATATATATATATATGTATGTGTGTGTGTGTGTGTGTGTGTGTGTGTGTGTTAGTGACCTCTCCGTAGCTACGGTATTTTGGGTTCAGCTCGAATAGTTATTCTGTTAAGAATTGGAGAAATTCCCTCTGAACAAGTCATGTTTCTTTGACTTTGGATGGACTCGAATCATCACGACTAATTATTTCAAGTTTAATTATTTCAACTTTAATTACTTCAACTGCTTTAAAATGTTGATTTAGATCAATTTTCCTGACAGAGTTCATGATAATGTTACACGAAGTAAAAAAGAAAAAAAATGGAACAAGTTATTTCAGACCAATGAAAAAAAATGGAACAAGTTATTTCAGACCAATGAAAAAAAATGGAACAAGTTATTTCAGACCAATGAAAACCAAAGCCAAGAGAAATCCATCTAATCACATGGATCAGATAAATAGATTTCACAATTAATAAAAAAAAAATAATCTAAAATAACATATAATATAGTTTAATCCTTGTTTTTCAACTTAATAGCTAAATTTTCGATGAAAACATTTTTATATGGTGAGGGAAATTTAATAATGCAACATAGGGTCCTACAGATTTTAGCCCCAACTATTTTCTAGGTATATTTGTATGTTTTGACAAGTTCACGTACCTTGGAAGCAGCATCTTATCTACTGAAAATGATATCAATAGGCGACTAGTGAAGAATGCTGTCGATAGGTTATCGATCGTATCTAAGTAAGACATCCGATTTCCAATAAAAAAAAATTCTCACAAGCAGCAGTCTTGTCAATTTTATAATATGGTATAATAATAATAATAATAATAAAAATAATAATAATAGACGACTGATTAGAGCCATCAGAAACGATACTGATAACACGATGGGCAATAGAATAACAATAGCAAGGAAACAAAAATGGGAAGAAAAACAACTCAATGGGCGTTTTGAACGACTAATAAACAACATCTCACGCGACAAAACCTGGACATGGCTAAGAAAAGGAAACTTTAAGAGAGAAACAGAATCTCTCCTAATAGCAGCCAAAAACAACACCGTAAGAACCAATCATATCAAAGCGACAATAGATAATATGCAACAAAATAGCAAAGGTAGGCAATGCAGTGACAGAGATGAAACCATCAATCACATTATAAGCGAATGCAGCAATTTAGCGCAGAAGGAATATAAAACAAGACACGGCTCGGTCGGCAAGGTGATCCACTGAGAGATGTGCAAGGAATTTAAATTTGACCATACAAACAAATGGTATATGCACAACCCAGCACCAGTCCCTATAAAATAATACATAAACTCCTATGGGACTTTGACATACACACGGATCACCTAATATCGACCAGAAGACCAGATCTAATAAAAGTAAGTAAAGTTGGCCACCATAGTTGAGGGTAACCCGAAGGCTCCCTTTTCGATAGCTACAACACCAAGGTGTAGGGGATTGCTCTACTTTACCCTTGATCCGTACCTTATAATGCTGAGTGTTAAGCAAGGAGGTATCAAGTACCAGTTTTTGAGTCCTTGGTATGACTCGACCTGTTACAAAATTGTAATTGGTGCGTTTGGAACAGTAAGTTAAAGATTACTAAAGGTACTGGAGGACTTGGAAGTTGGCGGATGAGTGTAGACCATCCAAACAACTACATCATTGAGAAGAGTCCTGGAAAATTGAGGAGACTTGCAGTCACTCAAACTCAACTGAAAGACCATCAGCCAACGTTCATGTGAAAAACTTTAATGAGTAAATTATAATGATAATAATGATAATAATTCTGAGAAGAGTCGTGGAGACTTGAGGGAACTTGTTAAACTTCAGTGAAAACTATCAGTTAACGTTCGCGTGAAAAACACCCAAAGGCTTTAATTACCTTATGAAGCTTCATATGCCATAAAAACAATGAACACACACATACACACACACACACACGTGTGTGTATATATAAATATTGGTTTTGCCAATTGTACCTTGTCTATTTTTCAATCTTTCAGATCGAATGAATTGAGAAATCATAGAAAACTTTCAGGGTTTTTTATAATTTTGGTTGTGCCCTCAGCTATTTTCATGAATGATTTTTTTTTTGTATAATTCAGGGCAATTTTTATAGGCCCGAGTCATAAAAAATGGTATTGACAGTCTATTTCCGTATTTGCTTAAAACAATAAGGTGTGGGCCACTTGATTATCAGCTGACAACTTTTAATTATCCCTGTTCAAATGAAAATTGTATTAGGTATTGAACAAGATCAACTATAGTCAGATGAAATAGCAAAAGGGTGCTATTTCTTAACTTGCAAATGTTAGTCTTGTGAAAAAAAAAAGATTACTTCAATGACTTTCTTTCGTCTGACAAACCTTCAATATGATTTCACTGAGAAAAAAATAAACAAACAAAAAAACAAAACAAAACAAAACAAAACAAAAAAGAACAAGTAAATATTATCTATTCAGAAATGTTACTATATAATGTTTTTTCTAAGAACATTAATTCTGCAAGTCTGACAAATACAACAATTTAATAACATGTCTCCCAGAAATGTTGTCTTTGTCTAAGGAATTAATTCAGGTGTCTACACAAAATCCTATCTATAAATATTGTCACACTCACGCGCACACACATATATTTATGCTAATACGCACATACTCACACGTACACATTCAGATATGCACACTTATGCAAACACAATGAAAAAAAAAAAGAAAATGAAAACGCGATAAAACGAGTTGAAGAATAACGTATTATACCTAGTTATTACTTGTTAAAGATGGATATATTTGCACTTCTAAGACCGTTTTTTTTTTCTTTAAAAAATATTGAGTAGTGATACAGTTGTTCTTTTGTTTCCATTACAACAGGATCTCTCATTACTGTGAAGAGTGAACTGATTTTGAAGCCGATATATATATATATATATATATATATATATATATATATATATATATATAAAACCTTGTCAACAAATCTATCCAACTAAGCAAAAATGGAAGCTACAAAAGCATACAAGGATTTTCAAAAAGTGGCACAAACGCGTATGCGTGAAATACAAAGCCAGTGGTGGCTCAAGAAGGAAAAAGAAGCACAACTTGGAGCAAACAGCAAAAACTCGATATTGTTCAACCAAATAATCACAGAGCTCTATGGGCCGCAGCAATCAATTTTTGCTCCCCTGAAATCAAAAGATGGTGCCACCTTGAAACGACCACAAGACATCAAGAAGCGATGGTGTGAACATTATAGCGAACTCCTAAATCGCCATCCAGTCGTTGACGAATCAGTACTGGATCTCATTAAGCAACATGATCCAATCATGGCTCTTGATGAAGTACCTTCTAGAGGTGAGATAAAAGCTTCTGTCAGTCAAATGAACAAAAACAAAGCGCCAGGAATGAATGACATAACAGCAGAGATTCTAAAGAATGGCGGTGAGAAAATGATTGATCTCCTGGAGCAAGTCATCCAAAGTGTATGGGAAAGTGAAGTACCTTAAGACTGGAGAGATGCGATACTTGTGTCTTTATATGAGAAGGGTTCGAAGTCCGACTGCAGCAATTTTAGGGGCCTATCTCTGCTCTCTATTGCTGGAAAATTGTTTTCAAGGATAATTTTAAATACATTAGTCCGCACAATTGTCAATGGAATTCTACCAGAATCACAGTGCGGTTTTCGTGCAAGCCGTGGCACTGTGGATATGATTTTCAGTGCACAGCAATTGCAGGAGAAGTGCAAAGGACAAAATCTTTCATTGTACCAATGTTTCATTGGCTTATCAAAGGCTTTTGATATTGTCAACAGATCAACTCTTTGGAAAATATTACCTGAAACAATCTAGACTACCTGTGGACCAATGGGAAAAATGGCTTCAGATAGAAGTAATTGGCGGAAATATATTTGATTTGGTTTCCTTTGGTTTTATGGCATATCAATTATTGTAGGTTATTTAATGTAAAATCCATTTTTATTCATATTATCAGTTCTATTTCGAACATTTCTAAATTGAATTAATTGAATTAAAACTGTTTGAATAAACAGAATAGCTTGAAGTAGAAATGTTTTAGACAATTAATCTGTATACTCATGCTAAACTGATTTTTTTTAAATAGAACAGACTATTTGCATAAAAATGAATTTGGCATTAAATAACCTACAAAGGTTGATATGCCATAAAACCCAACCAACCAAACAACCAACCAATCAAACATATCATTATTATCCACAAGTAATAATCTTTCGAAACTATAATCAAGATTCCGTTATAACTATTGAATTGGATTGCTTAAAACTATACCAAACTGACGAACCAGACAATAAGTCTATTTTGATAAAACTTAACTGCTTTTAAATAAAACTAGGGCAACCCTTCAGCAAATAATGATAGAGATACACACACACACACACACACACACACACACACACACACGTACTTGTCACTATCTATCTTCTCTGTCTGATACTCTAGACTAGAGAGAGAGAGAGAGAAAGAGAGCGTGGTAAGCGTACTGATATATGAGACTGTTACTATTTATTTACTGCTTGGTTTTAACAACATATCTACTGTTCTAACTGAATTAATACTTAAAGGCTATGAGCTATTGAAGGTTTATTTTTTATGAAACAGTGCAACGCTTATAATAAAATCGAAAACTTAATGGGTATAAAAACAAATAAACAAATATAAAAAAAAAGAACGCTTCCCCTACAATCTTGTCATGGACAGACATTTTTTTATTACGAAATAATTTCTAATAAAGTCATTCTTATAACAAAACGTGTCAATCTAATTTTCCGTATTATTTGCCGCTACTAATACTATCAGATTTGATTCCAAAGATTACAGCCAGACACGTGCACACATATGCGTGGATACGTTCGTCAATTACACATACATATGTGTGTATGTGTGTTATTAGATTAAAACAAACATTGTTTTAGTCATACTGCTCAATATTCAAGAGAGAGCCATACAAGAGTCAAACTATTGCGCAACAATTAAAAAGTACAATTTAAAACCTACGAACCGTTGAAATTAGCCACGACATGTGAATGGTGGCGTGAGTGGTAGTCACAGGCGTGTCATATAAACTTACCAACGAAACGTAATGGCCAAGGGATTTCGGTTCATGCCTTTGAGTTTAGTTAGGCTGAGAACCTTTCGGCTCAGCACATGGGTTAGTTAGGTGCAAAACTTGATGTAGGTGGTAACGCGCGTGCGGGGCGGACGTGCCACTCAGAGATGTCACAATAGCCCGAGATGACGGAACGGGGTGACAGGGTGCGGGTGACGTTACGCACCGGAAGCGCGCGGAGGTGTGTGGGAGATTTGAAGAAAGTTAGAGAGTTGAATACTAGACGTCAAACGAGGAGGCTCGACTTTTGGAGCTCGCCGAAGCAGGCGAATTTGCGCCCTATGAGGGCCGCTCGAGATGGGGGCCAAATGAATAAGACAGCATAGAAGATTGTGTCTCTCCTCCTTACGTCGAAACTTTCAATTCAAAGTTAATAAAAAGGTTTTGTACCTGAACAAGAAGTCGTTACGTGTTTTCGAATTTCTAGATTCCTATGTTCTTTATATGTTCTATCGTTATGAACATTATATGTCTATTTCGCAATTGTGGCTATAGTACACCAACTCTTCGTACAACCTTTTGTTCTTAATGATTGCCACGGATCTCGAAACTGGAAGTTGTACTAGACTCTTGTGATGTCTGATTAAAATGCTTTCTCTCTCGGTTGGAAACGATTGCTTTTAATCACTGCCCAAGATTCTGACGATATATATTCATGTGTGTATTTGTGTTTATGTCTGTAACATGAACTATTCATATATTATTTTAACTCGACAATTTAAGTGCTGCAAGTATTCATTGACTCTCACTGATATTGGTTTGGTTTGGTTTGTTGGGTTTTATGGCATTTCAACCTTTGTAGGTTATTTAACGCCAAATCTATTTTTATGTCAATAATCTGCTCTATTTAAAACAATTCAGTTTAGCATAAGTACACAGTTTAATTGTCAAAAACATTTCCATTTCAAACTATTCAAGCAGTTATATGTAACAAATCAGTTAAGTGTAAATACCGTTTCAATGTCGAAAAACAGTTCTATTTGAAATAATTCAGTTTAGCATAAGCACGCAGTTTAAATGTAAGTACGGTTTAATTGTCAAAAACATTTCTCTTTCGAACTATTCAGTTTACTCAAACAATTCAGTTTAGCATAAGAATGCTGTTAGTTCTATTTAACACATAGATAGGGCCCTATCAGGTGCTACCACTTCAGGCCAGAGTGGACCTGGGAGCGATGACAGTGAAGGAGTACTCTGCATTCCTCAAAGCTCCAGCACTGCTGGAACCTCACCATCAGATTGTTTAGTGTCATATCCACGACACTCATGGGTGGGGGGTCTTACCCCTCAGCAGAGAAGCAGACGGTGCATTCTACATCCCCAGCCGACTGGAGAACTAATATTCGTGCTTGAAATACAAATATGGTTATTTTTGGAGGGCAGGTAGTTACAGTGTTTGTAATCGATTAGCTGAGGATGATTAAAGAAAGTTCATTCATGTTAATCAATTTACTAATTACCTTGCAAAACTTTTGAGCAAAGCATAAAAAGATGAAATATAAACAAAACATATAAATCAAGAGAAATAACTTAAGGACAATCAAGAAAAAAACAATCAAAAAACGTAAAAGAAAAAATGGGAAGAAAGATAACTTTATGGATACTTCAAGCAACAATCTAAGGAAATTGCACACGAGATGAACTGAACATTGCTTCAAGGGGGGAAACTTGAAAATAGAAGCTGAATCTTTATTGGTAACAGCGAAAAAATATGTCATATGGATTAATGAAGTCAAAGCAAGAATTGATTATACAAAAGTGAATGCCATGGGTGTGCGATTTAGTTATATAATTAAAAAGGTTAATGACATAATAACCTAATGCTACCAAAGGAATATGAGTGAAGGCAAAAAAAAAAATGGTGATAGTGATAATCTGACAAAATGTTATATGCCAAGTCAGCTGGGGCTGTAGAATACACTGACTGCACCTCTACAGAGAAGTAAGACCCATCCCTCCAACGAATATCCTGAATATGACACTAAACAATCTGATGGTCAAGTTCTAGTAATGCTGGAGCTTTGAGAAATCTAGAGTAGCCCTTCATTGCGATTGCTCCCAGTTCCACTCTGTCCCGGAGTATCAGTACCTGGTAGTGCCTTATCTATGGGTCAAATAGAACTAAACTGCGTACTTATTCTAAACTGATTTGTTTGAAATAGAACTGTGTGTAAATAAAAACTATATTTATACTAAACTGAATTGTTTGAATTCGAACTGTTTGACTAAACTGAATAATTTGAAATAAATGTTTTTGACGAACTGCTAAACCGAATTGGTTGAGACATACTAATTTATTAGTAAAAAAATGGATTTGGCATTAAATAACTTACTAAGATTGATATGCCATAGAACCCAAACAAACAAGCAAAATCTTTATCAAGAAAATGAAAAACATAAAATTCTCAGTGACTTTTATATACAACCAGATCTCCCAATACTAACCAGAAGACTAAACCTCCGTTGAATTAAAATTGTCATCTTGTATATTCCTTTATTTCAACAGATTACAGAGATAATTATTTCTTTAAAAATGTGAAAAATTCAATGAATACCTGGATCATATCGGAGAACTGAAACATTTTGGATCATGAAGGTGACAGTAATACCAATCGTTGTTGGATCCCTTGAAACTGTCCTGAATTACCTAGAAATGATATAGGGTGAAGCGTAGATGAGAAGAAAAGAGAACATCTAGACCCTAGTCCTGAAAAAAGAAGAGCCCAAGACATCTGATGAGACTTGTAGTAACTTTATCTCAATGAAAACCCACCAGTAAAAAACTAACAAGAAGTAAAATCATGATTACAATAATAATGAAATAGTTCACGAGCTCAATATGGCTGCGCAGAGGAAACCGAAAGAGAGAAGACGAACCTAATACTTGCAGACCAAAGTAGAATTATTTTAAAGAAAGGATGATTTTCTGCGCTTCAGATACTAGGCATATGGGAAGTCACCACCGTGACATTTTCAGCAGTAATGTAGAAGATCCTAGCCGTTAAATTATCTTTGGTATGAAACTAAACTGCTGCCTGTAGGGACACTCGAATTCTGGAACATTGAGAAGTATGTAAACACCACATTGTTTCCATTAATCCCAATCCCACTCTGACCTAGTGTTGGAGTACCTGTTCAGGTCCATCTTTTGATGAAATAATCGTTTTTGTGATAATCTTAAAAATGATTTTGAATATTTATAGATTGGCTCTTAAGGCATTGATATAACCACTAAGTAGGAAGAGCTTACAAATTTTAAATTATTGTGAACAACGTAAATACCGTGGTGTTCTCGTGGTGTAATGGTTAAAGCGCAGAACTGCGGAATCTTAGTAAGTGGGTTCGAACACAAGTCGCGCTATTATATTCCCTTGCAGACAATTACTTTTGGGATAGGTATGAACACCTTTTCCTCCCAGCTATGGGTTAAATAGTACCACTACTGTTCTTCAAGAAGGATGAATTTGCCATTGAATAACCCAAGAAGGTTGATATGCGATTAAACAACTGAATCAGAACGAATGTCAATACATTTTCTTTTAATGTTGTATTCTCATATGCATGCACATATACAGATTCATTTACATATACCTGCAGAATCATAATGGCACAATGAATAAAAACGAGCGAAGATTTCTTTAGAAAAATATGTACCTCTCACTTTATTGTAAGGGTTCAAAAAGGGTTACTCAGGGTTTTACTGTGAGAGGGAGTCGTAGACCGAACAGAACTGAAATATATTGACCCCCACTCTTATGGCCGTCAGCGTTGTGTCTTTATCGTTCCCCAGGGCTGCTCAACCGGAGGCCCAGGAGACCATCTCTCTGCTGGATGATGGCTTTCTTTACTGCATCTTATCACCAACAGGTCTCCAAAACTCCATCGGGGGTCCCGAGGGCCCCTTCGGCCGGGTGTGGTTTTTCCTATCACATCTTGTCTCCGACGTCTCTGATCCCCAACTGTCTGACTTCCTGTATTGACTTAGTTATATAATAGTTTAACACCCACTCAATCGCTTTTTCAATCTTTGGAATGACATGTTTGATCGTCATCAAGCGGAAATAACTGTCATGCAGTTCAGGGGTCACCCTCCTCCGGTGCATCAGTCTATGAGTGTATCATGGGCTTTTACCTTGTCCCATTTCATTAGCCAAATCCGCCTACGCGATTTCTTTCGATTACTGGTCATTGGAATGTGTCACATCCTTCCGGTGCATCACTTTGGAATGGCATGTTTGGCCGGGTCGAAGGTCAATATACAACATTAAGATATGAACGTTTAAGCAAAATAGGAAGTTTTTATCAGTTTAAAAATTCGCAGACCTTATTAACACATTTGGTCTTAAAAATTGATATTGCAGTTAAATAAGAAATAATGACCTGTTGAAGATGAGTACAAAGATTATATTTGGTTTCTTTGTTTAATGGCATATCGACCTTTTTAGGTTATGTTATCACAAAACCAGCCTTGTAGAAGAATATTATCGTATCATTCAATCCCAAACTAGGAAATAAGGAGTCCATACCTTTCCCAAAATTCATCATCATCATCATCATGTCGTGCCGTTAGCACGGACATCCCTGACCCTCTCTCACCACTTTTCCCTATCGTTCATCACCTCTGGTAGGTCTTCAGTTTATCATGAGTAGGCAGTTTCAATATCAAAACAGTTCTATTTCAAGTAAATCATCATCATCATCATCATTATGTCGTGCGCTAGCACAGATATCCCTGACCCTCTCTCGCCACTTCTCCCTATCGTTCAACACCTCTGGTAGGTCTTCAGGGCTACATCCCGTATCCTCAAATAGCTGCTGTATGTATGTTCAAGCTGGTTGTCCTGCTTTTGCTCGGCCATATTTGGGGGTCCATAGGTGTATATCACTTAGGAGCTTGTCTCTGCTTCTCCAGCAATGTCCCGCGTGTCTGGTTCGTCTAACTTGGATAGTTTTCGTGATGGGGGTGCAGATGGCCGTATAGTTGGTGCTTTGTGGGGTATTGCCGCCAGGACTTATTCAATATTGCTCGCAACATTCTTGTGTAATTGCCGTCACAGTCTGAAAGTTAATGTAATCGGGCTTGCCCAGTCGGTTGGGTAGGGGCTGTAGAATACACCGACTGCAAATCTGCAGAGGGGTAAGACCCCCAATGAGTGTCCAGCATATGGTACTAAACAATTGGATGGTGAGGTTCCAGTGATGCTGGAGTTTGGGGAATGAGGAACACACCTTCATTGCCATTGCTCCCAGGTCCACACAGGCCAAGAATGGTAGCAACTGATAGTGCTCTATCTATGGGTTAAATAGAACTAACTGCATGCTAAACTAAATTGTTTCAATTAGAACTGTTCGGTTAAACTGAATAGCTTCAAATAGAAATGTTTTAACAATTAAAATGCGTACTTTCATTTATACTGCGTACTTATGTTAAACTGAATTGTTTGAAATGTAACTGTTTTTGACATTAACTCTATGTATTGCCCAGTCGGCTAGGGCTGTAGAATACACCCAGGGCACCTCTGCAGAGGGGTAACCTCCCCCCCAATGGGTCTCCTGGATATGACACTAAACAAAATGATGGTGAGGTTCCAGTGATGTTGGAGCTTTGGGGAATGCAGAGCACCCCTTCATTGCCATTGCATCCAGGTCCACTCTAACCAGGAATGGTAGCGCCTGACTGAGGGGTTAGATATAACTAACTGCATACTTATGCTAAACTGAATTGTTTCAATAAGAACTGTTTAACTAAACTCAATTGCTTGAAATAGAAATGTTTTTCACAATTAAACTGTGTACTTACATTTATACTGCGTACTTATGCTAAACTGAATTTTTTGAAATGGAACTGTTTTCACGTTGAAACTGTACTTACACTAAACTGATTTGTTTAATATAGAACTGTTTTGACATTTATCTGTTTATAAACACAACCGTCACTTATAATAAACTGAATTAGCCGAATTAGAACTGTTTGTATGTTATTTAATGACAAATCTATTCTTATATCAATGAGCAGTTCTATTTCAAACAAATCAGTTTGGCGTAAGTACACAGTTTAAATATCACAGCAGTTCCATTTTAAGCTATTCAGTTTAGTCAAATAGTTCTAATTCAAACATTTCAGTATAGTATAAGGATAGTTTTTGTCGACACACAGTTGAATGTCAAAACAATTCTATTCCAAACAATTCAGTTTAGCATAAGTACGCAATTTACATGTAAAAACATATTTCAAGCATTTCAGTTTATCATGAGTAGGCAGTTTAAATATCAAAACAGTTCTATTTCAAGTAAATCATCATCATCATCATCATGCCGTGCAGCTAGCACAGATATCCCTGACCCTCTTTCGCCACTTCTCCCTATCGTTCATCACCTCTGGTAGGTCTTCAGGGCTACATCCCGTATCCTCACATAGCTGTTGTATGTATGTTCGAGCTGGTCGTCCAGCTTTTCCTCGACCATATTTGGGGTCCATAGGAGTACATCACTTATGAGCTCGTCCATGCTTCTCCAGCAGTGTCCTGCATGTCTGGTTCGTCTAACTTGGATAGTTTTCGTGATGGGTAGCAGGTGGCCGAATAGTTGGTGCTTTGTGGGGTGTTGCCGCCAGGATTTGTTCAATATTGCTCGCAACATTCTTATGTAATTGCCGCCTAGCCTCTTCTCCCTCCGTTTTGTTAGCGTCCAAGTGGTGCATCCGTACAGCAGTATCGACACAACAGCTGCCTGGAAGAAACTGCATTTCATTTTATCGGCCAGCTTCTGATTTCCAAATGATCTATAGCTTATCGATAGCTGTGTCGATGTCTTTTTCGGTGGATGAGACACTGCTTTCAAGGTAAGTGAATGTGTCTACCAGTTTCAGAGAGGTTCCCTCTAGTGTGGAAATGTTGCATATCTGATTAAAGCACATATATTCAGTTTTGTGTGCATTGACATGGAGGCCAATGCCTGCGGCGGCTCGTTCTATACTATGCAGTAGTATTTCGGCAAGTTTTGCATAATTGGGTATTTTAGGTAGGACCCTATCAGGTGCCACTACTCTGGGCTAGAGTGTACCTAGGAGTGATGGCAATAACGAGGTACACCGCCTTCCCGAAAGCTCCAGAATTCCTGGAACCTCACCATGAGATTAGTTTAGTTTCATAAACAGGACATTCTTGGGGGGGGGTTACCCCTCTGCAGAGAGGCAACCGGTTTATTCTATATCCCCAGCAGACTGGGCATTTGCCATCAAGGGTCAGGTAAAGACTAGAAATCGTTTGATATATGGTCGTGATATGCCCCACACTATGCAATAGTGGCACCAACATTTTGTAGAGTCAAGAAATGAATGTTTAATATTTTTACGTCATTAATCTTGACAAGAGTATCTGAAAATTATTCAAAATTCCGGATATATATATATATATATATATATATATATATATATATATATATATAAAACGTGTATAGAATATGAGACGATGTTGATATGAAACATTTGTTTTTTCAGTTATTGATTTTACGTATTCGATTTGTTGATTTTGGAATATTATTTTTCTCAAATTTCGTGGTCGAATATTCCTAATATGAATAGCTAATATACTATAGAGCCTATCAAAAATCTATGGATTCAGTATAAACTTACTAGTAATATTTTAAGCATTTGACATCAAATAAATGCTGCATAAATACTAAAAATATATTTCATGATATTCAAAAGAACACACACACACACACACACACATATATATATATATATACATATATATAATGTCATGGTAATCCAATGGTAAGGAGGTGCCCGTGGTGTAATGGTTATCGTCGTAGGAAATGGACACGGTGACATGAGTTCAGAATCCTGGACGAGACTGATTGCATTTCACATTGCACTAATACCCTTGGGAAAGGTATGAATCCAGTTATTCTCCCTACAGCTATGGGTAAATAGTAGGACAGACTAGGTTCTTCAGCCTTGGTGAGGCAACTAATCTAGGAGAAGGAAAACTCTGAATTTAAACCTGTTAAACTCCACTTAAAAATTGACCTTGTGTCATATCCTGCCCGAGCGGAGGGGTTGGGTAAATATGACAATGTCATGGTAATCCTTATATTGTCAGGGTGATCATTTGTTGGCTGTTCTTTTATCTCGTCAATAGACGCCATTCTTATAGAACTATTTGACCCTGGCCTTTGACCTCAACCCATCATTTCGTGAGGTTTGCTGTTCACCCAACTTTGGATTCATCCGTATTACTTCATATCCTCAATGCTGCTTTCCATAACCTCTCGTGATATATGTATAGAAAATAAACTTTTTTCTTAAATTTGTTAATTTTTAACTTAGAATGCATCAGCTCTGTGCAGACACGGGATGTAATTAGGAAGATTTCGACGAAAGGGACAGATGGTGAGAGATTCAGGGAAATCCGTGCAAGCAGCGTGACTTGATTATATATATATATATATATATATATAGAGAGAGAGAGAGAGAATAGAACGACTTATTTTTTCACCATTAGTATAGCACCAAGAATAATGATCAATTCTGCTTAAGATATCCTCATCATCTTCATCGTATCACACCGCCAATATGGATCTCCCTAACCATCTCTCGCCACCCGTCCTTATCGTCCATCGCTCCCGGTACGTCTTCAAGGCTACATCCTGTATCGGCACAGATCTATGGGATATAGGTTCTAACTGGTCACCCTGCCTTTGCTTGTCCATGTGAAGGGGTCCATTGGAGTATGCCGCTTATGAGTTCGTCCTTAATTCTCCAGCAGTTTCCCGCATGTCTGGTTCGTCTAACTTGGATAGTTTTCGTGATTGGTTGTAAGTGGCCGTACAGCTGCTTCTTTTTGGGGTGCGGCCTCCAGGAGTTGTTTAAAATTGCTCGCAGAATTCTAGTGTAATTGCCGTCAAGCCTTTTCTCTATACGTTTTATTAGCGTCCATGTAGTGCATGCATATAGCAGTATCGACACGACCGTTGCTTGATAAAAAATCACGTTTTATTTAATCGGTCAAGTTTGACTTCTACATGACCCATAGTCTATCGTTAGCAGCTCATGCCTTTGCTAGTCACGTGTTGATGCCTGTAAAACATGTCAATTCAATTAGGTGTATTGTTCTCTCTCTCTTTCTCTCTCTCTCTCTCTCTCTCTCTCTAAATATATATATATAAAGTCATCCACAGACAGATCTGTTTCGTTCTATCAGAACTCATCAGTGTGGCTAGACATACTAGCTTCCCGTAATTGGGATCGAAACCCGGTTGACTCAAACGCTAATCCAAGCTTCTACCCCCCAGCCACGAGGAAACAGTTGCAATGAAGTAAATTTTAAACGGTTATGAATCACTATTAATATTGTTTACATACATCCGGTTAACGGCTACCAAGAGCTCAATTCATATTTGAAGAGCCTTGCAACAAACGCTAATGGCAACGCAATTACTTCATTCGCTTAGAGAACTCAACCCTACGAGGGTAGGGGAGTATATCTATCTATCTATCTATAGTAATATCTAAAATAGACATGCGTTGTTTTTGTTATAGTGCTCTACATTCAAGATAATGCCAGATAATAGCCGAAATATTGGTTACTAATTAAAAACGTCGTCATCACCAGCGTCTAATACAACAACTAATCTCTCGACCCAAGGCAATCATCAAGTACAAATAATTAGTACGAAGAACTGGAAATCTTATTAAAAGGGTTGGGGAGTTTACGTCGAGTAATGCGAGTTCGAACTCCAATCAGCCGATTTCAGACAAATATTCACAGGAAAAGTATGAACCTGCCTAACCCCTAAGTTATGGGTTGAATATATATTACCACAGTTATTCTGTTGTATAGCCATGACCATTATACATACACATATGCATGCATGCAGAAACATAACGACACAATGAAGAGGAGCGACACAGTTCTTTAGAAAAATATACCTCTCACTTTATTGAAAGGGTTGTGTGTGAGAGGGAGTTGGAGACCGAACAGAACTGCAACATATTGACCCCCACTCTTCTGGCCATAATAGCGTTTCTTTCCTGTTCTCCTGTGCTGCTTAACCGGGGGCCTGGGGGCCCAGCCTCTCTGGGTGCTGGTTTTCTCTACCGCATCTTTTCTCCAACTGATCTGAACTCTAACTGCAACTGCTCAATCGGGGGCCTGAGGGCCCACTATGCAGGGTGCTGGCTTTCTCTACTGCATCTTGTCTCCAACTGATCGAACTTCCTGTGCACCGAGTTATATAATAGTTCGACATCGACCTTTTTCTTGTGGGCATCATAAATTGCACTCATTCAACCCGTCTACGGTCAAGGTTATATTCTGATATTCCTCAACCTGATGAACCTGTTATTTACACAGGTGCATTTCCTATTTTGACAACACGACCGGGTCGGAGGCCAGTATACAACAATTCTTCAAGGATTGGGTTGATATTAAATAACCCGCGAAGTTTGAGATGCCATTAAAAAAGTGACTCTGACCGTCATCATTGCACTCTTGGTAAGAGTGTCAAAGTTAGCCATTTCAGAAGGTTACATTTTATTTGTTTATTTCAAGCTTTTATTCGTTATATCCCTTTCTCTATATATGCACGTACAGATATATATATATATATATATATATATATACTATAAAATACCCAATTTGTGTACTTTTAAGTATTTCTCTACGTTCCATGTAGATTACATTGTTCTATCATCAACCGGCCATTTGAGAAAAAAGTGACCAATCGACTCCAATTAAATGATGGGTCTCTCACTTTGCATAATCTTAATATGACTCGTATATAGAAAAAATGATTTTAGAAATCTAAGCACTATTAATAAAGGAAAATCAATTATTGAATAGAGTCAGATATTAAATAATACACAATATATATATATATATATATATATATATATATATATATATATATATATATATATATATTAATATGTCTATTCTCAAGCATCAATCGACTTTCATGTTATAACAATACAAGTAAGTAAACTTAGTGACCATTGTCGAGGATGACCTGAAGGCTCCCTTTTCAGTAGTCACTATACTTGCTTCTACAATAGCTACTTCAATAGCTACCCCATTCACTGACTTGCTCCACTTTACCCTTGATCCTTACCTTATAATGCTGAGTGTTAAGCAAGGCGGCATCAAGTACCATTTTTTGAGCCTTTGGTATGAATCGACCTGGGATTGAACTCCGGTTTCCCGTACCTTTGCTAACACTCTATTCATAATATTTTAAAAAGTACTTCAGCAAATTCTGGCCCAGTCGGCTGGGGCTGATGATGGATAAGATCCCCCAACGATTATCCAGGATATGACACTAAACAATCTGATGGTGAGGCTCCAGTAATGCTGCGGCTTTGGTGAATGCGTCTAACCCCTTTATTGCCATCACCCCCAGGTCCACTTTGGTCCGAAGTGGTTGCACGTGATAGGGTCCTATTTTTGGTCAAATAAAACTAAACTGTGCATATGTGCTAAACTGAATTGTTTAAATAGAACTGTTTTTGACACTGAAATTGTGTACTTATGCAAAACTAATTGTTTGAAATAGAAATGTTCTGCGAAATCGAAACTTTGTGCTCTTCTAAACTGAATTGTTTGAAATAGAACCGTTTTTGACAATTAAACTGTGTACGTATGCTAAACTGATTTTTTTTTAATGGAACTCTTTTTTAAATTTAAACTGCGTACATTATACTAAACTGAACAATTTGAAATATAACTGTTTTGACATGTAACTGTATGAAAACAAAAATCAATACTTATACTAAACGGAATTGTTTCAAATAGAACTGTTTATTTGTATAAACATCTAATTGGCATATCAATAGCCTTCAATGGTTGATGTGCCATAAAACCAAACGTCAGGCAAATCACAGGAGGGATTCGTCGAAGTGTAATTATTTTCATGTTATCTTGCTCATCGAAATTCATTGAATTAAATGTGCTGGACTGCAGTCTCAAAGAAAGCGAGTTCAAACTCCACTCGCGTTATTAAATTCACTTTTTGACAAATTTTCTTAAGGAAGGTATTAAATCCTCTTATCTTCCCATATGTATGTTATATAGTGTTATGGTACCCAACCTGCGGTCGGTAATAAACTCTTCCGTGACTATAAATACTGGGCTCTGTACTTATTCCCGGTAAACACTTGGTAGTCGGAGGGCACCTCTGGTGGTGTAACGGTTAGCAAGCTAGACTAGCAGACCTACACGAGTGAGTTCGAGTCTCATTGGGCGCCCCGTTCATTCGGCCTTGTGCTACATCAAAGCAAAGCGCTTTGTAAATTACAACACTTGGTTGTCGGACTGACATCTAACCCTTTGTGCATATGCTGTATTATACTTCGTTAATATACTTTGTTCCACTCAAACCCGAGTTGTGTTATTCTTCCGGGCCCTTTACTGGTCCACAACAAAAAAATATGGCTGTTATTCTTCTCCAATAATGTCTTTGGCATTAAGTAACGCACAAAGGTTGATATGCCATTAAGCAAAGAAAGCAAACTTAACTAAATCACAAATTAGCGAGGGAGATTAACAGTGGAGGAGTGAATACGTTTCTGGACTGGAAGATTGTAGTAAACGATGAACTCGTTTACTACAATCTCACTGTCCAGAAACGTATTCACTACACTTATTCATTTAATATTAAATCGATTAGGGAAAGGTAAGAAGTCCCTTTATCCCCGCCAGCTATGAGTTAAATATTGTTTTTGGCGAACTTAGTCGAGGGCGACCAGAAGGCTCCTTTTACAATAGCTAATACACCGAGGTGTAGGGGAGGACGGTACTACTTTCCTTGGATTGCTCCACTTTACCATTGATATTTACCTTATATTGCTGAGTGTTAAGAGAGGAGGTATCAAGTACCATTTTAAAACTCTTTGTATGACGCGACCTGGGATTGAACCCAGGTCTCCAGGACCACTGGCAAACACTCTACCCACAAGACCAATTGAGATTACTACTGATATTCCTCTACAACGATGGCTGTTAAATCAACCCACAAATGTTGATATGCTATTAAACAAAGAAACCAAATAACACAATCAACTTTCTTTTTCTTTAAGTTATTATATTGACTCAACGATATTCTATATTGAGCCCCATTATATTTCTACAATTTTGAACTGTTATTTTAGATTTTAAATGACACTATAACTTGTAGTTTTGAAATAAATGGTAATTTTTTCTTATTTTTAAGTAATATATATATATATATATATATAGTGTCCCAATATACATGTAACCCATGTGGCTGCTAACAACTCAACTAATAATAATGTCTAGTTATTTTTGCTTCAGATTTGAAAATAGTATACAATTACAACTATTAATCCTTGATTACAATGTCTTGAAAAAGGAGATAAAATATATATTGCGTCACTACTTTTTTTTAGAGACAAAATCATTCAAAACAGTCTCAACATTGACAGCCCATTAATATGATAATGATTTATTACTGAGACAAGAACCTCAAAAAAAATTGCATGTCCAAGAAGATGGCAAAAGACATTCATTTAATGTCTCTTGCTCAAAGGATGAATTTTTTACAAGATGTGTTCAAAATGACCACCATTGCGCTTGTCTCAGTAACAAATCATAATCATATTAATTGGTTGCATCTGTTTTGAGACAACATGCTTACATATATATATATATATATATATATATATATATATATATATATATATATATATATATTAGGTTGCCCTGTCGGCTGGGGCTATAGAATACACCCAGTGCACGTCTGCAGAGGGGTAAGACCCCCTCAATGAGTGTTCTGGATATAACATTAAACAATCTGATGGTGGGGTTCCAGTAATGCTGGGGCTTTGGGGAATGCGTCTAACCCCTTCGTTGCCATGCTTCCAGGTCCACTCAGGCCCGGTGTAGTAGCCCCTGATAGTGACCTATCTATGGGTTAAATAGAACTAACGTCATACTTATGCTAAACTGAATTGTTTGACTCAACTGAATATCTTGAAATTGAAATGTTTTTGACAATTAAACCGTACTTACATTTAAACTGCGTGCTTATGCTAAACTAAATTATTTGAAATAGAATTGTTTTTTGACATTGCAACTGTGCTAAGACTAAACTGATTTGTTTAATATAGAACTGTTTTGACATTTCAAATGTAAACAAAATCTGTACCTATACTAAACTGAATTAAAACTGCTTGACTAAACTTAATTGTTTGAAATAGAAATGTTTTTCACAATTAAACTGTAATTACATTTAAACTGCGTACTTCTGCTTAACTGAATACATTGAAATAGAACTATTTTCATATTAAATGGATTTGGCGTGAAATAACCTACGAAGGTTGATATGCCATAAAACCCAACCAACCAACACACACACACACACACACACACACACACATATATATATATATATATATATATATATATATATATATATATATATATATATATATTTGGGAAACTGAAACTGAAAACAGCGGTGTTTTGATATAAATATATGAAAAAACAAGGTATTCAGAGGGTGATTTTATTTATTGATTTTTATTTATTGATTTTCATTTAGTGTTGAATTATTTGCCAATGATATACAAACAATGAATAAACAAAAGAAAAGTCTATATAAGGTCGTTTACTTATATAGAAAAATCTAATACAAAACACGATAGATACACAAAGATATTGTCAAGAATACACAGTTTTATTTTAGCAGATGAAATATCCTGAAAGTCCTCCATGAAAAACTGTGTATGAAACAATACAAAATTCTTACTTGACGGAATGAGTACAATGTACAGTAAAACTATGCTGAATTCACGTTTCAATAAGTTGAGAGACAACGTATATACCCGGTTGAGGAGATAACTATTTACAATTCAGAAACAGAGACGAAATAGAGAGTGAAGTACATCTTTGCATTCTTATGTGACCGCTAACGCGCTTCCAATATCCAAGGGAGATAATTGTTTATCATTTCTTATATCTGTTTATTTGTCGCTGCCTCCCACCAGACAGGACTTGTCACAAGGTCAAAAGCCCGAAGGCCGATTAAAGTGGGGATAAAGGGGAGGGGGTGGTCTGGAACGAGCCGAGACTCGAACACTGCTGGTCTGTGCTGCTCATCGGCTCACTTGGTGCAATGTGAGCCTGATGAGCTAAGCAGTTTCAGGAACTTAAATGTGGGTCCGGGCACGGTCGCCGGGTTAAGGCTTGAACTAGACAGCAAGGTCTATTGCCATACATAGGTTCCGTGAGAGATCATTCCTTCCATCTACATCCATGAAATATTCGTGAATCGGTGTAACGCAAAATGTCATACAGAACGAAGTTCCCCACAAGGTGACATACATTTTATTTTAACTGTTTGGGTCTAATTATATTTACACTAAAATTAAACTGGGGTTTTTTCTCATATCTTTGTTCATTTGTTTGTTTTATAAGATGACTCAGAAAAATTCAGGCCACATATTTTCAGGATTTTTTTTACTCTATTTTTTGTATTCATCGACAGACGCTTGATAAAATTGTGAAATCCTATTTAGTGGAATTCCGGTCATTAATAAATGAGAGAAGCAATATTCTAAAATCTCTCATCATTAATCCGGACATGTCTGTGTCATATTATCTTGCTCATCTAAATTCATGACATTGAATTAAATTTGCGGCGTCAGTGGATCTGATAACATACATGATATTCATGAAGGAGCCGCCTACATTACTCAGTGTTTATCAGTCACTGTTCGCCTCAGTAACGTCCTATAAAGAATATCGATTGCATTTTTATGCAATTCGCGTTTACAAGAAACTTCCAAATAAACCAGACAGAGCAGTGACGTAATCTAAATAGATTTATGTGGCTTTCGACGTAAAGAGGTTTAACAAACTCTTTACTTCCTGTATTTGCCAATAAATATTTTATGGAAGATCTGCTTTCTGACTTTAAATAAATAATACTGTATAGAAAACTTCTTTTTGAAACACAAGTTAAAAAATATATAGGGTAGATTTTTAATAGATTAGCCGGTTCTAAGCATTAAAAAGAATAAAAGGACGTATTTGTACATCAATAAAAATCAAGAATCAGATAAAATACAAGGCGTTCCTTTCTCTGAATAGTCAAATGTAAATTGAAGAATTGATCCTATGAGATTCAAGGCAACGGTTTTCTGATATATTATTACATTATATAAACTTTAAGATAAAAAAGTTTCAGACTGATTTTTACAGATTAGTCTTTCCTGAATTGTCGAAATTTTACAGATTAGTCCTTTCCTGAATGGTCTAAATTTTACAGATTAGTCCTTTCCTGAATTGTCTAAATTTTACAGATTAGTCCTTTCCTGAATTGTCTAAATTTCACCAAGGCATCTGGAATTAAGATGCCGCGGATACTACTACTAATAAGGCCTTAAAAATAACTGACCGAGTTCATTTAAAAAAGAACCCAGCCGGCTGAGGCTGCAGAATTCACCGACTGCGTCTCTGAAGAGGGGTACGACTCCCTGTACGGGTGTCCTGGTGGCCCAGTCGGCTTGGGCTGCAGAATCCACCGACTGCATCTCTGAAGAGGAGTATGACTCCCTCAATGAGTGTCCTAGATATGACACTAAACAATCTGATGGTGAGGCTCCAGTAATGCTGTAGCTTGGTAAATATGGTATACTCCTTATTGCCATCGCTCCCAGTTCTATTCTGGCCCGGAATGGTCGCACTTGATAAGGTCCTATCTATGAGTTAAATAGAACTAAACAGTGTTCTTATGCTCAACTGAATTCTTAGAAATAGAACTGTTTTACATTTATCGGTGTGTAAATAAAAATGTACCTCTGCTTAACTGAATTATTTAGAATAGAACTGTTTTTGACATTTAAACTGTATACTTATGTTAAAATGAGTTATTAGAAAAAGAACTGTTTATATGAATAAAATACCGGCTCATTGGCCTAGTGGTTATGAGAGTTCGCCAATGGTCTGGGAGACCGAGGTTCAATCCCAAGTTGCGTCATACCAAAGACTTTAAAAATGGTACTTGATACCTTGCTTAACTCTCAGGAATACAAGGTACGTATCAAGGATAAAGTGAAGCAACCCAGGTAAAGGTGTAGCGCCCTCCCCTACACCTTGGTGTAGTATGTATTGAAAAGGGAGCATTCTGGTCGCCAACGACTACGGTCACCAACTTTACATAATTTTATATGAATAAAAACGTATTTGGGATTAAATAACTTATAATGGTTGACTTGCTAAGAAACGAAACTAAACCAAAATGATTTAATTTGGCCTTAAATGACCTAAAAAGGATTGAAACGCCGTAAAAAGAAACCACCGAACCACCCAACCAACATAATATAATTGAAAAAATAATGAAATAAAATCTTTTCGAGTTTAAAACAGTCAAAGTAAATATGGCATTAACCAATCGGAAAGAAGGATATCAAATTGCTTTATAGGTATTATCTATTGTTTTTAGTTGGTGACCGTAGTCGAGGGCGACCTGAAGGCTTCCTGTTCAAGAGCTACTACACGAAGGTGTAGCGGAGGGCGCTACTCTTTTCTTAGATTGCTCCACTTTACCCTTGATACGTACCTTATAATACAGAGTGTTAAGCGAGGAGGTATCAAGTACCATTTTTTTAAAGAGTCTTTGGTATGACTCGACCTGGGATTGAAACCCGATCTCCCGGACCATTGGCGAACACTCTACCTACTGGGCCAAGTATGATACAATTCCTATTCATTTTGCAGGGTTATCACTACAGCTGACACGAACAAACGGATATCAGCAGAGTTAGATGGAGACACAAGTTTGAATCGCACCAAAAACAAATACTTAATTCTAGTTTGCGAGGAGTACTTTTCCACGCAGTTGTAAAAGTGATGACACGAGTGAGTTGCGATAAAAAAGAAATATGAAGGATTGTAGTAAATCTAGTAAACTAGTACTAAAGGATTGCAAGGCTAGACACGACTGAGTGGGGAAAGGGATCCACCAAGAATTGTGCAAGAATCTGAAATTTGACGATACTACCAAATGGTATATCCACAAATCAGAATCCGTCCAAGAAAATGAGCCACTATGATATTCAAATATTTTGAAATTAGGTTAGAAGACCATATCTAGGCTTAATTAAGTAAAAAAAAAATAATTTGTGGTCTAATGGATTTTGCTTTCCAGGCGAAACATTGACTAAAAGTAATAGGTGAAAAAATTGATCTTGCCCGTGAACTGAATAACTGTAGAACATGTGGGTGACTGTGATACCACTTTTAGCTGTGGCACTTGGAACAGTCCCCGGAAGCTTGGGAAAAAATTGGAGCAAGAGGAAAATTAGTGAAAGAATCGAGATCTGTGGAGACTTGCTGCCACTTGGACCCCAATGGAAAACTTTGAGAAAAAATCACAAGGAGTAAAAAAGAAAAATTAAATTTTCTGCTACTTGGTGTTACAAGCAGATCACCCTGTCTCGACCTCATTTAGGGTTAATTTACAATTGAAAAAATACCTTAATTTCTTTTGGGTTTCCCAATAGAAAACCTTGTAAAAAAATCACAAGGAGTAAAAAAAAAAAAAAATTCTCAGCTACTTGGTGTTAAAAGCAGATCACTCTGTGTCGACCTCATCTAGGGTTTATCTACAATTGAAAAAAATACCATAATTTCTAGTGGTTTTTTCCGTTCCAGTGAATCATAAGAAGAAAGCGAAATACCTGGATATTGCTTGAGGGTTGAAAAGGTCTCAGTGATGGTAGTTGTAGTTGGTTCCTAATAGAGGCTGGGCAATAAGAAATCAGAAAATAAATCGAAACCATTCAAACCGCGGCGCTGTTAAAATCAGCAAGGTTTTCCATTGGGAAACCCAATAGAAATTAAGGTATTTTTTCAATTGTAAATTAACCCTAAATGAGGTCGAGACAGGGTGATCTGCTTGCTCCGAATAGTGCTGAGGATATGAGGACACTTGCTGTCACTCAGTCTCCAGTGAAAAGAAACAGTTAAAACTGGTATGAAAAACTCGTCAAAAATATGATTATAAATTTTACCAGTTTTAAGATCACTCAAGTTTAAATACAAATTCTTAACTATCGACAAAAGTCACCTTTTGTAAATATTTTTAAAAAATTGTCTTTAAACTAGAGTAATCTTAAAACTGGTAAAATTTCTTACGAGTTTTTCACAAAACGGTTTTCAACCCCACACCCCGATACGAATAAAATATTATATTAGATACTTTAGGTTTGGTATAGCAATAGGTCTAGAATAAGCAAAAGTCTCTGGATTAAAAACCTAAGGAGTATAGTTTAAAGAATATCGTGTACCCTAAAGTAATATTTTTCTTACTATCAGCACATATTAAAAAGGTGAATCATATCACAGCAACTTTCGACAAAATGACCAAATTCTTCTGTACATTACATCTTACGGTTTATAATTGTAAACAAATTCTTTTTGGGTCGGTTTCATAAACATGTTTGGTCGTTTCGTTCAGTCGATGGATGAAAGATTCCTTCCAGAATAATTCGTAGATCACCAACAGTTAGTAGTTCAGTCTGCTATAATACGCCGACTGTATCTCTGAAAAGAAGGAATTAGCCACTGCAACGCGTATTCCTGATACGACTCGAAAGCATTTTATGTGTTTGGGGGAATTTGGAGTATCACTTTATCCCGATTACTCCCAAGACCACTGACCAGGTGAATGAACCCATTTCATCATAATTACCAGAATGTTGATGGCACTTCATTTGCCATTACTCCTAATTTGACTCTAACATGGATTGTTTGAAACAGTTAGGGCTTATTTACTGGTCAAATAGAATTATTGAATCATTTAGAATACATGTAATTGCGTACAAACAATTAACTAATACTAAAAAGAATCATTAGTTTTATAATAATTCCTGAAAGCACTTAAAAAAAGCAAATAGTACTATTATTGGTTGATAGCAATACGTGGAACGTTTTTACTTTGTACAAGCAAATTAACTCAGGTTCGTTTAAAAATAATGTTACCTACAAAATATTCGTTAACAAATCCTACATATTTAATATATATATATATATGTATACGCATAAATATAATATAGCATTAAACAATAATTTGTGCAGGTGTCCGTGGTGTAATTCTTATCGTCGTAGGAAATGGACACGGTGATACGAGTTCAAATTCTGGACGAGACTGATAGCATTCCACATAGCACTAATACCCTTGGGAAAGGTATGAATCCATTTATTCTCCCTCCAGTTATGGGTAAATTGTAGGGCAGACTAGGTTCTTCAGCCTTGGTGAGGTAGCTATTCTAGGAGAAGGAAAACTCTGAATTCAAACCTGTTAAACTCCGCTTAAATATTGACCTTGTGTCATATCCTGCCCGAGCGGAGGGGTTGGGTAAATAGGATTAAACAATAATATACAAGGGTTGATATGCCACCAACAAACCAACAAACGTCTATTTAAACCCCAAAATATAAGTTTCTTTCCTTTAGCATATAAAATTCAACTCCATATTTTTTTGAAAGAATCTATTTTTATTTTAATTCGCATGTAACAGTCTGATAATGAAATGAGAGTTCAGGTCTTTCTTATTGTTGGAATTCTCATGGATTGAAATCTGACCTATAACCTGTCAGTCAATCTCACCTAATCTTTACGACATCGAGCATGTTGGTGAGAGAACCCATGACATAATAGTGCTATTGCATGTTAAACTCTCTATTAGACATTTGAAATGTTGGGCACACCCTAATGCCTGCAACTATTAAGATTGACGTGAGAAGATGGTAAGAAAGGAGATGCCCAAAGAGACATAACAAATGAACACATAAATGCTTAAGAGCTGGCTGAGAACTATGAACTACATGAAAGTTCTCTGTTATGGTAGTTTCATCCTTGCCTTGTGTTATTTTCGAAAAATGGTTTCATTCATAACAATTTAATTCATGCCGATACGTATCACGTAGAAAAAAAAACTGTGCATCTTTCAGAATGAGGCTATTGGGTATAACCTGACACCTGAAATAATATGCCATTGCACCTATGTAAACGTCGTCTTTTTATGAATCCCCATAAAAATCAATTATTTACTTACGTTGCATTTCAGCTCAAAAGATATTTTTAAAGTAACGCGCATAATCGAAACTTCTAGTTACTAGAGAATCGGTAACAAACAAAACACAAGATAATTCAAGTTGCAAACCGAAGAAT
The DNA here is from genome assembly GCA_963585895.1 of Sepioteuthis lessoniana. Lineage (NCBI taxonomy): Eukaryota > Metazoa > Mollusca > Cephalopoda > Myopsida > Loliginidae > Sepioteuthis > Sepioteuthis lessoniana. The sequence goes on from OY757933.1 coordinate 17,121,056, forward strand.
TTCGAAGAATTTTGCATATTGGCGACGGGAAGACTAACCTGCCATTCCTCGAGGAAATATGAGACAATATGCTTTGATTAAATAATTCTGATATATATTTTAGAAAATCTCTCTGAATACAAAAATATGGACATGACATAAATATCCTACAAAAACAGGCAAAGTCCCATTGGTGTACCTGTTGACACGCCGGACTGCAACATCGCGTGTAACCTAGTTCGAACTCCAGTCGGTCCATTATCTTCACTTTCGGACGAATACCCTTGGAAAACGTATAAATCTTCTCATCCTCCTAGTAATGGCTTCAATAGTACCACTACGATATTAAAAGGATAGATTAGGCATTAAATATCCCACGAAGGTGGACATGGCATAAATAAAGAAACCAAACCCCCAAAAAACAAAAAAAAAAAAAAAAAAAAGAGTTATAAAGATTAATAAAAATTCAGACTAATTTTTCAGAGGCCTTTATCTTCTTCCATCTTGTGTTGTTTTCTCCCGAATTACACATCAACATCCAACATACTCCTGGCCATGGAAAAATCATACGTCTGACCACAATGTTGAACCAATTAGGAGATCAAAAGCATTTTGAATACCAGTTGGCAAAAATTAACATATTTTACAATCCAGTAGCCTCAAATAACTTTGGAAATAAATTTCGCATAGTTGGAAGTTTCCATAGCGCACTGGCTAACATACTAGACTGCTAAATCATAGTAAGCGAGTTCGAACTCCGTTTCTACTATAGTGTTCACTTATGGATGATATGAGGAAAGGTATGAAAACCTTTATCCACCAGTCATAAGTTAATTCTACAAGAATGGTTTTGGCATTAAATAACCCTCAAGGCTTGATATGCAATTAAACAAGACACCAAACCAAACCAAACATATTATTGTTACTTTTAGAGCCTTGAATCAAGTCATTATGCCTATAAATAATCAGGTCACTAAGACTTTTCACTGGAGAAGACAAGCGCTCATTTAACATTTTCTTACTGTAATATTGTTGATTGCTTGGTTGATCGGTTGGTTACTTTTACAGTATTTCACACGTCAGTGGTTTATTTGATATCAAAGGGATTTTAACTATAATGCTCTCTATAAAGTGTCCTCGTGGTGTAATGGTTAAAGCGATGAACTGCGGAATCGTAGTACGCGAGTTCGTACTCCAGTCGCGCTATTACGTTCACTTTCGGGCAAATACCCTTGGGAAAGGTATGAACCCCCTTATTCTCCCTCCAGCTATGGGTAAATAGTAGGACGGACTAGGTTCTTCAGCCTTGGTGAGGCAACTAGTCTAGGAGAAGGAAAACTCTGATTTCAAACCTGTTAAACTCCGCTTAAAAATTGACCTTGTGTCATATCCTGCCCGAGCGGAGGGGTTGGTAAATAGTACTATAATGCTCTCCAATTATAAAGGGTACAAAAATCTATTGTCACAATTATTTTCATTAAGTAAAAACACTTCATTATTTCAAAAGACTCAATTTGTCATAGATAGGGCCCAAACAAGCACTACTGATCTGGTTAAGATAGGGAGTGGAAGTGAAGGCAATAAAGGGTTACTCAAATAAAATGCAGATCTGAAGTCTCGTTAACGGATGCATTTTCGTGTCATACGCAGGGTCCTCTTTTTTATGATCGTTACCTTAGTGGCTGAAATACAGTTGGTGAATCAGATGCTTCGCTGAAAAGGTCATAGGGTAGTTAAGATTTGGAGTCTAAGATAAAGCACGACATATTTCACACTTCGACTAATCTTGTATTATCAGAAATAAATTATGGTTTGAGAAAAATGATTTAATATTTTTTTCAATTTGGAAAACATTTTGATGTACCAGAGGGAATCAATCCCAAGTTTCTACAAACATACAAAATGTTCTCTTAAAGAAATTATTCCAACTAAGAAATCGTAATTCAATGGACATTTCTGGCTTAAGTCGATGAATAAATCAAGTTAAACTTGACCTCTGTAATCTCTTTTCTGTAAGATTTTTATGATCAATAATCAATACAAACAGAAAATATATGTTTTATAAATGCTGCCTTATAAACCGTTTTGTTTCTGCATATAATTTCGTTTACTTCATCGTTTATTTAGTCTATTATATCATATTGCTGAATGTAGTGCACGCAGAGTAACGGTTATCATCGTAAGAAATGAATTTGACGAACCGAGTTCAAATCCTGGACATGTATGTTTGCGTTTAACTTCAGGATAATGACCTTAAGAAAGGATTTTTTTCTTCTGTTCCCCTTCCAACTGTTGGTAAATAGAAGTGCAGACTGAGCAATTTAACCTTGATAAGGTAACCTGTTTAGGGAGATAAGGACAACTTCAGAATTCAAAACTAGATAGCGTGGACATCTAATATCTATCAACCTCGACTTCTATTTGACATCTTCAAAATATATTGGTTTAGTTTTTGCTTGATTTGTTTTTATAGTATACTTTTGTTTTTATAATATACTTTTGTTTTTATAGTCTTTTTAGTATACTTTTGTTGGTTATTTAATGTCAAATCCTGTTTTACATATATATTAAATATATGATAGTAAATACATTTTGTAGATACACACTGTGAAATGTTCAAACAGTTCTATTTCTAACAATTCAATTTAGTATTAGTTAACCAAGTTAAATGGTATCAAGTATTACTATGAATAACTAACATTGAATTAAACATCAGTGATTTTTTGATTCAGTTGAATAATTATTTCTACAACTAAGAATTCAATTTAGCAATAATCATTTGTTTAATGTCAAACAATTCTATTTGAACCATTGTTAGGACCTAGTGTGGTGCTACTACCCCGGGCCAAAGTAGACCTGGGAAGTGATACGAATAAAGTGGTACTCCACATTCTCCAAAACTCCAGCCTTACTGGAACCCCACCATCAGATTGTTTAGTGTCCTATCCCTGACACTCGTTGGGAGGAGTCTTACTCCTCTGTATAGATACAGTTGGTGTATTCTATAGCTGAAGCCGAATGGGCCACTCGTTGAGGGAGACTCAATACGCTACAGAGTGGCAATCAGTGCATTATACAGTGGAAGCCGACTAGGTCCGCGATGGAGGAGTTTTCCCCTCTACATAAATGCATTCGATACATTCTACAGCCCAAGCCAACCAGGTTAAATAGATTTAGTATGCTAAAAAGAAGTACATAAAAACGAGATACATGTGGTGGAATGATAACTGTCGTTGGCTACATCGGCACGAAAGTGAATATATATATATATATATATATATATATATATAGGCACACTCTGAGAAAGGGGATAGGGCGGAGGAGGAAGAGAAATCTTACACATAACAGTGACCTCTATATAAACTGATTTAAAAAAAACAGAAAAACATTCCACTAACAAACCTAAACTAGTGAGTTCGAGTCTCCTTTGGTGCCCCATTCACATAGCTTTGTGTCACATCTCTGAGGAAAGCAAAGAACAAGAAACATACCCGTATGTAACAACGTTATAAATAATTCCTTAAAGATATACATCTCTAAGTGGACCTTTTCACTTTGAAACATTTACTTTTTCTACCTTTGAACCTGCAACGGAAAAATCTTTTACATATATGCCAAAAAATTTATAGGCTGAACAAGATACTAATGGGACCAAATCTACTTCATTTTATTATCAGTCCTCCTTACGGTTCGCTCAGTTATTTCATCTCTGTTGCAGTACTTGTATTCCATTGATTAAAAATGTCATGAATAAAATATATGACGTCACCGTATAAAATTTCCAGCCCATCATCATAGGGTAAAAAATTAATTTTTCTCCTAGAATAGCGATATTAGATATCTATGATTATCTTTACTTCAATCATATAACAATGCTATTGAGAGAACGAGCGAGATAGAGAGAGAGAGAGAATGACGAGGGTTGTTCAAAAAGTTTTTGGTGTCATCCAGAAAGCATGGAAAAGTCAGAAATATTCAGAAAATATCATGTTTTTAATCTTGAAAGCTAGAGTCAGCATTTTTGGATGCATATTGCAGAGAGCTTGAAAGATCCTCAACATCTAATGGTTGTTGGTTGTTTAGGTTTTATGGCATATCAACATTTGTAGGTTATTTGATGCCAAATCCATTTAAAAAAATAATCAGTACTATTTCAAATGAATCCGTTTAGCATTAGTACACAGTTTAATTGGCAAAACGTTTCTATTTCAAGTTATTCAATCTAGTCAAACCATTCTAATTCAAACAATTCATCATAGCATTAGTATGCAGTTTAGTTCTATTTAACCCATAGATCGAGTCCTATCAGGTGCAACCATTCCGGGCCAGAGTGGACTTGGGAGCAATGGCAATGGGGTACTCCGCATTTCCTAAACTGCCAGCGTCACTGTAACCTCACCATCAGATTGTTTAGTGTCATAACCAGGACTCTCGTTGGGGTGTCTTGCCCCTCTGCAGATTTACACTCGGTGTATTCAACAGCCCCAGTTGACTGGGCAATCAACATCTAAGTTAAAATATTCATACAATGGCTCTTCTGTAATATATTAACGTAACCTGCGGCTGTGAATACGGCGGGTGTTGTTGACAGGTAGATTGATAAGACCGTTGTGATCACCGAAATGTCATCATGTCAACAGGTGCTGTGTATAAGATGATGTTGAGACAGCTGCATCCGTTCAAGGATAATATCAACAAGGTGATTGCCGAAATGTCACCATGCCCACAGGTGCTGTGAATACGGTTGATGTTGAAAACAGGTGCATCCGGTCGAAGATATCAGAATATCACCTGAATTGCGGGCGTCGTTGAATTCGGTGATAGTGGCAGATGCGCACGCCAACAGAACCGGGCTTCGGCAAGTAGCCAATGGGAATCAGACAACATAACCAATGGAAAGCAAAGAAGAGTGACGTGGGCGTAACCATAGTTAACGAAAAAAGAGGAATTGCTGCTGGTCACGTGAGAGTTGTAGACTATTAAAGTTCCCAAATTTCGGCTAAAGTCAGTTGTTCACTGGCTCTTCCGTTTCCCAACAGCTCCTTCGTGTGCGCGAACTCTCTGCGATTGCTTTTCTGCTCCACACAATTATCGTCGCCAAAAACAAAAATATCTTATATTTTTATATACATACGTGTTCGTTGTAGTTAATAACGACACAGTATACCACACTTCTTTCTGGGTGAGGCTTAGAATCTTTTGACCGACTGTTAAATACATACATATACATATATATAGTGAGAGAGAGATTGATATGACGTGCTAGAAATCTATTAAAATATTTATTACCTGAATCGAATGTACATTATATGGAGAGAAACTTAATTTATATAAGAACGTTTTTTTTTTCTCAAATTGATCAGTATCGCTATGGAAAGACGAACCTCGTTCAATGATATTTTTTATGGTAGTTGCTTATGTATTTTAACATTCCATATTCTAGGAGTATAAATTTGATGATGAATGGTATTATGTTTTAAAAGCTCTCATGTACATGGACAACAAAGAATATTTTATACATCTTCATCTTAATAACCTATGACTTTTTTTTTCATCGGAACGGCATTTCTAAGATCAAAATCGAGATCTAATATATTACAGTGGAGTTCCGTCATATATATATATATATATATATATATATATATATATTACCATTACACAAGCATGATTCATTTTCTTGACCCACTATTATAAAAAGTGATTCTATAGGTTGAATTATTTTAGTCATAGTGACCACTTCAAAGTGTTTTTAGATGTAATTCCTTTTATGTTGGCTTTAACAATTTCCCCCAAAATGTATTATTCAAAATTATATATATATATATATATATACTCTATATCACTATGGAAAATATCAACTATTTACTCTCCAGCTTCAGTTATTCTTTAAATACAGATTCTACCGCCTTTCAATCTAATATATATATATATATATATATATATATATATATATATAATTGATTTGTTTTTTTATTGAATGCCATATCAACCTTCGTGGGTTATTTAACGCCTAATACATTTGTATAGAATGTCACAATTGGTACTAGTGAAATTGCTTGCGGGGATTAAGAGATTCATGTCTGTTCCTAGGGAATTAGTTTGAAAGGGAACGTAACAGCGTGATCGGAATTCGAATTCCCTCACTAGGATGTCGCAGTTCAGTAGGCAGTCCAATGTGCCATATGTGTGTGTGTGTAAGAGAGAGAGAGAGACTGAGAGACAGAGACAGAGAGAGGGAGGGATATAGATGATGGCATGAAATATTTTCCTACTTCTCATGCAAAATTTTCTTTCAAAGGTGGTTCAAGTGGTATAACGGTTATTGTCGTAGGAAATGCTCTTGGTGATCCGAGTTCAAATCCTGGACGACGTTGTTTTCCTTTCACATAGCACTAACACTCTTGGTTAATCGAATTGTTTCAAATATTCTCCAAATATAAGGTAATCTATCAAGGAGAAGGAAAACTCTGAATTTAAGCCATTGGTACTCTACATTCTAATTAAACTCGTCTTTCATCATGCTCACAAAAGATTATTTTCAGTTATTCAAAATAACCCAATTGCTTGAACTAATTTAATTCATATGATTGTGTACAAACAAGAGACTTTTATTTTATAGAATCATTTGTCTTCGGAATACATGAATCTATACAACTGAATGCAAACAAATGATTATCCTTTAGAGTAATTATTGGTATTTGACAGGAATACTTTAACCCATACGCCTGTAGGGACACAAATGATTATTTTTGAATATGAATAGTTGCTTTAAACTTTATAATTACTTTAAAAATGACTGATTTCGCCAATGAGTAATGCAACAACTTGTGATAACACCCCTGCTGCCCCCCTGCCTATCTTTACCTCTAATGGCCATTAGACCAGATCGTCTAGTGGTTTCTCTTACCTCCGACCAGGGGCATTACACATTTCTTTACAGATACGCAAAACACAACCGAGAGGGTGGAAGAAAAGAACAAACGAACAAACGCGGACTTGGGTCAGCTCCAAGCGCAAGAAAAGGGGATTTTATGTGACACTGTGCATTCTGTGACCTACTAGCAATGCTGACATCTTCTTTCGTTGGTTAACACGGCTTCTGTTGGTCAACAGGTCTTAGCAGTCGTTTTTCTGACTTTTGTTGATTCTCTTCTCTACCCTGCCTCCATCTTCTCACCGACTCCTTCTGCCGATTGTGTCCTTCTTTGGACTGTTATCTCAAGCCGACTGTTCTCTTCTACCTTCCTTTGTCAACTGCTCTCTCTATCTTCTCTGGCACCCTCCTTCCCTCCTCCACTTTCGGTCTCGTGGAGGATCTAGAGCTCAAGCCCTTTGTTTGGGTTTCGCGCCAAAACAGACAAAGAGATTATTTCACCGGCGCCTACATAGTGTCACAAACTATTAGCATGTCATAAATAATAATAAAAATGTTTTATTAAAATTTTCCTTTTTTCTTTTCGTTCTCACTTATTATATCACTTTCTCTCGATCAACTTTCGGTAAAGCGACCAGAAATTTTTTCTCGGAAATAATTTTTGAACTGAAATTTCATATATATCTAGAAATATTGAAAATATGGTGCAACATACTCAAAACTATCTCACAAAAATTCGTAACCCTAGCCTAATTCTGAAATATTTATATTAAATACTCGTTATTCGGAGTTGACTTACTCCCGTCTCTTAATTTTTTGTCACTATCTATCAAGACTCGGTAATTTTTGCTCCCGTTGGTTTTTTTGGTTGCTGTAGCCATTTCATATGTATCATCTTAGGAATCAAACCTTTATTCCCCGTTTCCCGTTGTATCCATAATATACACTTATCCGATCGTCGATAGTTGATAGGACAGAAATGTTGTATTTTGACCTTCAACCCAGCCAAAAATGCCATTCAAGGTGATGCACCGGAAGGAAGTGACACATTCTAATGGCAGTTATGAGAGGAAATCGCGTGGGCGGAAATTGGCTGATGAAATGGGACAAGGTAAAAAAATTCCCATGGTACACTCATAGACTGATTCACCGGAAGAGAATGACCTGTGAACTGCATGACAGTTATTTCCGCTTGATGACGATCAAACATGCGATTTCAAAGATCTAGTAGGCGACTGAGTGGGCGTTGAATTATTATATAACTCAGTCAAGACAGAAGTCAAGTTAGTTCCAGTTTCAGTTAGAGATCAGACGGAGTTATAGACGAGATGTGGTAAGGAAAGCCACATCAGGCCGAAGGGGCCATTGGGCCCTGATGAGTTGGGGTCCAGCGAAGATGCAGTAATGAAAGAGCATCTGGTGAACGAGAAAGACGCAACGTTGACGGCCATAAGAATGAGGGTCAAAATATGGCAGTTTCTGTTCGGTCTCCAGCTCCCTCTCACACGCAAAACTTGAGTAACCTTTTCGAACCCTTGCAATAAAGTGAGAGGTACATATTTTGTTAAAGAAGTCTTCCTGCGTCTGTCTTTATTATTGTGTCATGATACGGCATATAAGAATACAACAGAAACACCTGGGACCTACCCTGTGGCATGAAAGCCGGTGCATTCGATCAGTGAGTTATCTAGAGTCATCAAAGCCAATTGTAGCTAAGTCGCCCGACCTTTATGTGAGCAGAACGACTGCAACCGATGCGAGGATAAAGGAATGCACATCGGTCTCGTTATAGTATGAAGCGCTGTGGCCGGGAACGATTGCACTTAAAGGCCTCGTAGTAGCCTATAATGCATTTGTGCATATCAACCCACCCTTTGCAGTACAATGTGATGCATGGGCGATTTTAATGAGTGTTAAGCTGATTTGAATTCAGAATTTTTCTTGTCTTTGATTAGTTAGCAGACCAAGGCTTCCTAACTAAATATTCATCACTCGAGTAAATATGAATCCATAACTTTTTTTGCAAACTGCTAGCTGCGTGGTTCAGGGTTTGAAATCGGGTCATCGATTCCATTTCGAGCGACGATAACTGTTAGACTAGAGGCTCTTTCATGTGAATATGTATTTGTATTTTAATGTATAATAATAACGGGGTTCAATTAATTATTTCAGTAGTTAAATCTTTTATTAGATAAACTTAGAATTTAAAGCCGAGTTGCGAGATTTCATTTGTGATCTAGGTCAAGGCTGGAGAGAGTATTGGTTTATCAATTCATACTTGGGGATGTCAAGCGTTTGCTTGCTAATTCGAGGATAGACAATTGTTTAGAATCAGCTGATATTCCCTATTTACCAACCCCTCCGCTCAGGCAGGATATGACACGAGGTCAATGTTTAAGCGAGGTTTAACAGGTTTGAATTCACAGTTTTCCTTCTGCTAGACTAGTTGCCTCACCAAGACTGAAAAACCTAGTCTGCTCTACTATTTACCCATAGCTGGAGGGAGAATAATTGGATTCATACCGTTCTCAAGGGTATTAGTGCTATGTGAAATGCAACCAGTTTCGACCAGGATTTGAACTAGTGTCGCCATGTCCATTTCCTACGAAGATAACCATTACACCACGGGCACCTCCTGGATCAGCTGATGTTTAATATCCAAGGATAAATAATTGTGTATAATCAGCTGATATTCGGCCTTAGCAGTAACGTATCACTTTAAGATAACGTAATAAATAGTTATATATATATATATATAGATATATATATATATATATATATATATATACATATATATATATATATATATATATATATATATATATATATAAGGTCGGATTCTGAAACTAAGACAAAAGGTTGGAGGACTCGACGGAAAAAGACCAGAGGGAAAACGATAAAAAATATAGATACTGACGGCCGAAAAAAGCTGGTAGTGAGGAGGACGATGGGAAATCCATGTGGATGATGGCTGGACGAGTTTTGAAAAGGAAAACACATTGAGCATGCCAACTTCAATCGTCGACTTTGGTAGAGAAACAGCTGTGAGGTTGGTGAGACCATAGATGGCCGGTGATGTTAAACTTGTGGTCGGATTTTGCTCTCTAAATCTGAATGCCTCAATCATCACAAGTATACTAAGAGACAAAACATACACACAGGTTTCTCTCCTAGAAAAGAAATGGGATTTGCGCAATGTGTAATAGAATTTGTAAGTTGGTTTCTGGTTTCCAAAGACATTCGTGTGTCCACAAGAATCAAATACAACAAATTAATCCAATCGATCTTGTATGGAGGGCGTCCTTCTTGTATCACATGCGTTTCAGACGTTCTGTATCGGCAACAGAATTGTTGGGTTGCTTGAGATGAAAGGAGCAGAAGGGTGCTGATGGTTTAGGGGGATTATGAGGGACGGCAGGGATCTGTAAGATATTAAAAAGTTGCTATATATATATATATATATATAGGCTATTTCGGTAACACTGCATGCATATATATATATATATATATATAGGGGATTAATTTGTGCAGCTGCTGTTTTCCCTGTAAGTGGAAGCCATTTTAGTTGGTCTCTTTCTGGAATTGAACTCCGATTCCAGTAACCCGTATTAACCATACGAGGAACTTAATTGACCATCGAGATTTCATAGGTATGACACTATATATATATATATATATCGTACCCAACCTCGATATATATATATATATGTGTGTTATTTGAATATATATTGAAGATAGATAGATAATGACGTTCATTTTTATCAAGTGAACATTAGTATTGAAACATTAAAAAGTTTGTATTTTTTTTTACTCTAATAAATAATTAGGCGCTTTGCAAGATGTAATGCTTAGTGTACTTAGTTACGAGACCATGACAAGTGAGTTCTGTTGTGGCCAGAAAGAAGACATGGAATAAAATTAAGTAGATGGAACAAGCGTATTGAATAACAGAATAAAATGTACAGAATGTACAAATGTAGTATATTGACCTTCGACCCCGCCAAACAGGCCATTCGAAAGACGGCGGAAGCGCATATTCCATTGGCGTGGGTTAGCTTGGCTGACAATATGAGACAGGGTTAAAATCCCACGGTACAGCCACTAACTGATGCACCGGAAGAGAGTGACCTGTGAAATGCATGACATTTTTTTCCGTTTGATGACGATCAAACATGCCATTCCAAAGACGACCGAAGTGACACATCCCGATGGTCAGATATCGGAAGAAATTTCGGGTGCGTAGAGGCGTGTCCATATCTCCGCATGGGAGTTTGAAGGTAATATAAGGCCGACGGATTGGACGGAAGACAGTGAAAAAGTCCACGGTTCACGAAATCTTGTCCTGTCGTTGCCCCGTGTGCGTTGTCTCAGCCATCGTCAACTTACATCGAAGAGTCCAAGCCTTATAGACGAACGATTCTAATTTCTCTCCTGATTGCTCCTACATCACACAGGCGTCCGTCGAGAAAATGAATATATATTGTTATATATAATACTTGTTGTCGTTTGCTTGGCCAGAGCGGAACGTAACACAAAATAAGAGTATTAGTACAGACGGAAGAAGTATCTGTCCAAAAACTGTCGGGTTCGACCGCTGGGAGGAAGTCTCGCGGAAAGTGAATATGGTTAGTAAAGGAGGAAGGTCACAATACCAAGTTCGTTTCTCACTGCATGTTCATATAATTTTGACTTTGTTTCTACCTAATGTCAGCAGATCCACTTTTTTACTCGATTTTCCACCGGGCAGACCGCTGAGAAACATTAGATATATTTAGTTTAATATACTTAATACCAACTTTACTTAGATATATTTACTTTAAAACATAGTCTACAATTAGTATACTTCGTAATTACGGAGCAGATCATCTCTCTTTTTTCAATGTGTGTGTCTTATCCCCTCCTACTCCTCGAAAAACACAGGAGATGCCAGATAAAACCTTACAATACAATTTCACACAGTAATAAATGAAATTTAAGATCTTGATTGGTTGGTTGGTTGGTTGGTTGGTGTTTTATGGTATATCATCCTTTGTGGGTTATATAAAGCCAAATTATATATCTATATATATTATTTGAAAGGGTGCAGTTTACAGGGATTTAGACCCATCAATATTTGGAAGCACTTTCAATTCCACGATTTCAAGTCATTTATAAAACACCGACTAAGCATTTTTCATAATGTATTTATTTCATAACATATTTACTTTATAACGCAATTTCTATTTCTTAAAAAAGAACAAAACTTTAAAAAATAAATAAATTAAAAGAATACAAAACATAAAAATTAGAAAAAAAAAAAAGAAATTATTAATTTTTTTATTCCATTTTTTATTTTTTTTATTTTTTTATTTTTTTGTCCCACTGTGGCGCCAGATTTCGTTTTGTTTGGTTCGGAAATATGGTCTACAGCATTGATTGACGTCCATGTTTGTCATATTTAGAAATAGCATTTGGAGTTCTTTGTTTATACTGGAAATATCTATAATTCTCTCTCTCTCTCTCTCTTTCTCTCTCTCTCTCTCTCTCTCTCAACTGATCGTTAGTATTTATAGAGGTGACCAGATTACAGTATGGAAAAATATTAAATTTGAAAAAATATTTCATCATCATCAAATTGAACAGCTGGCATGGGTTTCCCAGGCTCTCTCTCTTTCGCCAGTCGTTCCTATCCTCCATCAGTCCCGGGTTGTCTGTTAATTTACATCTTGTGTCCATAGATAGTTGTTGTTGATATGTTCTTCTTGGTCGTCTAACACAGGCACGTCCATGTGAAGTGGTCCATTAAAGAAAGTCACTGATGTTTTCATTCTTGCTTCTTCCAGCAGTATCCCGCGTGCCTTGTTCGTCTTACTTGGATAGTTCTATAGATAGGAGGTAGGTGGCCGTATAACTGTTGTTTGGTGGGATGTTACTTCCACTTCCAGGATTTGGTCAATCTGTCTTTATCTCAAAATCTATGAGAATTTTATGGGCCTCATTCTGTAAGACTGATTCTAGGTTGTAAATATACCATTCGTTCGTATATTCAAAATCTAAATATCTTGCACAATTCCCAGTGGATCGTCTTTCCCAACGAGTCATACCTAGTATTGTACACTTTTGTGTTAGTTTGTTTTCCTTGCTTCCTATGTGATTGACAATTTCACATTTTTCCCCGCGTAATCTACATTTGCTATTTTTTTGGCCTGTTATCTATTTTCGTTTTAATATAGCGTTCTTAAGCGCTGCTATCAAAAGAGAATCAGTTTCTCTCCTAAGGTTTCTCTTCCGTAGTTATATCAAAGTTTTCTCGTGAACAATTTCGTCAGTTTATCGTTTGAAATCTCTATGCATTTGTTCTTTTCTATTTCTGTTTCCTGGTTTTTGCTATTTTTCTCTGTGGTCTTATTTTACCAATGCTTTTATTGGCAATTGTTGTTAGTCTCTATTTGATCTTCTAATGTAATTCTTGAGTCTTTCTGTTGATTTGTCTACGCAATTTCCTTGGGTCTACAGGACTTTTCTCAGTATTCTAACTAATGTCAGCAATGCTGTAGTCTTGATATTTCAATTCGTCCACTAATTTCCAATTTCTCCAGTCTCTTCTCCGGGATTTTGTGGACGATTCTGACAGTGCTAATAATAATTTTTCCTTGACCCTCAACTTCCTCAGCTTATTAATTTCTCTTACAAGGTCCAAATATTTGTCTATCCTATCCTCTTTTCTTTTTTTTAGATTTTCCTTCAGTGGTCTGCCAACACGGCAAAATCCAGAACGTGGCATTTTTTTTTACTTGTTTTTGTTTTGGTCTTCTGGCTGAGAATGGTGATCCATCTTTATCTCAAAATCTCAGATTATTATCATGAGTGTTTTTCACGCCAGCGTTAGCTGATGGTCTTTCACTGGAGTTTGAGTGACAGCAAGTCTCCTCAAGTCTCAATGACTCTTCTCAGTATCCTGGCTGTTCCCAATAATGTAGTATTTTGGATGATCTCGACTCGTCCACTTAGTTCCAAGTCCTCCAGTCCTTTTAATAATCTTTTTTTGACTGTACCAAACTGGTATTTTATTGTATTGAACAAAAAAATCCAATTGGTATTATCGTCACTTTCATGTTCCACAGTTTTTATCAATTCTCTAGCAAGGTCGACGTAGTAATCTTTTTTTTTCCTTTTCTTTCAGTTTTATTCTTTAGTCAGCTGGTCCACAATTTGGCAAGTTCTTTTTTGTTGTTGTTGTTGTTGTTGTTGTTGATTATTATAAGGTCAAGTGTTCTGGCTGAGATTAGGTGATCCGTTTGTAATTCAACATCCCATTATCATTATTATTATTATTTAATTGTTGTTTTGTTTTTTGTTTCGTAGTGTCCTTCACTGGATATTTTCCCAAGACCTGGGACGAGGAAAAGTATCTATGTATCTATGTTTTTACTGTCGCTTTTGGGTGATATTTTGAAGTCACTGATATTACTCTTTTCATGAGATTAGCAGTTGCCCAAAGCGCATTTTTTTATATTTCATTTTACCCTGATTCCTTGAATCTTATTAATTTCTTTAGCTTTACTAATCATTGTTATCGTTACTTTTCCCACGAAATTTATCTGATCGCCTTTCACTGGAGTTTGAGTGACAACAAGTCTCTTCAAGTCTCCAGGCTCAGTAGTCTGACTGGTCTCAATAATGCAGTAGTCTTGTCTCGTCATCCGATTTCTATCTCTTCCAACCCGCTTATCAAGAAAATCGTTCCGAGTGAACCAATTAGATTCAGTATCACAGTCACCTTCATGTTCCATAGCTTTCCCATTTCTCTGGAAAGGTCTAAGTACTTGTTTAACTCTTCTTTTCTTTATTTTCATTCTGTGGTCTGCTCGGACAGTAAGGTCCACTGGTGCACAGGTTCTGTCTTTTTGGATTTTTTTTTTTTTTCTGTTTTGGCTTTTTTTAACTGGCTGGTATTCGACCCGTTTCTATCTCAAAATCCCAGAGAATTTTGAGCGTTTAATTCTCCAGGACTGATTCTGGTAATTTATATACAATTTTTTAGAATAGTCAAATTTTAATTTTTTTGTCCAATTCCCAGAGGATCATCTTCCTGAATCAGACGTTTTTAGTCTTAGCATTTTATGTATTCTGTATTCTTTGTTTAATGGCATATCAACATTTGTAGGTTATTTAATGCCAAAGCTATTCTCATAGAAGAACAGTAGTGGTACTATTTAACCCACAGCTGGGAGGATAAGGGGGTTCATACTTTTCCCAATGGTATTTGTCCGAAAGTGAACGTAATAGCGCGATTGGAGTACGAACTCGCGTACTACGATTCCGCAGTCCATCGCTTTAACCATTACACCACGAGGACACCCCCAAGAAAAGTTTTGCATAAAAAGAATTCTTGATGCCTATATACAAAACAGGGATAAAGCCAATTATTAGTAGAATTATGTATATCTCTTTTCGCTTTAACATAGTTGGCCCTTATAGAATTGTTTTGTTCTCTTATTCAAAGAGATTCGATTTATCATAGGAGGTTTCTCTGTCTTAGCCATGTCCACGTCTTCTAATGTGAGCTTTCGTTAGTTTGTCATTTGAAATGTCCATATAGCTCTTTTTTTTTTCCATTTTTCGTTTCTTTGTTATTGCTGTTACATTAATTTGTATGTTGTCTGTGCTGTTTCTAATCGCTGTGATTGCCCAGTCGGCTGGGGCTGTAGAATGCACTGACTGCACCTCTGCAGAGAGGTAAGACCCCCCCTAAAGAGTGTCCAGGATATAACACTAAACAATCTGATGGTGAAGTTCCAGCAGTGCTGGAGCTTTGGGGAATGCGGAGTACCCCTTCATTGACATCGCTCCCAAGTCCACTCTGGCCCGGAGTGGTAGCACCTGATAGGGCCCTATCTATGGGTTAAATAGAACTAACAGCATACTTATGCTAAACCGAATTGTTTGATTAAGCTGAACAGCTTGAAAGAGAAATGTTTTTGACAATTAAACCGTACTTACATTTAAACTGTGTACTTGTGCTGGACTGAATTATTTCAAATAGAACTGTTTTTTGACATTGAGACTGTATTTACACTAAACTGAATTGTTTAACATAGAACTGTTTTGACATGTAACTATGTGTAAACAAAATCTGTACTTAAACTAAACTAAATTAGCTGAATTAGAATTGCTTGACTAAACTGAATAGCTAGAAAGAGAAATGTTTTCACAATCCAACTGTACTTACATTCAAATTGCGTTCTTATGTTACACTGAATTATTTGAAATTGAACTGTTTTTGACATTGAAACTGTACTTACAATAGACTAAATTGTTATATATAACTGCTTGAATAGTTTGAAATGGAAATGTTTTTGACAATTAAACTGTGTACTCATGCTAAACTGAATTGTTTTAAATAGAACAGATTATTTACATAAGAATAGATTAGGCTTTAAATAACCTACAAATGTTGATATGCCATAAAACCCAATAAACCAAACCAAACCTAATCACTGTGATGAGTCTTTTTTTTGTTATTTTTTATGTAGTCATCGAGTCCTCGAATTAGAGCATCTTCACTATCTTCAATTCTGGCGAGTCTTCTTCCTTCTTCTTTCTTTGGCACATAGAGTCGGTCTATGTCACCTCTCTGATGTAAGGCCTTGTGCATCCTCATTAGCTTTCTTCTCCTCTGTTTTATTCGTTGAAGGTCTTACCTCGTCCATTTCTAGAATGGTACCGAGTATCTTACAACAGGGATGGCTCTGGGGTTGATGAGATTCCTGTTGCAGAGCTTGGTTGCGAGAGATATTCTATTTCGTTTGGATTATTGTTTGTTTTTTTTGTTTGTTTTTTTACATTTCTTTTCTTTTATCTGCACTTGTTCGATAGTGTTTGCTTCCAGTAAGTTGTAAGTTTTTTTTTCTCCGAACGCTCTGATTCTTTCTTGATTTGGGAATTCTATTACTACCATCATTCGTATAATTATCATTATTTGTGACTGTAGTGTTAGTAGTGGTAGCAGTAATAGTAGTTGAATCAGTAGTAGTAGTAGTAGTAGTATTCGTCTTAAATCATACAACGAAAGTTGGCATGTAGGAGAAAGAAAGAACTAACCATCCATTACTGCCTACCAGCAATTAAAATGATTTGGAAACAATAGCCGAAATATTGAAGGCTCTTCCAAATTTTATAGAATTCATTAATCAATTTTGACAAGTGATTGAAACATAAAATATATTCATATTCTTATATGAATGTTAAGGTTTACAAGACGCAATCAATTATATATATATATATATATATATATATATATATTGAGAGAGAGAGAGAGAGAGAGAGATAATCAAGTCACATCAGAACAGTTAAAGGGATAGATAAAAGATTGAATCACTGAGTATATATACTTTTCAAGATACAATTAGTATATTATCTATTTGTGTTAAAGACGCCCATATATAGATAGATACATACATCTATATGTAGAATACCGAATGATATGGTTATTTTCATAATTTTATTTTTCTAAATCGATTATTAGAAAAAATCAAATCTCTCAAGAAGAGAAAAACCTTCATTTTACAGAATTATCTGATAGATAGATAGATAGATGTGTAAAGTCATAGATGGGTAGGCTGACAGATAGACATATATACAAGCAAACAGATAGATAGATAGATAGATAGATAGATAGATAGATAGATAGATATTGCGAAAAACCAGAGCTGATAAGCAGACAGATAGATATCTACACAGAAAAACAGATATACATACATATATATATATATATATATATATATATATATATATATAGTGCAATCATAAGAATTGAGTTTCCTTCTAATTGCACTGCATACGCTGTGTATGAGTTTTGTTATATAAACCTGGGAGGAAAAAGATATGCAACACTAGCCATATCGACCACTCACATAGATTTATATGATATTCCTCATAGTCCACACCCAATGTCTTCGGATGCTGACTGGATCCTGATATATATATATATATATAAGCGAAATAGTTAAAAGACCTAAAATGGTAATCAACTATGTGATTAAGAAGCGGGGAATTTTTTTGATAGTCATCTTACTTTTCTTTGTTTCGAATGATATTACAAATTATTGAGAACCAACGAACACTGGTTTGCATTGAGTATTCCACAGCAAGGGTATTTGTAAACATTTCAAACGCCCTGCTTCCCTATGTCTCAAACGATTCTCATAGAAAATCTAGCAAAAAAACAAGCTTCAACATGAAAACGCTTACAAACAACGTCGACCTTTAACTTTTTTTAAAATCAATATTTGATTTCGTGCTTTCGTCTGTTTACCTGATAGTCAATTAAAGTTCTGATTTGAAGAGAGGAATCGTCCATGTTTCTCTTATGAAAGATATTAAACAATTTCTTGTTTGCGAAGATAAAAGCAGAAAATGAACAAAGAGAATAACATCATCTTCCAACCAAAAAACAAAGCCACCTGAATAGAATGTTTGGCTGATTGTTTATTTTTTTATGGCATATCAACCTTTGTAGGTTATTTTATGCCAAATCTATTTTTGTACAAATAATCATTTATATTTCAAACAATTCAGTTCAATATGATTACGCAGGTTAATTTTCAAAAACATTTCTATTTCAACTTATTCACTTTAGTCAAACAGTTTCAGTTCAACCAATTCAGTCTAGTATAAATATCACTTTTATTTACATATAGTTAAATGTCAAAACAGTTATATTTCAAACAATTCAGTTTAGCCTAAGTACAGTTTTAATGCCAAAACCGTTTTATTTCAAACAATTAAATTTAGCATAAGTATGCAGTTTAAAAAACCAATATTGAAACATTTACCTCTGTTGGCACGTGAGTTCAAATCATTCCTCTCCCTTTTAGCGTTTATTTACTACTGAATTTTAGGTATGTTTGGAGACGGTCTACTGTTCGAGTCAGGGGGTGGGGGGAGGGATACTAATTTCATCATTTTTTCCTAGTCAGTATGTCTTTAAGTCCTATTAATTTAAAATGCTGAATTTTACTAAATGTTATGCTGTATTTTTGTTTGTAAAATAATGCTTAAACTGTGCGTTTTAAATGTAAAGACACGCTTACTCTACTATAAACCCAAATTGAATATATGACTCTGTCCAAATGTCAGCGAACACGGCAAAACGTTTTTGAATCTCTTCTATAATTTAAAAATTCTTAAACCCTAACAGTAGTTTAGAAGAAAAAGTAAAAGCCTAAAACACCCAGTGCTACCACACACAAAAAAAAATTGTCATTTGTAAAAGCTCTTTAATTCCTGAAGCCTCCTCGGTTCCCAACGGTAGTATAGAAGAAAAACTAAAAAGCCTAGGAAAATGTCCCAATACCGCTAAAAAAAAAAAAAATCAGTACCAGTGAAAGTCTGACGAAAGTACCTTAATTAACTAAGTCAAAATTTAAGAAAACTAAATCAAAATTACCCTCCCCCCTTTTTTTACGTACACATGGGAAGCAGCATGATGTACGTAAAGGTATTTGAATAAACCCATGGACGACCAAACTCAATACCTAAACAGGTTCTGGGCGCGAGTTTGACGACTTTACGCTCAGGATCGTTAGTTCGATCGGGGAACTACTGCTGCTCCTCTATAAGAGTGGCTTCTATAGAAGAGAATAAAACAGACATCGAAAGATAACCATGACCTACACTCAAACCACATACACAAACCGCATCGCTCTCCGCGCGGGTAAAAAAGGGGCGCGTCCTGCTGAGGTTGGAGCCCTGGCCTCAGTGTTCGAAAAATCAGCTACAGAGCTCAAACGATCAAAACTACTAAAATGCAAGCAAACACTACAAATAGCCACATTTAACGTAAGAACCTTAAATAGAATAGGACAACTACCAGAGCTAATCGCATCGGCCGAAGAATATAAGATTGACATAATATGCATACAAGAACACAGATACACGCACACCAAAGATATCAAATATCACGAAACTGGCAATGGATGGTCGCTCGTCACTGTATCCGCATGGAAAAACTCTGTCAACGCCGCAGTAGGATTACTTATAGGACCTAGAGCATTAAAAACGCTAAATAGCATTGAGAAAATACAACCTAGAATGATGGCAGCTACTTTTAGCGTCAACCCCAGAGCAACAATCATCTCATGCTACAGCCCTACCAATGTGAGTGAAGAAACTGAACCAATCACCTTCTACGATGAGTTATCCTCATTAGTGCGTAGCATCCCGAAACACATGTTAGTCATTGGCGGAGACATGAATGCCCAAATCGGGAAAAACGGAAACAACAAATACAACCTCCACAACACGTCAAATAGGAACGGGCAATATCTAACAGATTTCATGATAGAAAATAGATTAGCATGCCTCAATACAAACTACCAAAAAAGGGAGGGCAAACTATGGACATACACGTACGCGAACAATACTAAAGCTCAGATAGACTCCGTCATTATAAACAAGAAATGGAAAAATAGTGCAATGAATTGCGAGGCATACTCCTCTTTCGAGGGTGTGTCCACCGATCACCGATTAGTCACGGCGAAAATACGGTTAAGCCTACGAAAAAACGCCAAACGAACAGCGACCACCAAACATTATGACTGGGCCCTTTTGAACAAAAGAGACGTAAGAGATAAATACGTATTAGAATTAAGAAACAGATTCGAAACACTACAAGAAAAGACGGAAGAAAGTACACCAAATAACAAATATGAAAATTTCGTCAATGCGCACCACGAGGCAGCAGCGAAATGAATTCCAACAAAACTCAAAACTAAATATAGAGTCCCATGGGAAACTTTAGCGGTGAGAGAAAAACGGGCACTAGTGAAAACAGCCTCCAAAAACTATCGAAAAAACCCAACAAACACAAATGCCTTAAAACTAAAAACGGCACAATATCAATTCGCAGGCATATATATAAAGGAACAGACAGAATACATTCAAAATCAGATAGATAAGATTAGAGACTCGGTGGAAGATAGACAATCTAGAATAGCCTGGCAAACAATAAACGAAGTGGGTAGAAGAAAGAACACAGCCAAAGCAAAACTGAAAGCAGCAAGCCAACAAGAAAGAATAAAACTGTGGAAACAGCACTTCGAAACCTACTAGGAAACCCACCGAAAATAACACATGAACCAATCACTAGAATAATTAGTAAACAATTAGACATTAAACTAGGACCGTTCACACAAGAAGAACTCGACTCGGTTCTCAGAAAAATTTAAAATAGGAAAGCTGCAGGGCTGGACGAGATTCCCCCAGAAGTATGGAAGACCAGACGATTCGACGACATCCTGCTCCGACACTGCAACGCAGTATACAATCAAAATCCGATAGATAGATGGATGAAGGGATGCATGCTCCCCTTCCCTAAAAAGGGGGACCTCGGATTAGCCAAAAACTACCGAGGCATAACACTTACATCCATAGCAACCAAAATCTACAATGCCCTACTACGAAACTGCATAGAACCCAAAATCGACAACATACTTAGGAAAAACCAAAATGGCTTCCGAAGTAATAGATCCACTACCTCACAAATATTAACCATCCGTAGAATCTTTGAAGGTGTACGGACAAAAACCTTACAAGCGACATTAATATTTGTTGACTTTACCAAGGCTTTCGATTCCATTCACAGGGGAAAGATGGAACAAATCCTACTAGCGTACGGCATACCTAAAGAAACCTTAGCGGCAATAACGATTCTCTATAGAAACACCAAAGTAAAAGTACGATCACCAGATGGAGACACAGAATACTTCGACAGTGTAGCAGGAGTACTACAAGGGGACACGCTGGCACCGTACCTCTTTATCATTTGTCTAGACTACGTACTTAGAACATCGATTGACAAAATCAGAGAGAATGGCTTCGAGCTGACGCAGAAAAGAAGCAGAAGGTACCCTGCAAAAACAATTACCGACGCCAACTATGCCGATGACATAGCGATACTGGCAAATACACCCGACCAAGCCAAAACACTACTGCATAGTTTGGAACGAGCAGCCGCAGACATAGGCCTCCATGTTAATGCACACAAAACGGAATATATGTGCTATAATCAAACGGGGGACATCTCCACTCTAGAAGGAACCCCTCTTAAACTAGTAGACAAATTCACTTGCCTAGGAAGCAGCGTCGAATCAACCGAAAAGGACATCGAAACGAGGTTAGCGAAAGATTGGAAAGCTATCAATAGGCTATCGACTATATGGAAATCAGACCTAACCGATAAAATGAAACGCAGTTTCTTCCAGGCAGCGGTCACATCGATACTGCTATGTGGCTGCACTACATGGACGCTAACAAAACGGCTGGAGAAAAAGCTAGGCGGCAATTACACAAGAATGCTGCGTGCAATCTTGAACAAGTGCTGGCGGCAACACCCCACAAGACACCAACTGTACGGCCACCTGCCCCCTATCACGAAAACTATTCAAGTTAGACGAACCAGACATGCAGGACACTGCTGGAGAAGCAGGGACGAACTCATAAGAGATGTACTCTAATGGACCCCAAACATGGCCGTGCAAAAGCAGGGCGACCAGCACGAACATACATTCAGCAGCTATGTGAGGATACGGGATGTTGTCCTGAAGACCTACCTAGGGCGATGAACGATAGGGTGGAGTGGCGAGAGAGGGTCAGGATATGATGATGATGACGCAGTTTAAATTCAAAAAACCATAAACTCTCGAAAATACGGTTTAGTTCTATTTGACCCATAGATAAGACCCTATCAGGTGCTACAATTCCGAACCAGAGAGGACCTGGGAGCGATGGTAATGAAGGGTGCTCCGCATTCCCCTAAGTTCCAGCATTACTGGAGCCTTACCATCAGATTGTTGAGAGTTATATCAGGACACTCAAGAGGGGTCTTACTTTTCTGCAAAGATGCAGTTGGTGTACTCTACAGCCCCAGCCGACTGAACAATGAATAGAAATTTGATAAGGAACAGTTCAGACAAACTGAAGATTTAGTATAGAGAATAGAAATTTTCGCCATTTTTTTTTATAAAAGAGGCAATCTTATCCTAAAGGAACGATACAAAGATTTTATCATTTAGAGTAAAGTATTATGCAATCAAAATGGGTATTATTAGGTATCATTTATTGCCAAAATCTACAACAGTGAAACTATCTAACTAAAAATAAAATTGGAACTTCTCTGAATGTACAAATAATCTTGGATTTTGATAGATAGATGGATCGATAGATAGATGACCACGACAATACGATCTTTGAAACATATAAATTATTATAGACTAAAATTACCGAAAAAAAAATTTTGACATCTGAGTCAGGTCTTTAAACTAAGTCGAAGACATCTGTTTTGAAAAAAAAAAAAAAAAAAAACAAATAGAAGAAAATATAGTTTCGGTTTTGTAGAATGGTCTGTTCTCAATTATCAACAGTGGAAATTTCCACAATCTCTGAGATTTTATGAATATTAAGAAAGACAATTTAGTTTATAGCTAAAATTATTTATATATTCAATTTGTACAAGCAGTAAATTAGTCAGAATGGTTGGTTGGATGGTTGTTTGGGTTTTATGGCATATCAACTTCTGTGGGTTATTTAATGTCAAATCTATTTTTACACAAATAATAAGTTATATTTGAAACAATACAATTTAGAATGAATACACAGTTTAATTGTCAAAAACATTTTTACTTCAACCAATTCAGTTTAGTCAAATAGTTCTAATTCAAACAATTCAGTTTAGTGTAACTAAACAGTAAAATACCAAAACTAATCTATTTCAAACATTCAATTTAGCATAAGTACGCAGTTTAGTTCTATTTGACCCATAGAGAGGGCCCTAGAAGGTGCTATCACTCCGTGTCTGAGTGGACCGAAGAGCGATGGCAATGAAGGGGTACCCCGCATTCCCCAAAGTTCCAGCATTACTGGAGCCTTACCATCAGATTTTTTAATATCATATCTCGGACACTCATTGGGGGGAGTGTCTTACACCCCCTACAGAGGTGCAGTCAATGTCTTCGACAGCCCCAGCTGACTGGGTAAAAGCGAGGGAGTATTTTTTAGACCATTATATATACGTTTTTTTTTGTTTACTGCATTTGAATGACGTTATCATGAACATCATCATCGTCATCAAGTACTGTGTTCACATACTCTCTCTCTCTCTCCCTCTCTCTCTCGCCATCTTTCAAGGCTCATAGATCTTCTAGACAGTATCAAGTGTCCAAAAAAGCTGATGTCTGTAAGTCATTGATGTTCAACAAATACTGGTTAATCCATCTGCAAGATTCCATTCTAGCACGTCACTCATGGTTTGTGAGATGGGAGTTAAGTGACCGCACAGCTGCTATTTTGTCGGATGCAACTTCAGGGAAATATTCCAAACAGCTCGTAGCCTTCGTGTGTACTTCCTATGTAGTTTTTTCCTCAATGTGTTTCGCTTGCGTCCGGGTAGTGCAATTATACGGTAGTACTGAAGTTTTATTTTATTATTGAGATCAGAGGTATTATGAACTTATGAATTATCTCATATAAATATTGTTAGTTACATTCCCATTCAGGGTTATAATACGTATTGAATTGTAATTACATCTCATTTCTATATTGATCCTTCATCGCCCATCTCCTCCATTCCCTCTTTGATTGTTTGGTCTGTCGCCTCATATCACTTTGTCTATGTCTTCTCGCCATCTTTGTTCTAAATCAATGTTGCGACTCCAACTGCTTACAATTCTTTTGTTTTCGAATGAGCCACAAGAGACACATTTTTATTTTATTTTATTTCTTACTTGGCAACTTCCATTATGCATTCGCCCGTCGGAGAATCAGTGATCGGAACACAGATGGAACTTCACAATCGATTTCGTCGGGCGATTCTCACTGACAAACCATATCTTATTCCTGTACAGCTAATGTCATATGAACACGTGACTCTTCGTCCAATTAAAGCCACACTCTCAAAACGACCTTAGGGGTCATCCCACATCAATCAAACTGGATGACATCCAATAGTCTTTTCCACATCATTCTAAATATATATATACTACCTGTCAAATAAAAGATTTCGCCAATCAATTATTCACCACGCTATCATTTTATAATGAAAACGTGATAAATAATAAAATCCTTGTATGTGGGATTAGAATAAAATTGATTTTTTCTAAAAGATTGCTTGGTGTACTTATTTAAGTGTGATAGAGCAAAAATATCTTATAATATATATTTTGATTGTATAAAGTTTCCTCAGAAATAAAGTAAAAGTAAATTTGAGGGTGACCCAAAGGTTCCCTTTTAAATAGCTACAACACTGAGGTGTAGGAAAGGTGCTATTCCATATTCTGGATTAGTCCTCTTTATTCTTGATCCGTACCTTATAATGCTGAGTATTAAATAAGGCAGCATTAAGTACCATTTTTTGAGTCTTTGGTATGACTCAATTTCGGACTGAACCCTTGCCTCCCGGACCATTGGTGAACACACTAGCCATTATGCCAATGGCCCGGTCTAGATAATAAGATCCTGTCATGTGTGATTTAGAAAAAAATACTTTTTATGAGAATTATGATAAACTACTTAAATATGGGTGATATTGCCAATATCACCGAAGAATATAATTGTTGATTATTTAATGTTCCACTTGAAACTGCAACAGTTATTAGAGGGTACTTATTTTCGATTTTTTGGCCTGGGTATTTGGTTTATATATATATATATATATATACTTTTACTTTATTTCTAAGGAAACTTTATACAACAAAAACGTATATTATAAGATATTTTTAATTGAATTTATACATACATATATATATATATATATATATATTTACTAAAGCAAATATATATATATATATATATATATATATATAAGCAAGTAGTATTTTCACTTTTGGAGAGCTCAAAACAAAGTTTAGACAAATTAATTCACGGGCGTTGGCTTTGT
Source organism: Sepioteuthis lessoniana (assembly GCA_963585895.1). NCBI lineage: Eukaryota > Metazoa > Mollusca > Cephalopoda > Myopsida > Loliginidae > Sepioteuthis > Sepioteuthis lessoniana. The sequence continues at coordinate 17,146,822 of OY757933.1, forward strand.
AGATGGTCTTTTTTGTAATATGATCTTAAATATACTTTTTAAATGTATATCTGCAAGATTAAGGTTTGTCAGTTTGAAAATCCAAATCCTCTAAATGTAATATAATGGCGGAGGGATTTCGTTTTATATATCTTGCCTTTCAGTTTAGTTAGGATGAGAACCTTTCGCTTAGTGCATGGTTTAGTTAGGTGCAACATTAACGCAGGTGTTCACGCGCGCGGAGAGGGTGTGTCATTCAGAGATGTCAAAATAAAAATCCCAAATAGGAATTGGGTGACATCACGCACCGGTAGTGTGGGCTGAGATTTGAGAAAAAGCAGAGAGTTGAGTTCCCTCTTCGGAGGAAGACGGTTGACTAGCAGAGCTGGACGAGGCCAGACGACTTTGGGCCCTACGGGCGCCGCTTGTTGGTTGGGTTGAGAGCTGACGATGTAAAAGCAGTCAGCATAGAAAGATTGTGTCTCTCTCTTCTCATGTCGAAAAACCTTAAAAACTCAAAAAGGTGAATAAAAGTTTCATACCTTAACCAATTTCGTAAAGTTTCGTGTTTTTAGATTCCCGATGTCTATTTCACACAGCCGTATAGAAGTATAGAATCTATTTATAGTTTCGGTTGATCCTTACGTGTTTTATCATATTTGTTTGTATGGTATGGTTAAATAATTTTTTCTTTGTTGATTTTATTCTTAATGCTGAGGAATTCCCTCAGGTTTGGGAAGAGTAGTTTGAACGTTCTATATTTCCATTTTTAACTAGAGGAATTATATTACGAATTGAATTACCATAACCAGAAAATCCCAGGAACACTTACGCACGACATACAGAAACACTGGACTGCTATTTCGACCTTACTAGGTCTCATCAGCTGTGGATACTGTGATCTCCTCCATTGGAGATCGAACCAGTGACTACAGATTGCAGAGCCGAAACTCTACAACTGAGCCATAGTCTATATCGCACACAAGTGACCAAAGGTGACCATGTCCACTGTAAAGAGTACAGATGTAAATTGCAAGACACATGTAAATTAATTGGCCGCGCAATTACCATGACTAGTTGATTTGGCGTCACTTGTGTGCGATATGGATTGATGAATCAGTTGTACAGTTTCAGCTCTGCTATCTGTTGTCGCTGTTTCGATCTTCAGTGGTGGAGATCACGGTATGCACTGCTGATGAGACCAAATAAGGTTGTAAGAGCCGTCCAATGTTTCTATATGTCGCGCGGAAGTATTGCCGGATTTTCTGATTATTGTAATTCAATTCACAGCAGTTTGAATGTTTTGTTTTCTCCATTATTCATTTAGGTGTAAGGTTTTGAATTTGTGATTTTTTTCAAATTATCTCTTTTAGGAATTGGTGGGGGATCTGTGTTCTTTGCGATGTTTTGTTTGGGTTAATGACTTCCGGTGGAAATTTGAATTCTGGGTGTTTGATGTGGTTTCTTTTTGTGCGATATCCATGATATTTGCCTCCGGGTGTTAATTTTTGTTATAGTTTTGGTTTGGTTTGGTTTTATGGCATATCCACCATTGTAGGTCATTTAATGCCAAATCCTTTTTATACATCTATGAAATATATGATTTCTGAACGCATTTTAAAAATAACAATTTGAAACAAGCTTGACCTGATTTTTTGAACACTGTTAAATGGTTTCAATGAATTTAAAACAATTCAGTTCAGCATAAGTAAATAGTTCTATTTCAAACAATTCTATTTAGCATGCAAATAAATTTAAATGTTTCCCAGAATCGATATGTATCACAAAAAATTGAATTAAACATCGGTCATTTTTTCAACACAGTTCTATTTCAAACAATTCAGTTTAGCATAAGTATGCCGTTCAAATGTCAAAACAGTTCTATTTCAAATACTTCAGTTTACCATAAGTAAACAGTTTGAATGTCAAAAAGTTCTATTGACTCATACATTGGACCTCATTAGGTGTAACCACTCCGGGCCAGGGTGGACCCGGGAGCAATGGCAATAAGTAGTTACTCCGTATTCTTTAACGCTCCAGCATTTGTGATGGCGTACCATCAGATTGTTTCGTGTCTCCTCCATGACACTCTTTAGAAGAGTCTTATCCATCGGCAGACATGCAATCAGTGTATTCTGCGGCCTCACTTGACTAGGTTATTGAAGGTTTGGATTTATCTGCATTCATTATTTGTTGTAGTATGAACACTTCTTTTACGTTCTTTTAGTTTGGTTTGTCATATTATTTGATGGACTCCGTCTGAGAGTAAGTTTTTTTAGCTGAAACTTTAGGCAATCGATTGATTTAATTGGATAAGTTTCTCAAAGAAAGATCCGTAATTGTTCGGTTAATTATTATCGCTGCTTCGGTTAGTAGTCCGTCCTACTGTGGCGTAAGTGTTCACTGTCATATAGGAGTACACTGTTTTTCTAGCTTCAAATAAGGTCGTTTCTTTTTATACTCTATTTGTAATATTTCCTTTTCTATTTTCCCAATATCACAAGATCTTGAAAATGCGGGAAGGTTTTCTTTCCAGTTTAGGAATTTGGTCTAGTTGGGACAATTTTTCCCCATGTTGTCTGGATCCTCATAACCACGCCTTTCAGATGTCAGACGTCCCCTACAGCTCTTCTTAGTCCATATGTTTATGACATTTAGAACGCCTAAAAAGTAAGGGGGTGTTATTTTCTACCCTTTCGAAGCAGTATCTAATTTTCCCTTCTTTAGGAATTATCTATTCATCAAAAGTCAGAATGTATATGCTTGTTTGTATTTCTTCACTACCCTTCTAATGGTTATCTTTTTGTAGTCCTGATCCCTTGCTTTCCAAAGGCTGTTTTTATTTTCTCTGCACGTGCTGAGGATAACTCCCAGCTTTTTATAACTCACTTTGAAGCATTGAGCATATCATACGCGTCGGCCATGCAATTTTAACAGTGAGAAGTTTAATTAGGTTTTATGGATGTGTTTGCTATTTTCTTCCACGGGTAGATTACCACTTATTATTCTTTTTCGGAGATGATATCTCTCAATCAATAATGGGGACACTTTTGTTAAAGAATTTCTTCCAATGATTCTAGTATAATAAATCTTAAGAATTCCGTAACTTCATTTTCTAAGTCAGATGCAGAGAGGTTCCATTTTGGTTATATATAGTCATCCACAGACAGACCTGTTTCGTTTCATCAGAATTCTTCAGTTTGGCGAGACAGGCTAGATCCCCGAAGCTGGGATCGAAACCCGGTTGACTCAAACGCCAATCTAAGATTCTACCACTCAGCCACGAGGAAAACTGCGCAAGCAAAGGAAATTTCAACGCTTATGCATCACATTTGTTTTTGTTTACATTTATCCGCTTAACGGCTACCGAGAGCTCGATACATATGAAGAGCCTTGCATTACGCTAGTGGCAACCATTTACTTCCCTCGCAAGAGGGCTCAACACTTCATGGGTAGTGGAGCATATATATTGTCATCCACAGACAGACCTGTTTCGTTCTATCAGAACTCATCAATGTGGCTAGACAGGCTAGATTCCCGAAGCTGGGATCGAAACCCGGCTGACTCAAATGCCAATCCATGATTCTACCACTCAACCACGAGAAAACCAGTAGTGTGGCTAGACAGGCTAAATTCTCGAAGCTGGGATCGAAACCCGGTTGACTCAAGTGCCAATCCAAGATTCTACCACTCTGCCACGAGGAAACCAGCGCAAGTGAAGGAAACTTAAACGCTTATGTATCACATTGTCTTATCCCGTGCTCCATTACCCACCAGGAAGTTCAACTTTTGATGGAAATTTACAAAGAGCGAAACCAATTCGCCAAGGACAGGGATATATGAGCACTTTCCCCCCTATTTGGTCATATTAAAGAGTTCTATGAAGTTTTCAGTTTTCAATTTTCTTTTTAATCACTCGTGATACTTTCTTTTTATTTTTGAAATCGCAGATGCTATGAAAATGCAGAGAGGTTTTGAAAATCGTTTCTGTTGCTTTTACCAAATCTTCTAGAAGAAAACAAATGCTCCCTAAGTTACACAAACACATGCGCAGATAGATAGATAGGTAAATGAAATACAATTAAGAAAAGTTTTGGTTGGTTTCTTTGTTTAATGGCATATCAACTCTTTTTAGGTTATTTAATGCCAAACTCATTCTCCTAGAAGAACAGCAGTGGTACTATTTAACCCACAGCTGGGAGGATAAGGGGGTTCATACCTTTCCCAAGGGTATTTGTCCGAAAGTGAACGTAATAGCGCGACTGGAGTACGAACTCGCGTACTACGGTTCCGCAGTCCATTGTTTTAACCATTACACCACGAGGACACCCCCCAAGAACAGTTTTGCATAAAAAGAATGCTCGATGCCGGTATACAAAACAGGGATGAAGCCAATTATTAGTAGAATTATGTATATTCTTTGTTCATTACACAAGGTTCATGTGGCTGACATGTTGAGGGAAAAAGTGGCCAGTCGAAACTCTATATTGAGTGAGACGGTTACGGGATAAGATATTAGTTCACAAGACATTAACACGAATCTCACCCTTGACAGACTAAGTTTTTCACTCTCTTGTCTGAAGATTAAGTAAATCACATAAATCTTTTGAAAGGAACTTGAATGTATACATGAAAAATCTGCACACATGCCTATTATCTTAACAAAGTTTATTATATTTGATGTGAGAGTTTTCCTTTTAATTAGCTATACAGTGTACTCTTATCTGGTAAGAGATGATTTAGAGGCATTTCTTTCTAAAGGTTAGTAAGTAGTATTATGTGAAATGCTAATACAGGATTTGAACCCAGACCACCGCGTCATATTTTATCCAAAGATAAGTATTATAATGAACGCCTTCAGTAGATTAATTGTGTCCTTAAAACTAAACTATATAAACCTCCTCGCACGAACAGGATGAGACTTTAGCAGTTTAGCAGGTTAGAATTCAATTTTCCCTCTTTCTAGAACGGTAACCATACCGAGGTTAAAGAATCTAGTCTGCCCGACAATTTTCATATAGCCTGAGAGAGAATAGTTGAATGCATACTTTTCTCTGGCGAATTGGCGCGAGGTGAAATCTAAAATATCTCCTACTGAATTTGAACGCGGATCACTGGGATCATTTCCTGCTATGATAACCCTGACAACACGAGCATTTTCATATATATATATATATATATATATATATATATATATATATATATATATAACGCTCCCCCATGGGGGTTGAGCACTCCGGCGAAGGAATTGTCGGCCGCCGCTCGCGTAATGCAAAGCTCTTCGAAAGAATTGAGCACTCTGGTAGCCGATAGGATATAAAAAATGTAAACAAAGGCTGCTGCTGCAGTTGCTAAAATAAATACCTTATAAATTCCCTTAGCCACCGTGGTACGCTTGGTGGCCGAAAGGTCTGAAACACAGTGTAACGTAAAGTTGGACGGGTTTCGATCCCGGCTTCGAGCGTCCTGTGTGTCTAGCCACACTGAAGAGTTCTGATAGAACGAAACAGTCTGTCTGTGGATGACTATATATATATGTGTGTGTGTGTATATATATGATAGAAATATGTGGAAAGTTGGATAAATAAAACACTTAAAACCGGTTTAGAGATGCAATAATTTTTGACGAAACAGGATATATCGAAACCCCTTCCTCCCACCTTTTTCCCTATTTCTTTCCCATCAGCTCACTAAACTTATTTCCACTTTTATGCGATCAAAAATGTTTAATGAAACCTGATATATTTGACACTAAACCTTCTCATTCTTCCTGCTACACCTTATCCTCTCCGTCATTTTATCATAAATCCTTATTTGCTTATAAATAGAAAAACTCAGTTTTTGAAAGTTCTTAAAATTAAAAATGAAATAAAAGAACGAAGTATCGGGCTTCTAAACCGTTTTTAAGTGTTTGATTTCTCCAACTTTGCACATATTTCTATCATCTTGTCAGACCCAGAAAATTTATTAAATCAGTGATGTGAATTAATAGCTAGATGTATACATAGGAATAGATTTAAACTAATGGCAAATATCACAGATAATGTTTAATTAACAAATACGTAAGATTATTTTGAGGTGGAATGAATAAAATAAAATAAAATAAAGAGATGAGTAGATACCATGTGACGTGCACGTACTTTCCTATGGAAAGGTTACTGAATTAATAGGCTCGAATATAAATTTTCAATATATATTTAAATTTTGAAATTAATTGAAGATAAGTAATACTGGATACTTATGTAAGGTCATTAAGGAATGTCGTACTTCCCTAAATTATTATCAAATCTGGAATTTTACTTTAAAATATAATTAGAATGAAAAATCAAAATTTAATTTATTGTGATTTCAACCGGTAATAAAAAAATAAAGAAATAAAAACTAGAGATGGGTAAACGGGTATGTAACTCTTCAGCCCTCTTCTAGCCCCTCACACCCTCCCCTCCTGTGTCTATTCTGTATGTCATTTAATTTATCCATTGCATCTGAGTAAGTCCTGTTGTTTTGTTTTGTTTTTGTTTTTTTTTGCTGTTATGGATATTTATCAATACCCATAACAGGATGGAAATAAATTCATAATCCTAATGTGAGCGATTTTTGCTTTTCTTAAAGAAATTATAGCTCTGGGATTTTAGTTACATTGAGCTCTTTACCAGGAAAATTTAATTGTTCATAATGGAATGAATTTGTCCTGACGGAATTATTCCGGACTCCGGTTTTTCTGGACTGAATAATACCTAATATATATATATATATATATATATATATATATATATACAGACAGAAAAGCTGCAAGCCTTGACAAAATACCTCATGAAGTCTAAAACAGACGGAAGATTGACGATATGCTGCTTTGATTATGTAATAAATCGTTAAATAGATAAATCGATGATTGACTGCACCCACCCTTTTTTTTCTCAAAAAGGTGACTTCAGAATCACAAAAAATTAGAGAGATATAACGTTTACTGCTACAGCTTTTATGGTTTGTAACATCCTGCTTCTCAATCGCATCAAACCTGAAGTTTAGAAAATCCAAGGGGAAAATCAGAACGAATTTCAGAGAAATCGATCGATATCATCATAGATTCTGACTACCCATCAAGTAATTGAAGGAATACATACAAAATTCTTGAAGCAGCACTATTATTCGTAAATTTCTGCAAGTTATTTGATTCCGTACACAGAAGAAAGATTGAGCAATTACTATCAGCACATGCTCTCCAAAAAAAAACTGTTACCTCTATAATGATATTTAACATAAATACAAAAGCAATGGTTGTCTCACTTGAGGGTGACATCAGTTTATTGAACATTGTTGCTTGAGCCTTGCATTGAGATATCTTTGCACCTTATTTATTTATAATCTGCTTTGATTACGCACGACGAACGTCAATAGAACCTGTATAAGAAAATAGTTTCGCATCAAAAATGACAAGAAGCAGACGATATTTCTCCGATAATCAAGCGCTTCCTAGAAATACACCTGTTGGTGTATAGGATTGCATACCTCCTCTATTGATCGTAAAAGAATGGTAGCGTCATTCTAATAAATTAGCTGTCCGGCAGAAAGACATTTGTGTGAGAGGGAAAATTAGGATATAATAAAAAAAAATATATATGCTAATTTCTGTAAAGATGAGGGGCTTTTTTAAACAATGTATTTTATCCTAATCCACATTGACAATGCAATCCTGAAGAGCCATTTAGGTGAAACCTAGATAGACTCGCTCCTACCCTTGAAGGAATTTTTTTCATAATATTAGTTCTATCACGTATATTGAGAACTTTATGACGTTTTAGCTTTGGTCTTTCTGTCAGTATTTTTTCTTTTGACTATGTATACGTGCTACTAGATTATTTACATGTAGCACGTGTGTTTTTCGTCTTTTTGTAACTGAATTTTTCTCCTAGATATCAGTTTGTGGAATTTGCAAATTCTACAATCTGTTTTTTTAACACCAATAGAATTATATATTAGACATAGAGATTAATATATATAGAAAGAGAGAAAGAGAGAGAGAGAGAGAGAGAGTGAGTGAGAGAGAGGTCTGTGCGTGTATGTTAAAAGAGAAACAATACTGAAAATAAGTTCTCAGGTTTTGTTTTAAGAACTGATCCTTGGAAAATTAAGTCAACAAATGACAAAAGGGTAAGAAGCCGGCCGCTTTTAATTTTGATTTTAATTTTAATTTTCATAGTCTTGTATTGGTCATATTTTGAGCTTTACGTATGTCGTCCAGTTTCGTTTTCGTTATTCATATATTTCAGTCTTTTACGTTCTTTGAGTATTAGTTATATGGAGACATGTCATATGATGTAGAGACCTGGCTGTAATGCTACGTTGTCCACGGGTACATATATGACGAAAATTTCATTAACGGCTCTTTTACATATATATATATATATATATATATATATATATATATATATATATATTGCAGTGACATCTTTGTAAATTAATGGATGTAGTCTCATGAGTCCATAAACTTTCTCTGCATCTTCATAGCGAAAAATGTGAACTTATCTATTTGCGAAATATATATATATATATATATATATATATATAGGAGGCGCTCGTGAAGTCATAGTAATAGAAGGAATATATCGACTCACACAAATGTATATATATATATATATATATATATGTGTGTGTGTGTGTGTGTGTGTGTGTGTGTGCTCAAATTCCACGGTTGAGGCTGAGAAGCGGCATCAAAAGGATGAATTAACAGAAAAAAAATGAACTGATCTGAGATATTTTGATAGCATCGACCAGGGAATAAGTACAACGGACACTTGCAGACAGAATAATGTGTTCAGTTCGGAATTTGCAGGTTACAAAGAAAAAAAAAGGCAAAAAATAAAAGAAAAGTCAACAGTCGCCGAAATCTGTTGACTTTAATAACAAAAACCATGTCTTTTCATCTCTGTACAGCATCATATATTAAAAAAAAAAAGCAACTGTTCTTTAAACCATTGAAGGGCTAGAATTTTGATATAGCTCAGATTTTAGTGTTAATTTCTTTTATTTACGGGATATCAACTTTCATGGGTTATTTACTCCCAAAACAATCTTTGTGGAAGGACATTAGTGATACTATTCAACCCATGGCTGGGGAATAAAGACTGTTCATATGTTCCCCAAATATATATAAAAAGTAAGTAAAGTTGGTAATCATGGTCGAGGGTAACACAAAGGCTTCCTTTTCAATAGCTACAAAAGAGAGCTGTTGGGAAGGGGGGCTACTCCTTTCCCTGGATTGCTCCCCTTTACAATTGATACGTACTTTATATTGCTGAGAGTTAAGCAAGGCGGTATCAAGTGCCATTTTTAAAGTCTCTGGTATGACACAATCTGGGATTAAACCTAGGTCTCCCTGACCATTGGCGAACACTCTATCTACTAGGCCAATGTGCCGATTACCCCAAATATATAAGTGAACACAAAAAAAAAGCTTGGCTTTAAGTAAATATATTAGAAATAGAATCATGTGTTTCCGGTTGACACTCTGGAAGGAGCTGTTTGTTTCCCTTAGCCCCTGTTAAAGGCATGAATCAGTCTCTTCCACTCTTTTCTATGAGTAAATAGATGGAAGACATTAAATTCAAATCAGCTTTGTTTCGTTTAAATACTGAACTTATATCTAGTCCTGACTCTAGTAAAATTCATATATACTTGAAAACCAATCATTGTAAATCATTTGTATTTAGAATATTTAACTGACATAATATTTGATTGTAGATAATTATCATTGGTTTCTTCAAACTATGTAATTTCTTTGAAAAAGGAAATCCTGGCTTCAGTGTTAAATGATCCAAGTGTTTAAGTGTCTTTAAAAAAACAAACAATTAATCATCTTTAGCCGAGACAATGTACAACCTGGGAAACGATATGCATGCCGGAGACATAAATCAAGATTACATGGATATTTTTTTTAATCCAGTTGTAAAATGCATTCGCTTGAATTTCTTTTTTTTTTTTTTTTTTTTTTGGTTGCTTTTTAATTATTGGCCAATCAAGTGCATGTTGTTAGCGAGTCGCGAAACGATCTTTGAGAAACGAATAAAAGTCATTTTAACACAACACTTTTTATTTCCTTTTTATTTTCTCACTTGATGATAAACTGTATGCAATAAGGAACGACGCATATCAACCTCGTGAACAGGAAATTATTTTTTGCATTAATCCTGTTTTACAGCTAAGCTGTTTTCTCCGCCTTTCTCTTGTCTGATCCTTAACTCGGTGTGTGTTGAACAAAGAAAAAAATTCTCATTTAGAAAGAGCTTTATTAGATGCCTAAATTTCAAAACTAAAGATTTCCGTCTGTTCAAGGATTTTAAATGCCCTTTCTTCTTCTTCTTCTTCTTCTTCTTCTTCTTCTTCTTCTTCTTCTTCTTCTTCTTCTTCTTCGTTTTACTTACCAACTCTAGTAGATGTTCTTCAATGGAGCCTAAGTGACAACAAGTCTCCTCAGGTTTCTAGGACTCTTTTAAATAACCTACCTGATTTTTAGTAGTGATTATCATTTCTTTTTTTTTTATATCCTGCGAGTTTTTTTTCCCACCAGCGTTAGCTGATGATCTCCCACTGAATTCTGAGTAACAGCAAGTCCCCTCAGGTCTCCAGGACCTTTCGCATTATTCTCTCCGATCTCAAAAATGCTGTAGTTTCGATGTTCTCCGATTTCCTACTTTTCCTACCACTTTTCCAAACATTTGGTGATCGTTCTAAACGCGTTAATTACAATAGATATCACCGTCATTTTCATGTTCCACAACTTTCTGTTCTCAATTGAGGGCCGAGTACATGTCTCTCTTTTCACTTTCTTCGATTTTCATTCTGTGGTTCGCTTGGACGGCTAAGTCTATTATAAGGCAAGTTTTCTTTTTAGTTTGACCATTTTTTCTTATATTGCCATTATTGTTTTTCGTCGAATTCAGCTGGAGCTGTAGAATACACTGATTGAACCTCTGCAGAAAGGTAAGACCCCCAAATAATGTCCTGGATATGACAATAAACAATCTGATGGTGAGGTTCCAATAATGTTGGAGCTTTGGCGAATGCCGAGTAGCCCTTCATTGACATCTCTCCCAGGTCCACTATGGTAGCACCTGATAGGGTCCTATATTTGGGTCAAATAGAACTAAAATGCATCTTTATGTTAAACTTAATTACTTAAAACGGAATTGTTTAGATATTCAAACTGCGTACTTACACTAAACTGAATTTTTTTAAATAGAACTGTTTTAACATTTAACTATGCGGGAATAAAATCTACACTTATAATAAACTGAATTGGTTGAATTAGAACTGTTTAACTAAACTAAGTTTTTGAATTTGAGCTGAATGGTTTGAAATAGAAATTATTTTTACAATTAAACCGTTTGAAATTGAACTATTTATTTGTATAAAAATGTATTTGGCGTTAAATAACCCACTAATGTTTATATGCCATAAACCAAAACAAAGAAACAAACATTGAAATACATTCTTAAATGCTGGCAAGTTCCCTTCATCCTACTTCTTTCGTGACACACAGAGATTATCTGTGTCACCTCTGGAATATAAGGCAAAGTGGTTTTTATCCATTTCCTTGTTCATTTCAGAGTTTAACCCTTGTCCATCTAAAAAGTAGTCAAGACTAACTTACAAAGAGGACTGCGCAGATCCTAATTACTTTTATGATATTTCTGCAGCCAAGTTTAGTTTCGAGAAGCGTTCTTACTCTTCTGAGGTACATTAGTTCTTCTTTATTCACAGTCCAATTCTGATTCCCTGATGCTTGTTATTTTAGCCAGAACTCATATGATTCTTTTCTGAATTTTTAATAATTTTCCTTCCGTTTTTTCTTATTTCCCGTAATTCATTATAAGAATCTTACATTTTTCATTTCAAAATCCCATTCTTTGATGTTAGCTGTCTAACTCTTTCTCTCTCTATATATATATATCAAACAAACACACTTATACATACATACATGCGCATATATATATATATATATATATAGTTTATATGGGGGTGATTCTTGTTATTTTTCATTTTTGACAAACACCTTAATATCATTCAAATACATAAGATGTTTATGCCTCTAGCGTATTTCCGAAGTATACAATTGAGTGGCATTGTTATTATAAAAATTGTTGAGGCAAAATTGAATCTCCCAGAAAAATGCCTTTTTTTATTTCTAATGTCTGCTAGGGTTTGTACTCCTACTACTAATTCCGTTTTCCATAGCTTTTCTGGTGAAGTTTAAGACTTTGTTTGATATTTTAAACATTTTCAGACATTCTATTATCCAAGTTTGCGGAAATGGTTATAAGCCTTTTTTTTATATCAAATCATATATGGCTACATTTTCCACCTGGTTTTTACTTCCGTGAAGATATTCTAATCTATATTTAGTATGTGATCTTTTCATCTTGTTTATTTTCAGAATATTTACTGTCATTCTGGCAATAATTTTCGACATTCAAATGAGTGATATTTTTCTTCTCGTACGTGTGCAGTTAGGATTTTCCACATCTTAGGTAAACACGTTATTGGTCTGTAGTTGCATGCATCGTGTCTTATGCGGGAACGTTTCGGGATTAATGAACTTTTCTCCTTTGTTATCCATTCGAGTGTTCTTGCAGCTTAGAGGATTTACTCAGTGTGCAAGAAAATATGTTGTAAATGGACGTGATTTTTTTAAAACAAGAATCCACGTATGACATCATGGCTTGGTATTTTCTGGAACGTTACTCTTAATGATTTTAAATATATGTTAATCTCTGGCTCTTCTTCAAGCTCATGCAGTTTGTCGTTCATGATATTCTCTCTTCGGTTATTCTGTAATGTTTTTTCTCTGTTTCCATAACTTGTTCTAGAAATTCTGGAAAAAGTTAAGGAAACAGAATATCATGGAATCTTTTCAGTCTCTGTTAATTCGCTAGTTTTCTTTAGGAATATTTCTTCCAGTTTCCGGATCAGTACTTTCTGCTGTTTTGTTGGTGTTGTTGTTGGGGAGGTTGGGTTCATGGTGTATTTTTTTCCTTAGAACTTTATCTTGTTCTCGTCCTTCCTTTTGTTGTATAGCAATAATAATAATAATAATAATAATACCAATACATGTGGTATAAACGAGTTTATTTCTCTCTGCCTTCAGTCCTTGGCGACACGAGGAGAGAGACACAAATCATAAAGCCTATGCTAACCCAACATGCACGGCCCATCTTGTGGTGTCTAAGATCTTAACTTATCTCTTCCGGTAGAGACCCAAACTGATCTGCTTCTCAGATGCGAATAATCCAGCCATGTGCTTCAACGCCTGAAACTTAACTGTCTCTTATTAAAATCTGGGAATTCTCAGGACATCACTTCCGGGCATGACGTCATCTACCATCTCAATGCACTCCAACGGCCGTCCAGCTCCATTTTCTGTCTTGTTTTTGTTTTTGTTTTTTGTTTTTTATCACAAATGATGATAGTCATATCCTTTCCGAATGGGCTTAAAATTTCCCATATGACTATACACTGAACTAGGAGACATCAAGTAGTTCAAAGCCTTATCAAAGTAAATAATAAAATATAGTTAATGGAAAATGATTAATATAAAAAAATCATTACCTTGATTATATAACACTTTGTCATTCTAACTTTATTCCTCATGCATCTTTTGTATTTGTTTATGTTCCTTTGAGGTCGTCCAATCTTACTTTTGATTCGATTCGATCCATCATAAATTAGATAGTTTAGTTCGGTGATATTGTCCGTTGGGACGTTTTTTAATGAGTTACTTATTTTTTCGGTTTCTAACATGACATTAATCTGCTTTTGATTATTTCGGGATAGTAAAAACCTATTATTTTCGGTCTTGTTTTTATTGAGTCGACATTTTTTCTTTCATCGATCTAGGTCCATCATCAATCTTTCCGCTTTCTTTCATCTAAATCTCTGGTTTACAAGGACAGCAAATTCCATAATTCGGCTGGTTCTGTTTTTAATAATCATGAGGCCGTATTATTAATATTATTATTGTTTTACTTATTTGAGAGTTTTTCATATCAGCGTTAGCTGATGGTTTCTCACAGGAGTCTGAGTGATAGCTGGTCTCCTCAGGTCTTCAGGACTCTTCTTAGTATTCTAGCCGATCTTAATGCGGTAGTTTGAAGAGTCTCTACTGGTCCTCATATTTCGAAGTCCTCCAATCCCTTTATCAAGCTTTGGTGACTATTCCGGGCGCACCAATTATAATCTTTATTTTGCTATGGTCGTCTTTTCTGATATCTGAGAACAGTTATCAGATTTCTGGAATCTTCTAAGCAATCTTTCAGTTTTCTATGCAATCATTGGACATTTTCAATTTATTCTTGATTACCAATTCCCAGTTCTTCATGTAAACTTTTCCTCTTCCTCTTCTACTTCTTTTTTTACTCTTTGAGTTTATCACACCAGCGTTTGCTAATGGTTTTCCACAGGAGGCTGAGTGACAACAAGTGTCCTCAAGTCTCCAGGACTCTCCTCAGTATTCTGGCCGATCTCAACAAGGCTGTAGTTTGGATAGGCTATAATCGTCCTCTTTTTTACAAGTCTTCCAGTTCCTGTAGCAATCCATTACTGACTGTATCGAGCGCACCGATTACAACTGGTATCACCGTAGCCTTCATGGTCCATAGATTTTTCAGTTTTCTAGCAAGATCTTGATACTTTTTTATCTTTTTGCTTTCCTTCTAGGAAGGGGTACGTCCACAATTCGGTGGGCTATGTTTGTTTATTGGCTATTGTCTGGTTGTCTCTGCTGAGATTAGATGATCCGTTTGTATCTCGAAATTCCAAAGAATTTGGTGCGCCTTTTTTCCTTCTTCTTCTTCTTCTTCTTCTTCTTCTTCTTCTTCTTCTTCTTCTTCTTCTTCTTCTTCTTCTTCTTATGATTATTATTATTATTATTATTATTATTATTATTTTATTTTAGTCCTTAAGAGTTTTTCATATAAGCATTAGGAGGTGCCCGTGGTGTAATGGTTATCGTCGTAGGAAATCGACACGGCGACACGAGTTCAAATCCTAGACGAGATTGATTGCATTTCACATACCACTAATAATGGGAAAGGTATGAATCCAATTATTCTCCGTCCAGCTATGGGTAAATAGTAGGGCCAACTGGGTTCTTCAGCCTTGGTGAGGCAACTAGTCTAGGAGAAGGAAAACTCTGAATTCAAACCTGTTAAACTCCGCTAAAAAATTGACCTTGTGTCATATCCTGCCAATAATAGGATTAGCTGATGGTATTTCACTGGAGTTTAAGTGACAGCAAGTCTCTTCAAGCTCCAGGACTCTTCCCCAGTATTCTCGCCAATCTCACTAATGCAGTAGTTTGTACGGTCTCTGCTCGTCCTCTTATTTCCAAGTCCTCCAGACTGTGTATAAATCATTTAGTGACAGTAGCAAGAGCGTCAATTACAATTGCTATAATCGTCACTTCCATGTTTCACAGTTTTTTTTCAATTCCCTTGCAAATTCGACATACTTATCATCCTATTCGCTTTCTTTCAATTTTACTCTGTGGTCAGCCGGGTCAACAAAATCCACAATTCTGCAAGTTCTGTTCGTTTTTTGTTGTTATTGATTATTATAAGGTCTGGTCGTCTGGCCGAGATTAGGTGATCCGTTTGTATCTCAAAATCCTAGAGAAGTTTGTGTGTCTCGTTCTCCAGGACAGATTCTGGGTTGTGCATAAACCATTTGTTCGTATGGTCAAATTAAAATTTCTTGCACAATTCCTAATGGATCACATTGCCCACCCAGTCGTGTCTAGTCTTGTACTCTTTCTGTGCTAATTTTATTTCCCCCGATATTTGTTGCGTTCCGATCAACCATACTGTCACGTCTATTATGCTTACAAATCAAAACTTTATTTTCTTCGTAATGCATTGAAGGTAATAATTTGTTCCTGAGTTCAAATCGAAACAACACACACACACACACACGAACACAATTTTTTTTTACTCAGTTAATCTGTCGATACTTTGGCTACACTTCGCGACTTTTATTTCCTGGAGATAATCTCAAATTTTCCGCGCGGTGCATACATTTACATATGCACACATACGAAAAATCACTTATACGATCACACAAGAATACGCAAATAAAATCTACACACACAATAAAAATCTACACACACAATAAAAATCTACACACACAATAAAATCTACTCACACAATAAAATCTACACACACATAATAATCTACACAGACAATAAAATCTACACACACAATAAAAATCTACACACACAATAAAATCTACACACATAATAAAAATCTACACACACAATATAATCTACACACATATTAAAAATCTACACACTCAATAAAATCTACACACTCAATAAAATCTACACACACAATAAAAATCTACACACACAATAAAATCTACACACATAATAAAAATCTACACACACAATAAAATCTACACACATAATAAAAATCTACACACACAATAAAATCTACACACATAATAAAAATCTACACACTCAATAAAATCTACACACTCAATAAAATCTACACACACAATAAAATCTACACACACAATAAAAATCTACACACACAATAAAATCTACACACACAATAAAATCTACACACACAATAAAAATCTACACACACAATAAAATCTACACACATAATAAAAATCTACACACACAATAAAATCTACACACATAATAAAAATCTACACACAATAAAATCTACACACACAATAAAATCTACACACACAATAAAAATCTACACACACAATAAAATCTAAACACACAACAAAATCTACACACACAATAAAAATCTACACACACAATAAAATCTACACACACAAATAAAATCTACACACACACAAACACACAGCCCCACACAAACACACGCACACATAAAGAGTTGTACACAATCCTAACGTTCTTTTGACAGCATTTTTCGATTTTTTCGATTTCTCTAATATCTTTCTTTCTCTGCCTGATGATTGTTGTTTATAAGACGGCATTGAACCATGGCCACAGACAAGATTCCATGCTACTAAATATATATAAAAACTAATATATGTTTATTTATTATTATGACTTGATACACACACACACACACACACACACACACTCACACACACACACACACACACTCACACACACACACACACACACATATATATATATATATACAGTAAATATCCAATGAGCGTAAACTTAATACACAGCTACTTAGTAATGACGAACTTTTATAAACGAAATAGATTTATTATGAAATACTATTTTTAAATTTCTTTATATATATATATATATTCCGATGATGATGATGATGATGATGATGATGATGATGATGTTTGCTTTGGGATAAAAGCAGAAGTCGATAAAAATGTTAACTTTGTCATTTTCTAAATTTTCTTCTAAAATTCATCAGCACATAAAAAAAGAGGATATAATAGCAATTATTAAAACATTGTTTAGTAAATGGGCAGAAAAAAACACGTCAAAATACTTTTTCTATTCGTTAAAATGGTTGAATTTTTTGTTAAAATTCATAAAAAAGAGAATTAATAAATAAATAAAACAAGAGAAGAAGTGTGACCTTTTGTTATATTCTACATTGTTCGGAGACAATGGCATTGATTCCTACACTATGTTTAAAACAGAATTGTTATTATGACAGGCACAATTGTCCTTTAAGTAAATTAGTCGAATTGTAGTCTGATCTAAAGAAAAACTGATGATAATATTTGCTTTTATCGCATGAAAATCAAAGCAATGATATTTTAAAAATCATATTACGTTTCTTACAACAAAAGATTCGTGTAAACACATTCCACATAGTGTAGTTAACTAGAACTGGCTGCTTGGTTGTTTTTTATGGCATATCAACCTTTGTAGATTATTTAATGCCAAATCAATTTTTATACAAAAACTCAGTTAAGTCAACAGTTCTAATTCAACCAATTCAGTTTTGTAAAAAGTATCGCTTTTATTTACACATACTTAAATGTCAAAAAAGTTCTATTTCAAACATTTCAGTTCAACGTAAATACAGTTTCAAAGTCAAAAACCGTTACATTTCAAACAATTCATTCAAGCATAAGTATGCACTTTAAATGTAAGTAAACACTTTAATTGTCAAAAACATTTAAATTCAAAGCTATTCAGTTGAGTCAAACAGTTCTAATTTAAACAATTCAGTTTAGCATAAGTACGCTGTTTAGTTCTATTTAACCCATAGATAGGACCCTACCAAGTGCTACCACTCCTGGCCAGAGTGGACCTTGGAGCGATCGCAATAAAGGGATGTTCCACATTCCCCAAAGCTCCAGCATCACTGGAACCTCATCATGAGATTACTTTTGTCATATCCAGGACACTCGTTGGGATGTCTTATCCATCTGCACGGGTGCAGTCGGTGTTTTTTACAGCCCCAGCCTACTAGACTATAGAAATGAGTATATATATATATATATATATATAAATTGGAGGGTGACCCGAAGACTCTTTTTTCAGTAGCTAAAACCCCTAGGTGTAGGGGAGGGCGCTACTCCGTATCCTCGATTGCTCCACTTTACCCTTGATACATACCTTATAATGCTTAGTGTTAAGCAAGGAGGCATCATGTACCATTTTATGAGTCTTTGGTAGACTCGACCTAGGAATGAACACCGGTCTCCTGAGCCATTGGCGAACACTCAACCCACTAAATCAATGGACCTGTATAGAACTAGTTTTATAAATAGGGAGTGAGTTATCCCCGTTCTTCGATATATATATATATATATATATATATATATATATATATATATATATATATATATATAAGCAACTCCGCCACCACGAGCAGGATGCAACCCAGAATCACGTTTACCGCGGTTTCAAAGGTTTGGATTTAATTTTCCTTCTCTGTGACCACTCGTGATAATAACCCTTCTCTTCTCTACAATTTAGCCGTAGCTTGAGAGTGAATAGTTGTTTTCATACCCTTCCCAAGGGTATTAGCAGTATGTGGGATTTGAACGATCGCTATGTCTACTTCCAACAACGGTAAACCAATACCCACGAGTGATTGAAAACTTCTGACCACTTTCTAAAATATATAGTACTAGTTTCTACAGTGTTAAATTAAAATCTAAAATTACATATCTTTATTTCAATTATGATTTCGCAATCCTTTCTTTGTCAAAGAAATCTTGACTCCAATACATGCCATGTAGTGTGTGGGTAGGTTTAGTTTGGTTTTATGGCATATCAACTATTGTTGGTTATTTAATGTCAAATCAGGTTTATTCATATAAATTAGATATATAGGATTTTTAAAGATGAGTCAACAAAGTTAAATGGTTTTAAGTACCACATACCATCATCATCATCATCATGTCGTGATGATATCCCTGACCCTCTCTCGCCACTTCTCCCTATCGTTCATCGCCTCCGCCAGGTCTTCATGACTACATCCAGTATCTTCACATAGCTGTTGTATGTCTGTTCAAGCTGGTCGTCCTGCTTTTGCTCGGCCATATGTGGGGGTCCATAGGAGTACATCACTGATAAGTTCGTCCCTGTTTCTCCAGGAGTTTCCTGCATAGTTTTCGTGATGGGAGGCAGGTGGCCGTATAGTTGGTGTCTTGTTGGGTGTTGCCGCCAGGACTTGTTCAATATTGCTCGCAGCATTCTTGTGTAATTGCCGTCTAGCTTCTTCTTCAGCCGTTTAGTTAGCGTCCATGTAGTGCATCCATACAGCAGTATCCATACGACAGCTGCCTGGAAGAAACTGCGTTTCATTTTATCGGTTAGGTCTGATTTCCATATGATCGATAGCACATTGGTAGCTGTCCATGCCTTCATTAGCCGTGTGTCGATGTCCTTTTCGGTTGATGAGACGCTGCTTCTTAGGTAGGTGAATTTGTCTACTAGTTTAAGAGAGCTTCCGTCTAGTGTGGAGATGTTACCTGTTTGATTATAACACATATATTCTGTTTTGTGTGCATTGACATGGAAGGCTATGCCTGCGGCTGCTCGTTCCAAACAATGCAGTTGTGTTTCGGCTTACTTGCCAGTATCGCTATGTCATCGGCGTAGTTGGCGTAAGTCATTTGTTTGCACTGTTTAAATGTCAAACAGTTCCATTTCACCCATAGATATGACCCTATCAGTTGCTACGACTCCGGCCAAGGATAGAACTGGGAGTGGTGGCATTGAAGGGTTACTCCGCATTTTTCAAAATTCCTGCATTTCTTGAGTCACGTGTTTAGTGTCATATCCAGGACACACACTGGAGGGAGGGCTTTTACTCCTCTGCAGAGATGCAACCGACTGGGCTGGCCATGAAGAGAAATAATCGGATAAGTACATTATGATTTTCTAGTTAATTGGATACATTATTTGCTTATATTTAAAAAAAAACAACAACATATATTCAGTTTATATTTGTCTCCAATATATTTAGAACATCTTATATTCGTACAATTAATCTACAATCATTGTTTCTTCATTTCAAAAAGAGAAAACAGAAAGACACGCGAGATTTTTAAAGTTAAGATAAATTATAAGAAATTAGGATAGCCCTCTCAGAAGAGTAAAGAATACAATGATTGTTTTCCTTGCCGAGGGTTAAGACGCCCCACCACGAAAAACATGGTGTCGTGGGTATGATACTTAGCTGTATTAAGGCGTGAAGCCCCAATTCAAGAGTTCTGGGAATAGCAGTATTTAGAAACGTTCCATAAATGAATAAAAATCCGCTTGTCAACAAGTAATATTATATTGGAATACTTGATAGCATATAACTGCCTGTTCCTAGTAAGATGCTAAATGGCTTCTGATGGTGAGGCTCTTGTTCTGTTGCTCTGGGGAGTATATCACACATGTACATTATCATTACTCCCAAGTCCACTCTGACCCGAAATGTTTTTACCTGTTAGAGTCCCGTGTACAGCTCAAATAGATCTGTTAAAATCTATTTGTGTTCGATAGGACTGTACAATAAACTGCTTGAAGGA